>CM023941.1:5797143-5860815 GCA_013407115.1 Glycine latifolia
TTTTTTATAACTTAAATGCTAATAATATATAAAACTTGTAACATTATTTTTTTTAAAACTAAAACCCTAATAACAAATTACTCACAAAAAATTTATTAAAACACAAAACCCTAATAACTTAATAATTATAACATCTATTTTTTATAACTTAAATGCTAATAATATATAAAACTTGTAACATTATTTTTTAAAAACTAAAACCCTAATAATATATTACTCACAAAATAATTTATTAAAACACCCTAATAACTTAATAATTATAACATCTATTTTTTATAACTTAAACGCTAATAATATATAAAACTTGTAATATTATTTTTTTAAAACTAAAACCTAATAATATAAGGTACTTACAAAATAATTTTTTTATACAATTTTTGTTTTATTAATTTTAATTAAGTAAAACTAAATTAATATTTCATGAAAAACCAACAAATTTCATATTCATTTTTACAATTTATGTTTTACTACCAGTTAAAGAAATTTAATTCAAGCTTTTGGTTGAACTCGTGTCCTATGCCACGACTTTAAAGTCGTGTGAAGCCTCACAACTTTAAAGTTGTGTAGATCACCCCGATTTGCAATATGCCAACCTCATTTTCATTGGATAAAAACACTTCAGTCTCGTGGCATGTTATACGTTCCTAAGTAGCCTTTTCAATGGTGGTTGTTGCATTCATGCAAGCTTCTTAACTGGATCTCCTTCTTCCAATTTAAATAAGCTTCAACAGTAACCTCGTGCAGCTCGTGGAGCTCCTAATTGCGTTTGTGCAGAATCAAAGTCCAAAGCACCATAAACACATGAAATGACCACACAGCTACTGGGAAACACTAGTGATAAGTCTGAAGCTACATGAATTGATTGGAGAAAGTCCAAGGCTAATCAATGATGTTGTATGTTGTATGATGCTCGTCCTATATGGCATGGGGGGGACTTTATTGAATGTTGGAAATGACAACACAACAGCAGCTGCTATTGGATGCTCGTGGCTGTGAACAATGAGCCTTGTGGTCGTGGCTGTCAACAAAGTTCAGGAAGATCCTGTACCATGGTCATGGCTGGCAACAGTTGAAATGATAAATTTCAAGGCAAAACCTGCACCTTCAATAAAGTCCATAGACATGCCAAACTCTTTATTTTCACGTGAACGTAAATGATAAGCCCTACGGTGGTGTCATATGCAACTATGGAAAAAGAAAGTCTTGTGAACATGTTTTGTTTTGTTGTTGGCCTCTGTACAATGCATGCCACGTGACACCTTGTTTACAGACCATTAGTTGTAACAAAAATTAATATTAAATGAATGTCATATGCTAGGCCAAATTATTAACACTTATAAATTTCAAGCTTCATGTCATTCTCTTCCTGCAACAAAACTTTGTTCGTGAAGCTAACACTCAATTTTCCTCACAATCCACCTTCCTCTTCATTTTAGTTTTCTCTTAGTTCACTAAATTTATAGAATGGCAAATACACAATCAGGACCTATTGATGGGTTGTTGTTGCGGTTCCAAGACACTCATGTTTCAAACTTAATATGGGAAGGCAATGAGCGATTGCTTCGTCCAAGGTTTCATTCTGTATGGAGTATGACACACTACGATCAAATAGACAACCGTGTTAAGAACGCCATACATGCAGTTGGCTTTAGTCATATCATGGCTGTCGGACAAGTAGAAATTAATCATCATTTGGTTAGTGCGTTGGTGGAACGGTGGAGAACTGAAACACACACATTCCATTTTCCTTATGGAGAGGCAACCATCACGTTACAAGATGTTGCCCTTCAATTAGGCCTCAAAATAGACTGGGTGGCATTGACCGGACTCAGTCTTGGTGATGTTCATGAAGCATGTCAGACCTTATTAGGGGACACTCCTCCTGATAAGTATATCAAGGGCAAAACTATTTATCTGACATGGTTGCGCTAAAATTTTCCAAACCTTCCTGATAATGCTGATGAGTTTGTCATTGCACAACATGCCAAAGCTCATATAATGATGGTCATAGGCTGTTGTTTAATGTCGGACACATCTATAGCACGCGTGCATTTTATGTATCTTTTGTTGCTAACCAACTTGACTGAGGCAGGTACCCATAATTGGGGTGTAGCAGTATTAGCTTCCTTATTTCGATCACTAGATCAGGCAGTTAAACCTCACAAACTGAAATAGGTGGATGTTTGTTGCCGATGCAATCGTGGGCGTGGGACCACATTAGATGTATAGCCCCACATATACTTCCCCTCTCGGACGAAGAAGTTCAGCAAGGTCTTGGATTTCTGCTTGCACGAAGGTGGTCTCGTCCTATGTCACAAACAAACATATCCACTAACTCAGTCACATTGATACGCGACATTTTTGATAGACTAAACATAAATGAGGTTCATTTCTTAATCTTCATACTTATTAAGTAATTTTTTACATTTGTTATTGGTGTACAAATATGTGACAATTTCACAATATATGTGTTGCAGTTCTTGTGGACACCATATGACACCCCTGAAATAAGGCCATTAATTCATAATGTAGACATATCTATGATTGTGCGTGCAAGAGTCCCTCTCATATGTTACGCAATTGTGGAATGACACCCAGTAGACAGAGTCATGAGACAATTTGGAATGAGACAAAATATTCCACTTGACCCACCAAACCAAGACGAACTCCACAACATAGATATAAGAGGCAGAACAGATATTTTTTGGCCTTATTATCATCGTCGCTGGATGCATGCATACAATGATTGAAATGATTTTCTTGTTCAAGGTGTAATGGACCAGAGTATTTTGCATGAAAATACAGAATACATGCAATGGTATATACGTCGAACTAGACGATATATATCGCGTGAGGGGACACCCCTTTATGAGGTAAATTTACTATTGTTATTTGTATAAATTATTTATTGCTATTGTTAATGATTATATATTTCTAACTTGACATATTTACAGTCCCGTGCTGGCCATCACCACCATCAATTATACGCTGACCTGAATGTATCTCCGGTGCATGTTTATGGATTTATGCCCCATTATCATCAATCACATGCACAACCTTTTTATCAACCAGTGGGTTTCTCTGGATACATGCCTCAAGGTTGTGAACAAAGTTCACAACAATTTGGGTTTTCATCTTGTGTGCCTCAACACTCATTCCAAGTTCCTTCTACATCAAACATTTTTTAAGGACACTCACTGAGATTTGGTACCACCTTCAACACTCTGCCATCAGCATATAACCCATCACCATTGACATCTTTTTATCGTCTGTCATTACCTACTCAAATGCATGACATGGGTAATGACGATGACGAGAATGATGATGATCAAAATAATACAACCAATATTGATGATGGTAATGATGATGATGATAATGATGGCCACGATGATCATGATGTTCCTCAACAACAACAAACACACACACACATGATCATCCTAAAACAAGAGGAAGAGGTGTCAGAACAAACCCAGAAACAAATCCAGCACAACAAGATGAAAGACCTCGACGCGTATCTAGAAGAACTCGTTATAGGACATCATCTCATTATTAATTTTTTTTAATCACTGTGTAATTAATTTCAATTTTATTTCATAATATAAGTCATTCAAATATTATATCTTGTGTTAATTTTACAACTACTCTTACAAAATTAAATTACCATTATTGTGCCAAATGCTTAATTAACATAATTATATTTGTAAAAATTACTTAACAAAAACAAATTAAATATAACTTATTTCATATATTAAAAGCAAATATTATTATCAAAATATTTTAAGTATTTTCAATTTTAAATTTTACAAACATATTATACAAAAATAATTAAATAAATATTCATAATACAAAGTATTTATAACAATAATTTCATATATATTTAACAAAAAGATATAAAATTACATACAAAATATTAAACTAATTTACAATAATTCAGAATGACTTGCTTTTTAAAATAATTAAATTAAACAAATTTTTAATTCTTTAAATAACCAAAAAATAAAATACAATATAACAAATTCAAATAACACAAATTATAAAAAACAAAATAAATAAAACAAATAAAACCAATGGGTTACGTAACCCATATATATAATAATAATTAAAAATAATAATAAACAAAAATTAACAAAAGAAAACTAAATAAAAAACCAAAAATAAATAAAATAAAAAACCTAAAACCTGGGTTACGTAACCATATATATAACAATAATTTTAAAAAATAATAAACAAAAATAACAAGAAAACTAAATGAAAAACCAAAATTAAATAAAATAATATTAAAAACTTAAAACCCTTAAATCAATGGGTTACGTAACTAACAATAATTTTAAAAAATAATAAACAAAAATTAACAAAAGAAAACTAAATCAAAAAATCAAAAATAAATAAAATAAAAAAAACTTAAAGTCAAATGTCCATTCACAACTTTGAAATCCTGAATATAGTCAGGACTTTCAAACTAACTTAAATAATTTATAAAAATAATTTAAATACTTTAAAAAATAATAAAACTAAATAAAAAATTAAAAACACATATAGTCATAAAAATATATACGACTTTAGAGTTGAACATATTTTTGCAACTTCTAAATGCAGTTTTTAAAAAAACTAAATTAATTTAATAAAATATAAAAATTATGATTTCTGAATTGACTTTTAAAAATATATTTTTGTGACCGAACCAAAAATTGTATAATAAAATCGTAAATTTGACTACGACTTAAAAAAAGTAAAGATTATGTCAAGTAATATGACTTATTCTCACAAATGATAATTTTATAAATTTTTGCCTTCATTTGATAATTTAAAAAAAAAAATTGCCCCTTATCAGGTAAAAAACCTCATTTTAGATGGAAAAAGAATCAAAATAATGAATATAATAAATAACATGATAAAAGATGCTAAGAGAGATATGAAAAAAAATTAAGGTAGAAATAAAAATAAAAAATATATTTATATTTTCTTTAATTAATTGTAAAATCACATCCCAAAAATTATACTGTAAACCATAATAGTAGGACCAAGAACGACCCCCCCTATACGCTTCCCCATGCTGGGCCATGACCCTTCATAAATAAAGGGTGGGAGAGTCAACTGCCATCCCCTGACAACTATTAATTAATTACCCCTGTATCATCTAGATTATCTACTCCTATATTTATTTGCAATAACTACATCACCTAAATTAAAATACTTCAAAACTGTGTAACCGAGAAAATGAATACAGAAATTAGGAAGTAAAACATATAATGATGACAGGAATAAAGTTTATTCACTACTTGGTAAACAACTTCTCCATATTTCACAAAGAGACGGATTTGATTTTTATTATTGATTGTGAGAATTTTATTGATGGATAATGTAAAAGTTTAACAAAGACCTATTTGATCTAGAAACTCTCCTCAATCGAGCCCAAAGAATCCTTTTACCTGAACTTTTTTATAAAAAAAATACGAGATGCTTTGGGACTAGGCACTGTTTATTGAGCCTTCCTTTTGAGTTTCAATTCCTTGAGCTCCCGAATGAGTTCCATCATATTGTTATGAGAAGACCCACCAACCTTTATAGCCTTTTTTTGCAGCATCACTAAGAGCCTTGGCTCTCACTCTCATTCCTTCACCTTCTTCTCCACCATCCATGATCACACCAATAGCCTTTTCAATCTCCTCTCTTGTCACCACCTCATTCCCAAACTCATTCCAATTCCTCCACTCTTTGACCCCCACTGGCACCCCAATCTTCAACACATCAACCACAAGCTTCTCATTGAAGAAATGCTCCGCAAACAAAGGCCATGTCACCATTGGCAACCCTACATTCATGCTCTCAACCACCGTGTTCCAACCACAGTGACTCACCATCCCCCCAATTGCACGGTTCTCCAATATCAACAACTGTGGCGCCCAACCCCATATCAAATACCCCTTTTTGCTTCCCTTCACTCTCTCTTCAAACTCCTCCATAAAACTATTCTCACCCTCATCATTGTTCTTTCTCACCACCCAAATGAAATCATAACCAGAACTTTCAAGTGCATGAGCTATCTCAACAAGTTGATCACTAGGGAACCTATTCAAGCTCCCAAAACTAACATACAAAACAGAACCCTCTTTCTTGTTATTAAGCCATTCAAACCACCCTTCTTCTTCTCCTCCTCCTTGTGTTTTAGCATAGTGTCCTCTTTCAACCTTATCCAAATCATCATGGTTCACCCACATCGAAATCGGACCCAAGCTCCAACACTTGGTTCCACACACCCTCTTGTAATGCTCCTCATAATCACCCTCCAACTCATGAAAACTATTTAACACTGCCCCAAAACTCTTCCTAGCGGAATCATTAACCACCTTCATCAACATTGCATACATGTTCGGCTTCCTCATCCAATCCGGCAACTGCAACCTCGTCATCTCCAACTCATGCGGCAAACCCACCAACGTGAACTTCTCACTGTCACATTCCACTTTGGTGTGAACCTCGTGTTGCTCCAACGAGTGCACAGCACAACGTGACAGAACACTCGCGGCGTAGAAAATGATTCTCGGAATACCTAGTTTTTCTGCGGCGTCCACGGTCCAAGGGTGGAACATGTCACTCACTATGCAATCAGCTTGTAGCTCCTTGAAGAGGCTTTCGATCTCTGGCCTCAGAATCTCGAGGCCAGCGTAGATTTTCGAGGACATGTCACGTGGTGCTTTCAACGCCAGCCGGAAGACCGACTTGTTCGGCCGGAAACTTCAGGACGTGCGTCCTGATGTTTCGACCGCGACTGACGGAGCTTTGGAAAAGCGCGGCGTTGGACGTGGTGGTGATGATAGTGACGTCCACGTCGTGCATGGCGAAAATTCTGGCCATGTCTACTATGGGAATTATGTGACTGGTTGATAAAAATGGAAGGAAGATAACCTTAAGCTTCAGGTTATCATCTTCAATCTGATATTCTGAACGCACCATTGTAATGATAATAATCGATGGTTTTTCTGAAAGTACGGAATTGGTATGGGAAAATGAGAGGGAGAGGGAAGTATATATAGTGCACAAAGTTTTTCTGAGTTTTGATTAAAAAGAATACATTGGATACTATCACTCTTATTTAATTAATTATGTTCCAATGAGTTGTAATTTTTATTATATAATTCCTCTTCTTTTTTTATTTCAATTAGGTTCGTATAAATAAAAAAAGTTGTTTTATTTTAGTTATTGTGAAGTGATGATTAACCAATATTAGCAACAATTCTAAATATAACTTTTTAAGTAATTATTAGTTATAAAAATTAATAATTATGTATCACAACATGTGATTAAATAGTTATATAATTTTTTTTGCACTGTCAGTAGATTTAAGTTAAATTTAGTTTATAAACACTGGAACAGTAATAATCCTATATTAATATTCGGAAAAAATATTTTTTTAAGTTTCTATTTTTTATATGATTTTTCTAAATTGATTAGTCTGATTAAAATATAGGATTTTTTTAAAACATGGAACGCATGGTCCTCTAAAAATTAAATACACGTGGAACGCATGGAAATTTAAATTAACCAAAATAAGATTAACAATCTTCAATGCGAGTCAAGCGACCAACCACTTATAGTTCTGACTTTTGAAATATGCAAGATTCAATGAAGAATAAAGAAATTGCTCCGTCCCAAAACCGCTAGCTAATAATCACATGATATAAACTATAGGAAGGTGTCCACCTCATCAAGTTTGGCACATAAGCCTTGAAATTATACCACCTACATAGGCATATAAAAACACACAACAACTTAAGCCAGAATGAGTATTACCCATAACCAAACCAAAACTCTGCATAATTATAACTGCATATATAATTTGTTTTCAAGCCTGATACCGACTCCGAACACCTTGTTGGTCACCGTATCACAAACTGAATCCCTCTATAACTATGCAAAAAATCATGTGTAGATTTGTTGACTTTTACTATTTGCACTATGAGACAACTAATAATCACGTCACTTTCTAAAATCTTTTGAACAAGTTGAGTGCAACCATTTCCTGCGTAAAAAACTCATCACAAACCAATTAAAATCTAGTAATTAAATTTGATCATTTTGATCACACTTGCAAATATATTCATTGCATGTTCAAGTCTCGTATTCCCCACCAACTGCTTGGGAAAATGTCACCAACACCTTTCCTTCAGTGCTTCAAAAAGCTTTAGATACTGTCACTCCTACATTGGAAATCACAACTCTACTCCTATTTGTACAAGTGTTTGTAAACTTACATACTCCTATTTGTTTAGTATAAGTTCTTAAAATAATAGTGTAGTTTGTTAACAGTCATACTAAAAAAATAGAAGTATGTATGCTATAGTGTTTGTTAATGTAAACGTACAGTCTTATGTATATAGTGATTTGTTAATGTATACATTCCTATTGTTTAATATGAGTGAATGAGTAAGCTATATTATTAATGTATTTTAAGATATTTTCTAGTTATAATTTATTAAAACACTCGTACTAAAAAATAAGAATTTGTACATAAGCAAACATCACACAGGCATTTGCTAACAATATCTGTATATATATATAAAAGAAAGTAAGTGAGGATATTATTGAAAATAAATTTTGTAGCCTTTTAAGATATTTTTGGAAATTTTGTAGCCCTTATAGACATTTTTTGGAAATTTTTAAGCACTTCTAAAAAAAAAACAGTTTCAAACTTCACTTGAAGTTTTTAGAACCTGCCTTCAACATTTTTTAACCGTTAGATTGAAACTTTAATCTCACAACAACCACATATATGATTTAAACATTTAACATGAACTAAATTAGTTATAATAAATTTTTTAATTAATTATTAAGGATATAAATTAATAAATAAATTATTCTTTTTTTTGTATAAAAATATTTATTTTACTTCAAAAAATAAATTATTATGAATATAAATAATAATTCATGATAACATGTCTTTTATCATATATATTTTGTAATTAATAATTAAATATAGATATTAATAAATTAATAATAATAATAATTATTAGTATTATAATTATTATTTTTGAAACTGAGAAGAAAATTGTATATAGGAGACTTCAACATTTATTGGTCGTTACAACAAACATTAAATTTCACACTAATCATTGATTTGATTTAATATAATTAAAAACTAGTACATTTTTTGTTAAAGATATGTTTGAACAAATGAGAATACAAAAATATTGATTTAAAGAAACGATTTCAACTCAATGAGGGAATGAAAAGTGTGTGACAAATAATCAGAAGGAAGGAAGGGAAAATGGGTGAAGAAGTTAAGGAAAAAGACATTTTTAAAATTTCATAAATTGTGATAATTAATAGTCAAGGACGGCTATCCATATCAAAAATTTTAGAAATTTATATGTAGCCCCTTCATGAATGCTATTAAGTCAGTTAAACGTTATGAATTTTTTAAGCCACTTCATGAATATTATAAATACCAAGAATAAATTATCCACAAAAGTTGGTTTTTTCTACATTTTGCATACTATTTCTTCTGTCTTTTTTCACACATGTTAGTAGTGACTATTTCCAATAATGATAAGAGAACAATGAATACTCTCACCAATGATCAAGATTAAGAAACAATGATTACTTTTGAGCAAAACAATAACCACCAAAAATGCTATGAAAAAGTAAGTAAAATTTTCTATTGCTCAAACAACAATATTATAGATTCATCAACCTCTTTTATAGATTCTTGGGTTTTATAGACTCTTTTTTATTGTGTATTATTTTTATGTGCTTTTCTTTTTCGTCCTATTTTGTTTTATTTTGTTACACGTTTATTCTTTTTGTGTTTTTTCTTCTTTTTTTTCTTACATTTTTTATTTTATTCGTACGTGTTTTTTTTTATGTGGCGTATCATTTCATTAATTTATGTAATCAACGTATCTTACTTTAACCTATGACTCACTAGCATTAAAGTTCACCAGATTTATTTTCATTGTGGGAGTTTATAGTTGTGATTTCTCATTCCTTGTGTTTTTCTTATCCCTTCAATCTTTCGTCTATTCCCTCCCTACTTGTATACAAATTACATATTTATTATTTTATTTTATATACATTAGATATTTAACTTTATTTTATAAACACCAATGAATTAAGTGTCCTCTCTTTCTTTTATATAAAATAAAACAAAAATAACTGTATTAAAAAATATGAAAATGTAGATTTAAATATTGATCATATAAACATGGTCAACCAGTTTAAAATGTTCTTGGTTTCTATAATTGAATGAATTAGATGTTAGAAATAATTCAAAGATTGAAAGTCACTTAAATAACTAATTTCAGTTAGTTGTAGTTACTCATAACAAATGTTTGTTACCTGTTATGTAAGCAAGATTCACAAACTGTATACTTTAATTTTTTTTCTTTAGTTTTTCCATTAATACAGTTTTCATTCAATTTTTTGCTTTGTTTTGAATATATTTGAGTGAATTTAACATGGTATCAAGAGCTGTGAGGAATGTTAGTTTGAGAGTTTTGATTGTATTCTTGAGAGGTTCTTGAGAAATACTTTTTGTCTTCTTACAAGTCTTGTGTATTGAGTCTTCTTCTCCACCATTTTTTCGTGAGGTGTGGTGGCTGAGTGAGAGTTCTTGGATAAAAGAACAAATGAGGAAGAATCAATCGTGTACTCGCATTGTGATTGAAGAAAGGAGCAGGGTACAGACATGGCAAGCTCCAACAGTATTGTTCAGGGGTCCCTTCCAGTCTTTGATGGCAAGCTATTTGATAATTGGCGGATCAAAATGTTGGCAATCTTTGGCTTCCAAGAAGTGGTAGAAGTAGTGACAATTGACTTTACAGAACCTAGCAAGAATGCCACTGAGGAGAAGAAACAGACCTTTAAACAGTAGCAGAAACTTGATAGCAAGGCACGTTTCCTCATCTACCAATGTGTGAATTCTAAGATATTCAATAAAATCGCCAAAGCCTCCATGTCAAAGGAAGCATGGGATATTCTAGTGAAAACATATGGAGATGGAGAGAAGAATAAGAAGATTAAGCTGCAGACACTGAGAAGGCAATATGAACTTCTCACCATGGAAGACAAAGAATCCATAACAGGTAACTTAAACAAAATTAAAGAACTAGTCAATGCAATGAGGGACTGCAAGGAGATAATCTCAGATCAACAAATGGTAGACAAAATATTGATAACTTTGCCACCACGATTTGATCATGTAGCTGTTGCAGTTGAGGAGTCCAAGGACTTAGAAACAATGCAAATTGAAGAACTACAACACTCTCTTAAGGCACATGAGATGAGGATCAATGAGCGACGATCCCATCTACAGACACTTCATGCAAGATCCAATTACAAAGGGAAATGGGAAGCACCATGGAAGGGAAACAAGTCAAACACCGCCACAAAGAACTAGGACAAGTGACAGCTGAAGGCAGTGAATTCTCCAAAGGAAAAATAACATGCCAAACTTCTTAGAAATCAGACTCCAGCAACAACAAGGAGTGGAAGTTCGAAAAAAGAAAGGTGAAATGCTATAATTGTCATAAACTTGGTCATTATGCAAAAGAATGTTGGCAAGGAGAAGGTGCCAAGAACAAATCCAGTAACCATGCAAATTTGGCTCAAGATGAAGGCTCAGATTCTGAACCTGTATTGCTTATTGCTACCACTAGCAGTGAATCATCAAGTGACTCCTCATGGTACTTAGATTCTGGTTGTTCCACTCATATGATAGGGAAGAGGGATTGGTTCATCAATTTGAATGAATCATCCAAGAGTAGAGTTTGCTTTGCGAATGATAGTACATTGACTGCTGAAGGTATTGGAAGAGTAGCATTCAAAGGGAAAGATGGAAAAGATATTGTCATTGAGGAGGTGTTGTTTGTACCTGGCATGAAGACTAATCTGTTAAGCCTAGGCCAACTACTTGAAAAAGGGTTTGTTATGAGGATGTAGGACAATTGTCTCAAAGTGTATGACAAGGACCAGAAACTTGTGATTAAGGCAAACCTGTCTCAGAACAAGACCTTTAGAATTGGGATGAATATTCTAAAGCGTGAGTGTCTTGCAACCTCAGAAAACAAGATGGAATGGTTATGGCATCATACATTTGGTCATCTCAATTTCAAGGATCTACACCTTCTTACCCAACACAAAATGGTTGAAGGACTACCTCAGGTCTTAGTCCCAAAAGAGGTGTGCAAGGAGTGCATTGAATGCAAGCAAGCTAGAAGCAACTTCAGCAAGTATCTTCCCACAAAACCAACTGAGAAACTTGGCATTATACACTCTGATGTTTGTGGCCCTATGCAAGTGGAGACTCCTGGAGGCAATAGGTAGTTTATCTCTTTTATTGATGATTTAACTAGGAAAGTTTGGATCTATCTAGTTAAGAGAAAGCTTGAAGTACTAAAAGTCTTTAGAAAATGTAAATGTCTAGTAGAAAAGCAAAGTGGAAAAATGATCAAGATTCTAAGGGCAGATGGTGGGGGCGAATATATGTCAAATGATTTCAAACAGTTTTGTGAAAGTGAAGGGCTAATTCATGAAGTAACACCACCTTACACACCTCAACACAATGGTACAGCTGAGAGAAGGAACAAAACAATAATGAATATGGTGAGGTGTATGCTGAAAAGTAAAAACCTACCAAGATACTTATGGGGAGAAGCTGTATCAACAACAACTTATATTCTGAATAGATCTCCTACTAAGAGACTTGAAGGTATGACACCAGAAGAAGCTTGGACTGGATTAAAACCATATGTGACTCACTTGCGGGTATTTTGTTCAATTTGCTACAAACATGTTCCTTATCAGCTAAGAAGAAATCTAGATGACAAAGGCACTCAACACATTTTGTTGGGCTATCACTCAACTGGTGGCTACAAACTATATGATCCAGAGAATGGTCAAGTTACTGTAAGCAGGGATGTGATATGTGATGAAAGTAGAAGCTGGAATTGGGGAAAACCTCTAAAGAGGCTCAATCCAGGATACTTCTAGAAGAAGAAACCTCAGCTGCACCAACTGACAGTAGAGATCAAACTGTGAGAAGATCAGCAAGGATAAGTCAATTGTCATCTCATTTGAAAGACTATGAGTTGTTTCAAGACTTAGTAGTAAACTCAGAAGGTGAACTAGAGCATTTTGCACTTATAGCAGAAGCTGAGCCTGTTGAATTTGAAAAGGCAGTGACAAATGAAAAATGGTTAAAAGCTATGAAGGAGGAGATCAACTCTATTAAGAGGAATCAGACCGGGGAATTGGTAGATCTCCCTCAGCACAATAAGCCTATAGCACTGAAATGGGTCTACAAAGTGAAGGTTAATCCTAAGGGAGAAGTGGTGAAGTATAAGGCCAGACTGGTAGCAAAGGGTTTCTTGCAGAAAGCAGGAATCGATTATGGTGAAATCTATGCACCAGTGGCAAGGATTAAAACTGTTAGATTGGTAGTAGCGACTGCAACCATTGCTAGTTGGTCCATGCATCAACTTGATGTGAAGTCTGCTTTCCTGAATGGTCCCCTAGAAGAAGAAGTTTATGTGCATCAACCACAGGGATTTGAGGTCATAAGTAAAAAGAGTAAGGTGTATAGGCTCAAGAAAGCACTCTATGAGCTTAAACAAGCTCCAAGAGCTTGGAACAAGAGAATTGACAGCTTCTTGTCTCAAATTGGTTTTGAGAAATGCACCTCAGAACATGGAGTCTATGTGAAATGCTGAGAAAACAGTGAGAAAGCAGAGAAATTGATATTATGTCTATATGTTGACGATATTCTAATTACTGGTAGCAATGAGAATGCAATTAACATGTTCAAAGGTCAAATGATGAATGAATTTGAGATGAGTGACCTTGGACTCCTCACTTACTTTCTAGGAATTGAGTTTAAAGTGACTCAATATGGTACAGTGATGGATCAATCTAAATATGCAAAAGATCTATTGAAGAGATTCAATTAGAATTGTATGTGTAAATGCAACTTTGAATTAAGGAGTAGTGTTAGAAATAATTCAAAGATTGAAAGTTAGTTAGATAACTAATTTCAGTTAGTTGAGTTAGTTACTCATAGCCAATGTTTGTTACATGTTATACAAACAAGTTAATTGTATATTCTGATTTTTTCTTTAGTTTTGCTATCAATATAGTTTTCATTCAATTGTGTGCTTTGTTTGGAATATATTTGAGTGAGTTTAATATTAGAAGAGGTGTTAACGTAAAAATTCAACTCATAGAAATTAATGGTTATCATTTTTCTATTAATAAAAATTGGTGATTTCAATTCATTTAATACTCAATTAATTCAGATCAAAACACAATATAATACCTTTTTTTTATTGTAATCAAGTTAATACTCCATTGTAAGGGTTTTTAATTATTGTTATATTTAATAGTTCTCATTTTCTATTTATTTTATTTTATAACGTATTCAAATTAGTACTTCATTCTTTGTAATGGTTTTTAATTATTACTGCATTTAATGGTTATAATTTTGCTATTAAAAATTTAGTCGTTATAATTATCTAATAAACTATAAATGACATATACGTTAGAGAAAAAATCATACTTTTTTTCTTTGTAACTTACACTTTTGCTAAAAATCTTTTTTTTTAATTAAAAATGATGGGTCTATTTGTGATTATTTTTTTATATTTTTATTCTTATATATTCTTTCTATTAAGTTTACACTCAACTAAAATGTGTATTGCTCCACAGTTTGTTTTTTCATTCTCATTGTTTCTTTTCTTGGCTTAGCATTTCCCCCTTATTTTGGTATTTTGGTTTTAAAGAATGAGAATATCAATCAACATGTTTTACTTAACGTGCAACAATGATACTTTTGCACAAAAAGTTCTTATAGTTAACAATATATCATCTAATGAATTTGGCCAAGAATGGAAATGAAGATTAAGAATCAAACATCTCTATGTATTTATGTTGTTGTTCTTTTTACTAATAAGTATTTTATGTTTTATCATTATTCAACTATTTCATGTGTTTTTATATTTTTCCTTTTCTGTTATATTATAAACAATGTATACATTTTTATCTTTCTTCATTTAGAGCAACAAAAAAAATAGTATTTGGACTTTTATTTTTTATCTTCAACTTACAGTATTATTTTATTTAACAGGACAAAAATAATCTTCTGGTGTAAAAAAAATTGAATGAAAAAAACAACGAATTGCATTAAATGAGCTTTTAAAAAAATTGACTATTAATATTTAACCTTTGTAATATGAAGCAATTAATGTTTCAACAAATTGATAAACCAATAATTAATTTTAATTATATATTTTATTTTCAAACATTAATGAATACACAATTAATGTTAATTATTATCTTTTCATATACCACCATTTCTCTCTATTCTCTATATATATACAAACAATCCATTGAATAATTAGTGATTATATTTTGTTTTCATCCAATCCATTATAAAATATAAAGAATACAATTACAATTGTAGGAACATCTTCTCAAGGCAAAATTACATTAAACTAGTTTAGTATCTCATGTCTTACATGAGTATTTAATTCATGTTTTATAATTTACAAGAGTAATTTTTTATATTATTTTGAATTTTTAATGTATTGTTAATTATTTAGTTTAATTTATAATACATATATGTTAGTAGATATGGTAATAAATATTTAAATATATTTTTCTATGCACATATGCTTCAGGAAATTGTTATGATTAGAGTGTTTTCCTAGGTAGGATTTACTTCACTTTGATTATATTTTGCATGCTCTTTTTGGACTTTCTTTTTAAAAAATTGATTATGAAATAGAAACTGATAGAAAGTATCTAATGAATTTGTTAATGACTAAACTTTGTAAAAAAAGTGACATTTATCCATGTGACAAAACATGATTTTATAATAGATTTTTTAAATTAAATTAGTTAATTGAATATATTAAAGTTATCATACATACAAAAATATTATAAGTAGTAAGATTAAATAATTAGAAATAGTGACAAAAATTAATAAAATCATTTGGATATATTGTAGGTATGATGTAGTTTAATTTATTTTTTCTTTGATTTAAGTATTAATAATATAACTAATAATTTGTAAATTAATTATAATCAATGTTTATTTTTTAAAAAAACATATATTGTTTAGAATACTTAAATTAAAATTTAAAAAATTTTAAAAATATATTTTCAGAAAAAAAAGTTATCAAATTAGAAATTTTTTTATGCAGGAATAATTATATATCAATGTCAGAAAAATGTATCAAAATTTTAAAATAATAATATAGAATTTGTTTACATTAAATACTAATAGAATTACTATATTAAATATTTAAAAATAATTATATATCTGTGTTAGAAAAAAGTATCAAATTTTTAAATAATAATACAGATTTTTATTATGTTAAATACTAATAGAATAATTATATTAAATATTGATAAATGCTTATATACATGTCTTAGAAAAAATGTAAAAAAATAATAATATAGAACTTTATTACATTGAATACTAATAGAATAATTATATTAAATATTGATAAATAATATATACCACCAACCCCAATTAACTTGGGTTAAAGATGCTGTTGATGTTGATTGATAAATAATATATATGAGAATATGCAAAATGTCACAAAAAATTGTACCTAAAAAAATGAATGTATAATCGATAAATTATTATACATGTAAATTATATAAAATCATGTTAATTAATAAAAAAAATATCATAATTATAATACATTAAATAAATTGAATATTATATGATATAAAATTTTCATAATTAATTTAAAACGTAATGAATCAATTCAGTCTTGAATTATTTTTTAATTATTAATTTTTGAATCTCACACAATAGTATGATCATGATCAATTAATGAAATAGAGAATGATTATAGGATTACCACATGACATCATCTTATAGAATCAAATCTTTATATATATATATAATAGATTTTATATGTGTATCTTAAATCTATGAGTATTTTGTATGTAATGAATTTATTTTTTAATTTTCCATTACTTTAACCATGATATGATGTTATGATATCTTCTCTACCTATTTTAACTGGTAATTTATGTTTTTGCTAAAGGACTATCCTCAACTTCCTAAACACTTTTATCAACCATTATAAAAAAAATTCCTTATTTCTTTTTATTGTTTAGGATAGAAAATATGCTAATGTTATTCACCCTTTTTAAAATTAGCGGTACACTACTTCAAGATTTGTTGACAACTTTCTCCTGATGATTAAGAGGAAATTTATGTTCATCATCAAGGGGAAAGAAGATATGACTATTAAATCAACACTAAAAATCAAAGGGATAAAGAAAGAGATTTGGTGGGTAGTGGTATGAATTCCTCAAAGAAAACATATTGAGAAAAACATAGAAGTTGTAATTTTGGTTCATTAACAATCTTTAAAATATGTATGTTAGAATTATTAGAATGATATAGAATAATATCCAAAATAAAAGGGAAAATTTTACTTTATTTGGAGATTTTGTTTTCATGATTAATATTTTTTTAAAAAAATATTTGCTTTTGAATGTGATAGTGTATTTATTTGTCTATTTGTGTGAATAATAAGATTGTCTTCTTATTCTTAGATTTAATCGCCTCAAAATTTAGTTGGGAAATAAAATTTTGTTTACTATTATGAAAATGCACATAGAAAAAAAATTATTATACATTTCGAAATTTGAAAGTAAATAAATCTAAAAAAATACTAAATGGTGCACTTAAATTTAATCATTACAAAAATATCATTGTTTACTTAACATAACATTAAATATTCACAAAATTTAAAATATTTTTTACAATAACTAATTTTTATTTTATTTTGAATTATAATAAATAAATAATTTATAAATTAAAAAGTCTCTTTATCTTTTTCATATTTTATTTAAATTTTAAATGACATCATTTTATATTTGATAGTTTTTTTCCTAATTTTTTTAAAGGTATGAATACTAGAAAATAAGAAGAAGAAAATTTCTAATTTTAAATGATATCATTTTTCTATTTATTTTAAATAACATCTATATCAGTTTTTTAAAAATCATTTAGCCTAATCTTTTTCTTTCTAGAATTAGCCTAATAATTTATTAAACGGAAAATTTCATAATATTGTCTAATCATATATTTTTCACTTTAAAATGATACAATAATATAATTAAAATTTACCAAATATTTATGAAAATATTTGAATAAGAATTAAATGATTAAACTGCCTTAAATATTATTTAGTTAAACGTTACTAAACCTTAACTATAAATTCAATGTTACAATTAAAATTAGTTGACACAAATAAGAAGCAAACATTTTGGAAAAATAAATCCTATTAAAAACCTATTATTAACACAATTTATATATAAATAGTATCTTCAAGCAAAATAAGTTTGAAAAAATTAGCAAATGACTTGGATATCTCATTTGTGTTTGAACATAGTGAAAATCAAGCATCAACAATAAAGATTGTAAAAGTTGTTGTTATTAAAAAGTAACCAATGTGTAGAAATCTTTTGAATTTGATATCAATATTTACTTTGTTAGGTCTAGACGACCACTCACACCTATCTTAGATTTTGATGATTAACAAAGTATAAATTGTTGATAAATTAATGAGTTTATGAGAAGTGAACATGACCAATCTTATAAAAGGACTTAAACGTTATCTACATATCGCGTTCATACTCAAAGAGAAAAACATTCTAACCAGTGTCCAACACACTATAAAACCAAGAGCATTCACTCGTTATATTAACCACTGTTATACACTAAGTATGATCAACACTCGCGTTCAGTTGGTATAAGTCTCATACATACTTTCATTATGTCCAAAGTAGTACAAAAAGGTTATGCTAGACGAAAAGGGAAGTACACATATTCTTAGTTATAAAATATTATTTTGTCTCTCTTTATTTGAATTGTTAATATTTGAATTTAAGGAATCAATAAAATAGAAGATAATAAAAGGTCTACACAAAATATTCCTCAAGGGTTGCTTTCGTCAAGGACAAGGAGCACATGTCGTTGTTTGTACCTTTGTATATTTTCTCTCGAATTAGAGCATGTCACGTAACCTCATCTCCCAATGTGAGACAATGATCATTTCAAGGATTCAGCACTAATCCCATAATGTATCCTTCACTGAAGTCTATAAAAAGTAGACTCATATAATTGGTATCAGCCATGGGAGATAGATGCAGGCTTGAGACACTTGTAGAGAAAGCAAAAGAGAAAGGAAGAAAAATAAGCTTGATCTATTATTGAAGTGTTATATATGTTAGTTATGTTAGATTCAAGGAGCAGAAGACAAGTGTTATTTTGATATTTTTACATGCCCAATCATATTAAGATGGCATTTGTAATTTTTCCTTTGGTTAAGCTTGATTCATTAAAGATAAATCCCTATATTCCTTTGCAGCCATTAAAGAAATCATACATGCATACATTCATACTTAGGTTAAGAATCATATTAGTATGTGCATCTGATTAGATATGCATTTGTGAATCTAAACAAACATAAAATGATTTTACACTGCTTTAATCGATTACGTGCAGCATATAATCGATTATTAGCTTGTTTGGATTTCTGGAAAATGATGTATGAACAGTTTAATCAATTACCATTTTCTCGTAATCGATTAAAATATCTTGACACAGTTTTTTGAACACTGGTTTAATCGATTACCAAATAATTGTAATCGATTAAATAAGTCCTGTAGTGTTTTGCAATGTTTCTAGCGTAATCGATTAATAGGCATTATAATCGATTACCTCTGCTTGTGAAGTATTTACAAGTTTCTGGCGTAATCGATTATATGGTCAAATAATCGATTATTATGTTTGTTCAAGATTTCCAGAACTATCATGAATAATTTAATCGATTACTTAGTCGAAATAATCGATTACATATGATAAAATAATCGATTATAATGACAAGATAATCGATTACAGTCTGTTAAATCTATTTTTTTATAAATAGGAAAGTCTTGTCACTGAAAAAATAAGTGAGATTTTGAGAGCTTTCATTCCTATCAGAGTTTTAACAGTTTCTGAGAATTCTAAAGGGCTTCAAACTTCATTTCAAGAGTGTTGCTTATTAGAGTGAGAATCAACATGTTTGCTTAGATGAAGAAGTCATGTTAGTGATCTTTCATGCATAGAGTTGTATCAAGAAAAGTCAAGAAAGCATATCATTCATCATCTCAGGTTGTATAATTCGTTTATGTCCTTTATGCTACAAAGGAATACGAGGTGACATCTTTTTTGTATCTTAAGCTTTGATATTCTTGTAAAGTTTGTTTGAAATTGGTTGTATTGGTTGTAAATCTTCCATATAGCTTTTAGGGTTCTTTAAAGCATTACTAGAAAGGGTGTTTCTAGGGGTGAACAGAGAAGGGTTCTCTGGTTCTAGGTCTTTAGAAAAATCTAGGGAGAGATTTTGAATTTTGCCTAGGGTAGGTGAAAGAGACCTTTGTTGATTGCTTGTAAAGAACTGAGATTTGCTATAGTGGAACTCTAGCCTAATTTGGGTTAGAAGAAACTGGATGTAGCCTCCGGGGTTGAGAGGTGAACCAGTATAAATTGGTGTGCATTTAAAGTTTTAGTTTAAATTTCATTGAATTCTTGTGATATTTGATTTGTGTATCATTCAAACTTTGATCTAGCACAAAAGGAAATTGATTGGTGAAGATAAATGTTTTCTAAAGTGTTTTGATCCAAGATATGATCCAAGTTAAATCTTCCGCTGAGTATTGGTTTGCAAGAAAAAATTAAAAAGGGGCAAAAACCAATTCACCCCCCTCTTGGTTTATTGGATTAGGTATTCATTGTATTTTCAAGTTACATTTTGTTGTTGTAGCTATATATATATATAAGTTAGTTGAAGCAACATGTTAGTTGAAATAACTAACTCTCAACTAACTAACTACAGTTCTAACCACTAACCACTAGTTACAAAGATGAACTAACCATAATCAAGCTAAATTAAGCAATTATCTATGCTAAGACTGTAACACTGATAAGTGCCCTATTTTAGTTAAATCCAAGCTTACAATGTTAGCACTTATCTTTTGATTTCAGTAAAATTGTTTATAAACTTGCCCTAAAATCTAGATAAATAGTCTCTAGTACTTAAATAAATGTTGTTTCTCATATTTTGGAAGATTAATCCAATCATGTTTTGTATTTTGATAAGTTCCGAGGCTTCTGAAAAAGCAAAGCAAGCAAAAAGGGCTTAACAAGCAAACTTGGGAGGTGTTACAAGCAAAACAGGCCCACAATTCGTCCAGGCCCAGAAGGATTCTTCAAGGCTAAGCTTTTAACTCGCCCAGGCGAGTTAATCATGCACAAACTGGTCACCCAGGAGAGTGATGGTTTCCAGAACAATCTTTTAACTCGCCCAGGCGAGTGAAACAAGGCCAAATGGCTCGTCTGGGCGAGTGGATCAGCAAGTGGGCATTAAACTCGTCCAGGCGAGTAGAAACAGGCAAAAACACTTGCCTGGGCGAGTGAACTCCAACAATCACCCTCTCCTATAAATAGCCATGCAAGCCAAAGAGAAAAACACCTCATTTTCAAGACTTGAGAGCTTAGGACGTGTTTTGAGAGTTGTTTAGCATGGGGAGAGTGAGAGAAGTGAGGAATTAGTGTGGTAACTCTGCCGGAAGGAGTTGGTGATGATTTCCTTCATCAAATCTTGAATTAATTAAACTCGTTTTATTAGCTTTCGTAATCTTTCGCACTAAATTTATTATTTCCGCTTCTTCTTTAAATTTCATAATTTATGTTAATCCATAACTACATGAAACTCTGTTCACACTCGTTGTACATAACTATTAAACTGTTAAGTTTTATTTGGATTAACTGAGTAACTCAAGTCCCTGAGGAGATGAACTTTTATAAATTTTGTAACTTACAACGATAATTGGTACGCTTGCCAATAGTCTAACAAACACCCTGAATTTTTGAGTTTCTGAAATTGATGTTTGTTATGTGTTATGTTGCTTGATTGTTTAATTTATTTCATAATTTATTTTTTGTTATGCTTTTGTCTTGGTATGAGTGTTTGGTGAATGTTAAGTCAACTTTGTTTGGTCTGTGGTTGTTGTACGTATACACTAAGTGAGCTTGTCAAGTCATATATATATAAGTATCCGAGTGGCGCAACAGAAGGGTGTTCCTTCTTCTTTTGCGCTTTTCTCTCCCTTTTCTCTCTAACTTTTCACACCCTAAAACCACTCCCTTCAACCACCCTGGACCACCGTAGCTGGTCACGGAACCCCTACGCCAAGAGGAATCTCGTGACCGGAGCAGAAATCTTCAGAAACCCTTTTTTTTAAGTTCGAACAAGAATGGAGCCTCAACCTTTCTTCTCTTGGCTTCTTGGAGAACATTGTGTTTGGACAAGCTCACGCTTCAAATGATAGTGTTATAACATCGCTAGACTGTAAGAGAAGAACTCCTGGTTAGGTAAGGGGAGTTTATTATGTTGATAATCAGTTTTAGATACCATGGTTGGGGGTCAGGGAATCCAACTATGAAGATAACTGCATGTCCCTGCTGTGTGCTGATTTTCAAGAAAAACTATGTCTTTTAATGAATGGGATGCGAAATGTGTATGATTGATGGTGTTCTTGTGTAAGGATATTGATGTTGTAAGAATCCTCTATTTGTGAAGTTGGTGTTTAATGATGAGAACTCCCAGAACACCTTTTTAGTGGTGTGTTTGTGGAGGTGCCGACTACCGAGTTGGGTATGCCGGGTTGAGTTTTTATGTAGTATATGCGCGGGATGTGACCCTTAGTAGTCCTTGTTGGCAGAAGCCAATATTCTGAGTCCGCGGACTCATTCTGGCAACCAAGGAATGAGTCTGTCGGGTTGTAGAGTCGAGTACGACTCGTTGCTTCCTTCCAAGCTGCTGGGCTTGTTTCCTTTCCCGTGCCAAAAGTGCCAGGTTCATGGTACTAAAACACTTTAAAAGTCTTACCTATTGTATTCAAGCAAATACTGTCTGTTTTAATCGATTACAAACGCTTATGTAATTGATTGCATAGTGATGAGTCCGTCCTCGGCACTTTAGAAAACACAAGGTTCCGCCTTGGTCCGACTTTGTCCAACCTTGTCTGACCTTATCCGACCTCGTTCGGGGTCCTACATTGGCACTTTATAAAATTCAAGATTCCTTTTAATCGATTACAAACGCTTATGTAATCAATTGCATAGTGCTGAGTCCGTCCTCGACACTTTATAAAAGACAAGGGTCTGCCCTTATCCAACTTTTCTTTAACAAAACTATCGGATTCCCTTCTCGGTAGAGCTAGTGTCTTTTCTTTAAGAGAACTACCGGATTCCCTACTCGGTAGAGCTCGTGTCTCTTCTTTAAGAGAACTACCGGATTTCCCTACTCGGTAGAGCTCGCGTCCTTTTCTTTAGAAAGACAGGGTTCCTTTGCCAGGTTCGTTTCTTCTCTCGAGAGGTTGAACTTGTTCTCTTCTTCAAGAGCTACCGGGTTCCTTTCTCGGTTGACCTCGTTTTCTTTTCTTTAGAGCTGCCGGGCTAGTGTTGCCGGGCTTGGTTTATTTTCTCACTAGCGCTGCCTGGTTGGTGAACCATCTCGGCTCACTAGTTTACGTTGTGTTTAAGATTGATGTGTAAGTAATGATTGGGTACGATAATGCTGGAATAGTGAAGGTCGGTATATGAGACGATAATATTGATGATGTTGTGGTTGTATGCTATGCATATACCAGATGGTGCAATGACCAGTTGGTTACCCTTGCGAGGAAGGATTTGTTCCTAGCCACGGTCATTGCATCGGTGACCCCATGTTAGGGCGGTATGTATGTACATGGGGGGTGCATGGCGGGTCACCCTTGTGAAGAAGGATTTGTTCCTGGCCGGGTCATGCATTGATGATGCCCATGTGACATACTTCATTTGTCTTACAGAAATATGATGATTGGCTGCAGAGTACGGAAGTACTGGGGGGGCACAACTGTTTGGAACTCCTTGATAGAGACCCATGGCTAATCACCAGTGGGGGGAGCAGCCTGTGCACGACAGAGTGACCCTGACATCCTGCTGCATCATCTGCCTGTGATGGTCTATTTCCAGGATGGTACCACGTTGCATGCTAAGAGAGGAGTCAGGAGCATGCATCATACTAGGCATTATAGGTTGACTATGGAATCTATTTGGATGACTATCCTTGTTGTTGCGTGATGAAAGGATTGGGTGTCGTGATGATATTGTGATGTTGTGGATTGCCTTCTCTAATTACTGTTATCTATTACTTGTTGTTTTTACATGATAAACTCACATTTGCTTTGTTTGTACCGTGTGGATTGATGCCTGTGATGATCGCGAACCTTCGTTCGTGTGAGCAGACGGACAACATTAGGTGACTTGGAGGAAGATCTCTTTTTGGTTGGAGCCGTTGAGCCGTCGTGATGACGATTGATTAGATGTCGGAAAAGAGTTGTGTTTTGATAGTCAACTCTTTCGTAGATTAGTCTCTTGTTTTTTTTGAAGAACTTGTACATTTCAGATGTGGATACTTATAATTACAACTAAATTATGTTCTTACATGTGAATGAACTGCAATGTTTAAATGATGAAAATTCATTTGCAAAAAACTTACTACCATTTTCATAATCAAATAAAAGGGATTTTCATTAAAATCTGTTATTAGAGTAATTGAGAGTTAGTGATACTGTTGCGACGTGGTAGGTCGTTACAAAGACCCCCCCCCCCCCCCAACTAGGAATGGATGTTGGACATTTCTAGCTTGGAATATAGGAACTGAAAAGCACCAGGCACGAGTGCTTTGGTGTATATATTTGCAAGTTGATTTGCAGAAGATATTGGAAGAAATTTGACAAGCCTGTAAGGAACTTCTCTCAGACGATATGATAATCAATTTCTATATGTTTGGTCCTCTCATGAACACAGGATTTGCAGCAATGTGTAAAGCTGACTTGTTATCATAGTACAGAACAACAGGTTGATGGAAAGCAACTTTGAATTCTTCTAATAGAAAAGTGAGCCACTGTAGCTCACAAGTGGCACTAGCTAGAGCTCTGTATTCAACTTCTGATGAGCTTCTAGAAACAATAGCTTGCTTATTAAATTTCCATGAAATCAATGAAGAATCAAGATAAGCAGCAAATCCTATAATATATCTTCTAGTGTCAATACAACTAGCCCAGTCTGAATCACTGAAGCCTTTCAATTGGAGAGAACTATTTGTTGGAAAGAAAATGCCTGCACCTGGAGACCTTTTGATGTATCTTAGTATTCGGGAAGCAGCTTGCTGATGAGATGAGGTTGGTTGAGCCATAAACTGACTTAAATGTTGAACAATAAATGTGATATAAGGCGTTGTGTTTGTTAAGTAGATTAATCTACCTATCAATCTTCTGTAAGAAACATATTCCTCTTAAAGAGGAGAACCATAATTCTGATGCAATCTAATAGTGTAATCAAAAGGATTGGATACCGGTTTAGATCCAAACATGCCAATATCACTAAGAATATCTAATGCATACTTTCTCTGGCAAAGATTGATGCCAGTAGAGCTACAAGCCACTTCAAAGCCTAAAAAGAATCTTAGATCACCCAAATCCTTAATTTTCAAAGCGTTATCCAATAGTTATGTGATGCTTTGAATCTCAGTCAAATTATTGCCAGATAAGACTATATCATCCATATAAACCAACAAAGCAATGATAGAATTGTGATGATGTTTGAGAAATAAAGAATATTCAGAAGCACATTGTTTGTAATCATGAGATATAAAAAAAGAGGATGACCTGAAAGACCATTGCCTACTGGCCTGTTTCAACCCATAGTAAGACCTTTGAAGTCTGCACACTAGATCTATATTTTCTAGATTCATACCTTGAGGAATCACCATGTAAACTTCTTCATTTAAGTCCCCATGTAAGAAAGCATTGTTTACATCTAGCTGCTTTAGGTGTCATTTGTTAATAGCAGCTAGAGCAAGTAACAATCTGACTGTAGTCAATTTTTTCCACTGGAGAAAAAGTATCTAGATAGTCCAGGCCCTCTACTTGAGCGTATCCCTTGGCAACTAATCTTACCTTGTACCTTTCTATTGAACCATCTGATTTATGTTTGATTTTATAACCAATGGCAGTCTTGTGTAGGGGGGGGAGAGGGGGAGATCAATAAGTGTCCAAGTATGATTAATTTCCAATGCCTGAATCTCAACATTCATGACTTGAATCCAATTAGGATCTTTAGATGCCTCAGTTTATGACTTAGGTTCAATTTGTTGAGTGACAAATAAAATGACACTATGATAAGATGGAGACAATCTACTATAAGAAAGTACAAAACTTAAGGGATAAAGACTACCTATAGAGTGACTGGCAACAATTGATGGTAGATAGCTAACATGAAATTATTTATACTTGTCTGGTCTTTGAATCTACCTTTATGATCTTCTAAGAGCCTGTGGTGCTTCTGTGGGTGTAAAGGATACCAGAGAAAAATCAGGTGGAACAAATGGTGATATGGAAGAAGTAGGGATAGTGAATTCAATGTCATCATGAAAAGAAGAAATTGGTATGGGCAAAACAATAATGAGATCAGGAGAATCCTTAACAGTGAAAGGAAAACAATCTTCATAAAAGATAACATTCCTGGATACACTAATGGCCCTTGTTTTGAGATCAAGAGTGACATAACCTTTTGTGTATGACTTGCAGCCTAGGAAAATAGAAGTAACAACTCTAGGATCAAGTTTCTTCCTATTTGTAGATAGTGTGCTAGGGAAACAGAGACAACCAAAGACTCTTAGAGTTGTAATATCATAGGGATGTCCATAGAGTTTCTCATAAGGAGCTTTGTTGCCAAGGAAGAGAGTAGGCATACAAATTATAAGAATAACAGAATGAATAAGGGCATAAGACCAAAAGACAGAAGGCAACTTAGACTGAAAGAGTAAAGATCTAATGATATTAAGTAAATGTTGATGTTTTCGTTCAACAATCACATTTTGTTGGGGAGTTTCAACACATGAGGTTTGATGTAGGATACCAAATTCGTCATAAAATTGTTTCATGATGAACTCTGAACCATTATCTGAGTGAATCATTTTTTACTTTTGTATCAAATTGCCTTTCAACAAATGCAACAAAAGACTTTAAATGAGATTGAGTTTTTGCTTTAGATTTCATAAGAAATATATAGACAAATCTTGAGTGATCATCCATGGCCCCCCAAATATTTATGAACATTTAAAGAAGTAACATGACATGGACCCCAAATATCAACATGTATAAGAGAAAAAAGGGGAAGAAAAGTGTGAATCACTGTCAGGAAAATGAATCTTTCTTTGTTTTGCATGATGACAAGTTGGACATACAAACTGTTTATCAACTGAAAGTAAAGAATGTGATTGCTTCAACAATTGCAATCTCTCAAATGAAGGGTGTCTTAATCTAAAGTTCCAAAGATCAATAGGTTCTTTATTACATGAGAAAGTATAACTAAAGACCTTCTACCAAGTCAACTGTACCAATCCTCTATAGGGTTTGCACATCCTGAATGAAACATAACCACAAAAGTTAGCTTACATGGAAAATAAGATAATAACTTTGATATAGAAATCAAATTAAACTGGAAACTTGGTATATATAGTACATCCTCAAGGTATAAAGAATGAGAGAATCTAACAATGCTTACATATGTTGTAGTAACTGTATGACCAGTGGGAAGCTTAACAATAATGAGACTTATTTGTCTACATGAAGAATATAGGTGAGGAGAGGATGCAACATGATCTATGGCACCTGAGTCCAATATCCATTCACTCTCACCTGCCTTGCTTATACTACAACTTATTGATGACACATTACCTATAGGTGCATGACCAAAACTAGTCACCGTGCCAATCTGATTCACACTTGAACTGTTGTGAGTTGAAGATCCTTGTTGTTGTAGCAATGTCATTAATGTTTTGTATTGTTGAGCAGCCAATTTGACATCTGAACCCTGTGCCTCTTGATTATGCTCTACATCTGAATTTACATATTTCTCTTTTACAACATTTGCATTATTGATTGATAGACCATGAGGCTTATGATATTTATGAACAAGAGGGTATCCATGCTTCCTATAACATTCATCAACAGTGTGGTTGGTAAAACCACAGTGAGTACAAATCTTACTGCCTCTTCCACATGAATTTCCTTGACCAAAACCACATGGACCACCTTTTCCTCCTCTAGAAGATGAATTAGGAGGAAAATCATTTTTCTGTAACATTTATCAGCAATATGCCAATCCTTACCACAATATGTACATGAGAAATGTGAATTTGATGAGCTAGTGTTTGATGCATTAACCAAACTAGTGCTTCCTAACACATCATTGTTGCTAATTTGTCTTTCTTGTTGTACTGCATATGAGAAAACCTTGGTTATGCTAGGAAGTTGATCCATCATCAAGACATTAGATCTGACAATATTAAACTGATCATTCAATCCTCTACAGAATTGCATCACATGATCATGTTTCTTCCTCTCTAAAACACTACTAAGTGCATCACATGAACATTTTGGATCACAAACACATATAGGATCAGGTCTATAACTCTCTAACTCGCCCCAAATCACACATAATCTTGTAAAATGATAAGTTATAGACTTGTCACCTTGTTTAATGGACGCCATGTCTTGCTGCAATTTTGAAATTCTCAAAAGGTTTCCTTATGAATATCGCGATTTAAAATCTTTCCAAATATCTTGTGCATCATCCATCCATAGTATGCTTTGTCTAATTGAAAGAGAGACTGAATGCACCAACCACAAAACCACCATAGTGTTGCACCTCTTCTAAGTTGTATGAAGTGCATGACCTGATGTAGGTCTTCGAATAGAACCATCAACAAATTCAAATTTGTTTTTTGCGCTTAATGCAGTAAGTATGGAACGACTCCATGAATTATAATTGGATGAATCAAGAACTGGAGAAACCAAAGCTATTGTTGGAGTTTCTCCTGGATGAAGGTAATAAGGATTGTGTACATTGAGAGATTGATCTTGTTGTTGTTGTTGTTGTTGTTGTTCAGCACTCATGATGTAATGATGAAAGATATGATAGTGAGAAGAAGAAAGTGAGTTGCACAACAGAGCTCTTCAAGAGAAGATCTCTAATACGATCATATAATTGGTATCAACCATGGGAGATAGATGCAAGCTTGAGACACTTGTAGAGAAAGCAAGAGAGAAAGGAAGAAGAATAAGCTTGATCTATTATTGAAGTGTTATATATGTTAGTTACATTCTGTTGTTGTAGCTATATATATACAAGTTAGTTAAAGCAACATGTTAGTTGAAATAACTAACTCTCAATTAACTAACTAGAGTTCTAACCACTAACCACTAGTTACAAAGATGAATTAACCATGATCAAGATAAACTAAGCAACTATCTATGCTAAGATATGCTCTACCCAAAAAACAATTGGATGAAAAATATAAAGAGAAAACAAGAATATCTCTAAACACAACTTTGCTAAGCAAAGTAACTTTGTATTTGAGCTTTATTGTTTATTCACTCATTGAGTATTATTAAATACTTATATTCATTCAAACTACTATTTGTGAAAGCCATAAGTGACTTAGTATTAAACAATAGTTGGGTTTTCTTATATTCAAAAGGAGTCTGAAATAATGCCAGAAGTGGCTAAAAAAATACTTGTATAGTTAGAAGTGACATGAGATAATACTTGTTTTGTAATCAAGTTTTGATTAGTGAAAGTTTTTACTGTTGTGTAAAGGAGAACTAAATGTAACTTTGTTTGAGTGAATCAGTATAAGCCAAGTATTTATACATCTCTTCTTAACGATTTTATTAAGCATTCTATTACCGCTTCCTATCATTCTTTTCATACAAAGTGTTTGCTTGAAAACTATTTTAGAACTCTACATATTTATTGGACGATCAAACTCAACTTTATCAAAACTTGTTTCTTTTCAGTAGATGACTCAACACACACGCACACATCTTTTTGAACCTATGATAAACGTTTTAAAATTCATTATCTTTGATTAAAGCACTATTTAGTTCCTCCTTCTAATGTGATTGTTGTTATTTCATACTTATTGTATTTGACTTTTCCATATTCGGTATCCTTTGTCTTTTGGATATTTCAAAAAAGTATTGATTTAATTATTTTGAGTGCATGACTTATTGAATGAGTATTATTTTTAGCTCTACTTAATTTCATTATTTTGAGTGCATGATTAACACACCTTAGTATTGTTTTTTAAAATTAATGAATATAAAACATGGATGACGTAACTAGAAAATTATATTGCACATCTTTTTAATGGCATAATGGCCTTGATATCGCATAAAATGATAATTCGATTTTTTAATTCTTATAAGAATAATTTCCTTTTTTACATTATTATTATACCAATGATATTTTTTTATATATTGGTTTTATTTTTTGTATTTATTTTTATTAGATAAAAATATTAATTAATAACAAAAATTATGTTATCATGTAAAAAATATATTTTTCATTTTTTATAAGAATAACTTATTTATTTATAGTAACTTTAACTATGCAATTTTCTGCTTCAAAATATAAATACTCTAAAATTATTTATTAATTTAATCATGTTTTTAAAGCAAATGTCATTTCTGGCAACAACATTGGAGAAAAGATTTTCATTCCAAGATTAACATTGATTTTATCTTATCCTAGAATTTCATTTAGATTCTAGCCTAAACAATTTTCAATGATTGTTTTCTTAGCAATGACAATAAACAAAAGTTAATGACAAACTCTCAAACATATTGAAATTTATTTTTCAATACAAATTCTTTTACATGAACAAATTGTGTGTGACAATATTAAGGGTTACAACACGTGAAATATTAAAAAATTCTTATACATAATGAAGATGAAAATAATTTAAATATTACTTTAAATGTTGTTTATAGAGAAGTCTTCAAAATCTAAATAAGATATTGTTACTATATATTATTTCTTGTCATAAATTTATTTATCTAATCTAATATAATATTTCAATATTTATTTTCATTTTATTTATTTATTTATTTTTTATTTCTTAATTGTGTAACTTACAATCTTAATTTGTGGTTTCAAATCGGTAGGAAGATGCTACATAATATGATTGAAACTTAAATATCTTTTTTTATTAGAAATATACTACAATGAAGATCATCATTTTGTTTCAATTCAAAATATAGGTCATCACAAATTACATACATACTTCTAATATAATACTTAATTTTTTTTATCTTTATTTTCTTTGATAAAGTGTTTGAGACATGTGAAAGATAAATAAAAACTACATATACTATCAAAAATTAGTTAACTATTAAATTACAAAACAAAACAAATGTAATCATCATATTCATGAATGAGTAGATGATTTCAATGATACATTTTTTACCACGTTATATGAAGAACAAATCAAGAAGTTCATTAGCATTTTATAATTGAAAATTTTGTTTAAATGAAAAGAGAAAGAAGAATAAACTCCAGCTGTAACTTGTAAATAAATAAAAAATCCAACCATCTTGATTTTCTACTCTAATTTTTCTAAAAAATATGCAATAAAAAGTTGTCAGGTTGGCAAACTTATGTGAATGGAGTGCACATTAAAACTTCAATACCAATAAAAAGTTGTTAGATTTGCATTTTGAAACTAATTGTCGGTGGCCTTTAATGATTCCACACTGTTTCTTGCCTATGTTTGGAACTCAGAAAGGTTATGCATAAACTCTATGACTCTTGCCTGATTGCCTCCCGAAAAGAAAGCATCATAAAAATCTTCTCTTCAAAGCTTAAAAAGAATAATAATAAACCAAGAATGATGGAGACTTTAAGTGAGACAACAATTCCGACTTTATAGGAAGGTTGCAAGAAGATAAAAGTAGGAGCAAGACAATGATCTTTTTTTTATAAGCTGATGGAAACAAAGTGGTGAAAGGAGAAATTAATCTTATCCATTATAATTGAAAATGATTGGTGAATAAAATTAGTATTATTATTAAATGATTAAATCAAATGAAAGATAATACTAATAACTAGATTTTAAACTTTGCATTGCACAAATTTGTTTAAATTATATATTTTGGTATTTTTTATTTAAGTTTTTAGTATGTACGTAATTAAAAATATTTACAGTAGAATATTAAATACAAAAGTAGATCTAATTAATATGAATATTATGTTTGAGTGTTTATTTTATATTATGGATATTATTAACTATCTAATTGATTTTTTGTATTTATAATTAATCAATTTAAATGTATTTATAGTAAAATTAAAATTTATTTTTAAATTTTTGAAATTGTGTGATTTTTTATCCTTTCAAATTTATTAATTTTAATTATATTGTTAAAATTTCAAGATGGTTAATCTCATCATTGCATAAGTTATAACAAAACTTTAAAACATTATTTTTTTGTTATTATTAAATTAGTTTTAAATAATTTAATGAGAGAAAAAAACTTTGAAAGTTATGTTAGTTTTAAACCATTTTAAAAAACTTTGACATAATTGGATGAATTGTCTTTTAATTACTATTAATGATAAATAATGATGATATTAAGTAGTAACATTTTATTTGTTATATCAGGTAAAAAAATATTTTATTTTTTATATAATTTTTTTAATTAATATTTTAGAATATAAAATAAATAAAATATTATTATATATGTCTACATATATCTGTAAAATTTATTTTTAAATTTGATTATAAAATCAACATGAGAAAAAAAAACTCCATTTGTTTTAAAATGTTTAATACTTTTTTTAGATTAGATTTTTGTTGAATAAAATCAATGGATTTGCATTTTAAATAAAATAAATGTCATTTGTAAAAATAATTAAAACAAATTTAATGGTTATAAAATATTTAAGCATTTTTTTTACAATTTTTTTAGAACAATCAAATTAACGACAATTATGAAACTAGAATTTTGATATAATGATAATATTAAGTAGTAACATTTTATTTGTTATATAATTTTTAAATTATTATTTTAGTATAGAAATTATATAATAAACTATTATATTTATCTATATATATGCATATATATATATATATATATATATATATATTTGTGTAATCAATTTTTAAAATTGATTATAAAACCGATGGAAGTAAAAGAATCTATTTGTTCTAAAATGTTTAATACTTTTTTTTAAAAGAATTTTCATTGAATAATATAATGGATTTTTAAAAATTTTATAATAGTCAAATCAATGACTATTATGAAATTAGAATTTCGATATAATGATTTACAAATGTTAAAGTATGTTAGACATTTATTGAATTAAATTAATGACGATTGTCAAATTAAAATTTCAATCCAATGATTAAAAATGTCATAAGCGTACCAAATCAACAACTATTGTCCAATTAAAATTTTAATCCAACGATTAATAAAGTTTAAAGTTTCCTTTATACAATAGCACCAAATCCACTACTATTGTTAAATTAGAATTTCGATTGACAAAATTCCAAGTTTCCTTTACATATAGCATATAGATGATATGAGAGTAAAAATTATTGTTATTTGTTGTTTCAGATCCATCAATTTTTCATTTACTTAGTGACAATTTTTAGTCTCTACCATTTTAATTTAATTGTTTTAAAATTTAAAACACCGGTGAACTTTAAGATTCTAATGGAAATTTGATAAAAAATGATCAAGCGATACATTTTCAAAACATAAAGGATTAAAATAAAAATTTTAAAACATAATAATGGACGAAAAATGATATTAAACCATTCTAAAATTTAAAAGTTAATAAAAAACTAACGTTTCCATTGAGAAATTGACAAAATGATCAAAATGATACATTTTGAAAATATAAAATAGTAGAATGAAAGTTTAAAAACTTAATATACCAAAACCAGATAATTACAAAATATAATAGATCAAAAGTAACATTAAATCTTGTTGGATAATTCCGTCATCAATGCTGGCCCAAATCCCCATGTGGTGAAAATGGGAATGTTTGACTTGGGCCCAATTCCCAAGGTCAAACCTCGGCCCATTCCGTTTAGGGAATGCAGAATCCCTAAACCTAATTCCCTCTCTATAAATAAGCTATTTATGGATGGAGGAGGCAGACCTTGAAGACATTGAATTGGCAGACCACAGAGAAGAAGAGTGCAGTTGAGAGTGTCTCCTGTGAGTGTCTCTGTGAGTGTTTCTCCGGCATTAGGCTGTAGAGAGAGAGAGCTCCCTCCATTGTTGGTGAGGTTGAGTGTTTACTCCGGCGTGTGGCCGTGGAGTGCTTGTAACCATTATTGTGATAGTGGAGATTTCTGGACAAGGTCCCGTGGGTTTTCCTCTTTGAGGTTTTCTCCCACGTAAAACCATTTGTGTGTGTGTTTATCTCTTGTTCTTCTCTTTCGCTTCAGATTTACGTTTCCGCATTTGTTACTGTTTGATTGATTCTGGGTGGAGTCTGTAACTCCCCAGAAGAAGGCCGAGTTGGTGGAGAAAGGTAACGCGCACCACCGAGTTCTCCCAACAAATCTTTATTATATTATTCCAGTTTATATATTTATTTCTTTTCTTTTATAGTTTATATATTTACTCTTTCTGCAATAGTGATATTTCTTTTTTTTTTTCTTCAAATCATTTATCTTTTCATTATTTTTAATTTTATTTGACTTTTTTTAAGGCAAGATTATATTATTTTCCTTTTTTCTAATTTATCTTTTTTTTTTGCAGGTACACAAAAGGCTTCAAAGGAAATTAAAAAAAAAAAACAATTTTACCCTATTAAAAAAATAATCTTACCCAATGAAATCAAGCGTCTTAAATTTTAATTTAGTTCCATATATAAATGAATAATATTTTGACTAAAATCAGATTAAATCAAATTCTAATTAAAATGATTCATACAAAAAATATTACAGTTAAATTATAAAGAAACAATCAGACAAGTTAAACATATTTACCAGACGATTAAACACACCAGCATCAACAATTTTCCGAGTTTTAGGAATCCAAACGCTTCATAATTCAAAGCAAAAAATCACGATACTTCACACATATAGACTATGCACTTCGCCACAAAACAATATTCGCTTATACAAGTAACAAATGAATAATAGCAAATAATTTGGATATAGATTATCCAAAATTTCAAAATTATATTTTTAAATGTTTAATGAATAGTAAAAAAATTAAGTGTTCATGTAAAAAAAATATTTGTGAATAGTAGCGATAATAGACAAATTAATCTCTTTTACTAAGCTCCATGAAGTCATAAAAAAGAGTACAATTAGTATTTATTAGGATAATTTCTTAATTTATTTGTGAATATAAATCGTTATTTTTAGCATGTAATTTTTTTATTAAAATAAATTCACTTTATACTTCATACCAATAACATAGTTTAAAAAAACCAAAAAAAAAACTAAATTAACTCTCTAAAAAAACGTAAAAAAAAATATAAAACAGTATTAAAGTGAAAGAAATCCTATCTTTAATAATATCTCCAATAATAATAATTTTCTGAAATATATATAAAAATATATTTCAATATTTATTGATATATCTATTTTCATACATTTATTAAAATTTAAACTTAATAATTAATAATATATTAAAAATTTAAAATAATATAAAAAACTATCCTATAAATTATAAAATATGAATTTATTGCACGGGACACTAGTATAACAAGATAACATTGGTTTAATCAACATCAAAATAATTAAAAATTATGTAAAAAATATATATAAGCTTTTATTACCTAAAATAAGAACTACTATAAAGTATTTTCCGTGAATGATTTTGGAAGCTGAGGGCGCCAAACGAAACTTTTCCCAGCAAACTACGCGGGCGCGAATATTCAAATGGTGGCGAAATCCATCATCTATTATTTCTTTCCCACGATCTCCTCCCTCATTTTCCCGCCATTTCTCCCTTCAAAATGCAAACGCCAAAATCGAGTTAGCATCGCGTTTGGGATCCAAACCTCAAAATGGACGTTTCCGAACTCGCCAAGAAGCTCGGTCTCTCCGATTCCAAACTCGTTGTACGGAAAGCTGCCGAGCTCCGTCGCCTCTGCGATGTCCAGTTCGATTCCTCCGTCATCGGAGTCGTAAGTTCCTTTCCGTTCCTTTATGTTCCGCTCCGTTCCATTTTATTCGATTCGATTCTGAAACTCTTTGTTTTGCGTTCACAGGGCGAGGTTGCAAAATCTCTCATATGCTTGGAAATCGCCGCCATGAGACTCGGCGTTCTGTTCGATCGATCCTCTGCGGTGAGGCTCAGCGGAATGTCCGAAAGAGCTTACATCAGATCCTACAATTCACTCCACAACGGCCTTGGCGTCAAGTTCGTTTTCCTTCTCTTTCTATTTGTTCAACTTTTCTTTCTTTCTTTATTCTTTATTCACTTAACAAAGTGTTTGTTTGGTGATTTCAGGATGAAGTTAGATGTGAGGGAGTTGGCGATTCAGTTCGGTTGCGTTCGCATTATTACTCTCGTTCGCGACGGTCTTAAATTGTGAGTTATACGCCACATGTTTGATGAAATGCTATAACGCTATCGAAACTCTAATGTGTTTTGCTGAACTGTGCGCTCTTTCTCTGCAGATATAAGGATCGGTTTGTTTCGTCATTGCCGGCTTCTCGTCGTGCAAGCGCTGATTTCACGCGTCCAGTGTTTACTGCTGTCGCCTTTTATCTATGTGCTAAGAAACACAAGGTACCTTAAACAGAACTGATTACGATATCACATAGATGATCAAAGTATAATGCTCAATATATTAAGCTTGGTTGCATAGGAATTATAACATTATTAGGTAGTTTAGAGTATAAGGTTTTTGAAAACGGTTTGCAACTGCAATTGTGGTCACAATGTTATAGTTTTAGGGTTGTTTGTGATGGTATTGTGTCAATAATTGTGGCTGCAATAACTGTATTTGTCTGCAATTTTCCATAAAAATGAAGGTTAAAGCTGTGGTTGTGTTTTTTTGCAGCTTAAAGTGGACAAACTTAAGTTAATTGAGCTCTGTGGTACATCTGAATCTGAGTTTTCTAGTGTAAGTGCTGTATCAGTATGTTTAGTGAATGTTAACGTGTGATGATTTTATTCGTTTTGTGATTTTAAATGGGTTGTGAATGGCACTGTTGTAGGTTTCTGCTACTATGAAAGATTTGTGCCATGATGTTTTTGGGGTCGCGAAGGAAAAGAAGGATCCTAAGGAAGTGCAGTCAAATCGAGGTATATATCTTTTTGCATTCGGTAGTTGATCATAATGCATCCATGCATTGATAAAAGTGGGCTATTTTGTCCATTATTTATCTATTTTTGCATTGAGCAGTTTTTTTCTTCCCTCCCTCTGCAGATTTGCTTGATGTTTTGCCAAGTAAAAGGAAAGCTGAGGATGGTGGTTATTCATCCGATGATGGTCCAGAGGTACTAATGTCTAGCTTATTTTGTAGCTTACTAGCATTTGTTTCCTTGGCAAAATGTTTTGTTATCCCTAAAGCTTTTCAGGAAGCTGTTCCTTAGTAAATTCAATCAGGCACTGCATAAATATATTGTTCCTTTCTGTTAGGATATAAAGAGAAGGAAGAGTTAGTTAATATAGTTAGACTACTAATGAGTTAGTTAGTTAGAGGGGTTTATTTGATATAAATAGAGGGAGAAGGATAGGAGGGAGAAGAGAAGCTTATCATTTGTAAATTGAGCATTAGCTCTTTGTGAAAGGGGAAATCCTTTATGAAGGGAAAACCCTTGGAGGAGTGTTTTCTCTCCCTATTTTTTGTTCTTCTCATCCTATTCAATAAAATTCTTTCTTTTCTTTGCCATTTCAATTTTTGGTTTGTAACAATTGGTCCGACCTGCCGGATCTTTGAGGAAGAGCCAGTGTTAGAGATGGAGGAAGTGCTGCCGGATATGCAATCAGAGAACATGGATTCCGGGGATGCAAGACTTATGACGTTGGAGAAATCTTTTGAATCTTTTAAGAAAGAATCCAGCGAATTGTTTACATCTTTTAGGAAAGAGGTTAGTGATGCGTTGGCAAAGATTGCATTCAAATTTGAAGGAGTAGAAAATTTATGTGCATCCCTCAAGGAAAAGAAATCCAGATTGGACTTGGAAGATTTGGAAGACAACAATCACATTGATGGAAGCGAGGACACCAGTACGGGATCTAATGGCAACCGATTATGGTCCAAGAAACTGCAATTACCAACCTTCGAAGGGGGAGACCCAATTGGTTGGATTGCTAGGGCTGAAAAATTCTGAGGTACAAGAAATTCCTTCATTCCATAAGTTGCAATATGCATTCATGAGCATGGAGGGTACTGCAACACATTGGTTATACATTTGGAGCCAGAAGAACCCAAATTCAGATTGGGAATCATTGTCCACAGCTTTGATCAAAAGATTCGGAGATCCCTACGGTAACCACATCTTTGAAAGATTGAGTATCTTGAAGCAACTGCAAACTGAGATGGAAATCCACATTGAAGAAATGGAGACTTCCACAGTGTTCTTGAAAGAGATGACAAACAATGAATCTGAGCATAAGCAAATGTTGCAACCATTAGTGAAAAATCAAGAAATCAAACAAGAACTTGATGGGTCATTGAAGGTGTTTGTGAGAGAGGCAGCCAATTCGCATGGGTTGCAGTATCATTCTTGCAATGCCAGCATTTCAGAGTTAAAGCATAAACTGCACAAGATATGGAAGAGTCAAGAAATCATTCTTGAAGAGAAATGGGTGAAAGATGAGGAAAGGATGGAGATGCATCCCACTCACATCAAGATGACTGGGAATAAAAGAGATAAAGATGTGGCTGGAAAGGTGGATGGAAGAACAAGACATCATGTTGGAGGACAAGATTACAAATAAGCAAAGCATTCAAGAGGAGACCAATGCCCATTCAACCAAGCCTCATTCTTTTCAAGATTCAGATTTTCATAAAAAGAATGTTATGATGAAACAAAAATCACTATTGGACCTAAATTCGATCCTGAAGGTGGTTGGAACGTCAATGGCATTGGAATCTTGGAATTTCATCTTGCTAGGTCAGCCTTCAGCATTAAACTTTGTTGCATCTATGGCTGACAGCTTAGCCATGGAGCTAAGGCGGAGGGAGAAGAGTAGCTTATCACCCTTGTCCCTCCCACCACCGAAGCCACTGGACCTCAGTTTGCATGCAGGGGCAGTGGGTATTTCCCAGTTAAGCTATAAGGGTTGTAGCTGTCTTCCTGCAATCAGAGAAAACTTGAGGAAGTTTCAGTGTGAAATTCCAGGTTTCAGATTCCAACCTTGAGGACAAGGTTGATTTTTAGGATGGGTGTATTGTTAGGATATAAAGAGAAAGAAGAGTTAGTTAATATAGTTAAACTATTGATGAGTTAGTTAGTTAGTTAGTTAGTTAGAGGGGTTTATTTGATATAAATAGAGGGAGAAGGATAGGAGGGAGAAGAGTAGCTTATCATTTGTAAATTGAGCATTAGCTCTTTGTGAAAGGAGAAATCCTTTGTGAAAGGGAAACCCTTGGAAGAGTGTTTTCTCTCCCATTTTCTGTTCTTCTCATCCTATTTAATAAAATTCTTTCTTTTCTTTGTCATTTCAATTTTTGGTTCGTAACACTTTCAAACCCCCTTCACCAACATTCTAACAAAACTAACAACTAACGTTGGTTGATAAAAAAAAAATCATGTATGAAAAATCAGGAATGTGCTGTGTAGCTCTACCCTACCCTAATTATTTTCTTACTCATTTTTTGAAGATCAGCTTTTCTTGGTTTTATCCATGTTTGACACAACACATTAATCATAGCTCTCGATTATCTTGTAACCATGTCTTCCGTATTCTAATGCTGGGTATTAGTAGCAAAAAATTAGAATCTGTCTAAAATTGACTTGATTTAGTTTCTCACTTTCTCTTTTTGCTTCTGTAGTGTAACCATTAACTATCATTTCTAGTTCCAAATATAGATGCGTGTTCTATTTAGTATAGCTTTATTATATCGATTAATTGTTACCTAGGTCCTCTTGTAATTTCAATCCAACATCTAATAGAGAGGCTTGCTTTTTCTAGTTATTCCTTCACTTGCTGTGGGATAGTGCATGCATAGTATACTACATAAGGCTAACTGGGGAATTAAGTTAGGTGTCTCTACAATGTTTCACCTTTAAGATTATACTCAGTATTTATGAGCATTTGAACTACATTTGCTCATTGTAGGATGTCCTCTCTATTTAGTAAAGGGTCATTGTTAGTTCATTCTACCAAGTTATAATAATTTCAATTTGGAAAAAAGAACTCATTATTGCATAATTATGGGTTTAAATTTATGCATCAGAAGCAGTTGAATTCTTTATGTTCTTCAAAATAAATTCACCACAATTTACTCTCCATCTAGTATTTTTTTTAAAAGTGAAGATAGTCAAGGTTAAATACAAGATCAGCATACCCTGCCTTTCGATCCCTCTATTTGCTCTCAAGTCTCACCATTATGATTATGTTCTGAAGCTTGAAGGGGCATGTTTGTTTTAGTATTTTGATATATGCTGTAAAGTGGCTTTTCCAATTTGCAAAAATAATGAAGTCTTCATTTTTATGTTGAAATCAACCAACATTTGTTGTGCATCCAGCTTTCAAGTTATAAAAAAGCCAAGAAAATGGAAAAACGTGATTATGAGAAATGGAAATCTTCTGTGCTTGCATCCAATGAACAAAACAAGAAAGGTACTGAGACAATTCTTGCATTTTCTCCTTACTTGCCAACAGCCAAAGATAGTTGACCCTATTTGCGTTTTTTTTTTTAGTGCCTTGCAAGCGAACCAGACAGACTAGTCTCAACTTTCTCAACGAACCTTCCGATAATCAAGAGTTGGAGGCTATATGAGATGGTATTGCTGTGTTTTATGGTCAAATATGATTTTGGTGGAAGTTCAGCTCATTATGAAAAAAAGGATGAAGAAAGATGACATCAACTGATATTGTTATAGAATAGAACTCAATTTTGTTAAAAGTTGTCCTTTTTGGAAATTTCCAAAGCATTAGTTTACAGCAAGAGAACTCTGTACAGACTGCTTTTAACTTTATTGGAATTTATGTAGCTTCCAAACGGGTGATAAATAGATAAACATTTACATGCGCTAAGATAGTTCATGTATATATACATTTTTTTATATATATTCAGCATTTTTTACTTCACATAAACGAGTCGACTTTCTATTTTATTTGAATTTTAAATGATATATCTGGAGACATGCATGATAATGTTGATAGCATAGCTGGAAACGTGATTATTGACATTATTGATATACAAAATGATTCTTTACAACTTAAATAACTTTATCTATACGTTAAACAGTTGGAGTTTCATATGTAATGTGTAGTTGGGAGTATTTACAAGTAACGTATAAAATATAAATATTTAGAGGAACAAAAAGTCTTTGATATGCATTAGCTTGTTGATTAACAAAAATTTAAAAAATGGGAGGGTTAAAGTCAAAATCTTCCAAATTTGCCAGAAGGTCGCGTTCTGACGTATTGGACAAAGTTTCACAGATTTGAGTATTTGACCCCTGGATCACCTTAAACTTGTTCAAAATATTCTGTTGTCACTTGGGAGCCCCCGGAAAAACAAACAACTATGGGCGTCTCGGTTTATAAATTTCTAGAAGTTTTGTGGCTGTTTCTGGATCTAATACTTGTAATTTCTTTTCTCAATCATCTTTTTAATTTTAATTTTTTTAACCTTGGGTAAGGAATCTTGATTAATCCAGAGTATGATTGAAAGATAAATAAAGTCTGATCTAAGAATTATTTTATTAAGGACCAAATTAAAATGATTCTTGCATTATTCAATCTTAACTTCAATGCATTATGCTAAATCACTTAATTAAACATTTTTATTTGCATACTTGACTTCTTGCCCGTTTATCTATTTCAATTGAACTTTTTTTTATCTCTATCTTTAAATTAAATTTTAATAACTTTTAAATGTCAATAGTTAACTAATTTTAAATAAAAATTTAAATTATTCATTTTAAATGTAAAATCTTATTTATATGTTCAAAAATATTTATTTATTTTTAATTATAATACAATTTATATATTACTAAATATTTATTATAATTTTTAATTATGAAAAATAAACATTTATATTGTATAACACAAGCTAAAAGCATCTCAAAAATAAAAACACACAAGCTAAAATACTAACTATAATAATTTTAAATAGTAAATAACTTTAATATTTGTAGAAATTACATAATACTACTCTATGTTTTCCTTTCAATTGTCAGATTTTGAGACAATTTTTGTTCCTATTGCAAAATTCAAGAGCATATTAAATAATCTTTTATCAATTACTATATTCTTATTTTTTTTCTTTACTTAATTTACACATGCATTTATAATAGAATGAAAATAAAATGAGTGAAATAGGAAATTTCATAACAATTTTGTTAGAATAAAAAGTTTATTGTATTTATTGATTTCTTAAAAAGACAGAAAAAAGCAACGAAATATCAAATAATTTTAAATATGTATATTTACTAATAGAAATTAAACTTTTTTCTTAAATTTTGTACAAAAAAATAATCTCTTTTCTTAATTTGAAAGCATGTTTTAAGTTTTAAAATTTTGATATGCAAAAATTTAAAAGAAGCATCCGTTCCGATTCACTTGTCCTTCGTTATTTGTCGCGTATAATAACTGACTGACTCTGTGTCAACTCAAACCGCCACTCATTTAAAACAGTTCCCCACCTTAACCGGTCAAACCCGGCGTCGTTTCGATGATCACATAAAGCCTATGGTCACAATCCTCTGCGCAAGCAACCATACAAACCTCCTACTCCCAACCAATCACAACCCTTTTCACTATGACAACCACGCCCATCTTTTGACACGCGCGAGTAAACCATGATAGTATCCGACACCGTCACGCACACGGTCGCATGATATTTTCTTTCCCAAAGCGTGAAGAGTCACGAACCTGCAACCAATTTCAACACTATCTTTCTCTCTCTTTGGAATCTTCCTTCTGCTTGGAACCCTAAAACTCTGATTACGTACCTACCCATTATTTAATTGGTCCGTTTTTATAATTGGGGTTGCCGGCTGGACCAATTAATCATTTGGGGTTGGAAGAAGAAGAGGAGTGAAAAGTTCAATTTTTTCTTTTTCTGTTTTTAAAATTAGGGTTTCTTCATTTGGTACCGATTCCCTTGTTTCTTGGGCATTTGGAATTGATTCAAATTTTGGGTCTGGTGGGTGGTTGTTAAATCAAATAGACGAAAAAGTTTGATTTTTTTTTTCTCTTCTGGGGTGGTGGGAAATGGATTTGGGGGTTTCTGATGAGATATTAGGCACTTTTGTGCCATTAGTAGTTTACTGGATTTATTCTGGGATTTACGTTGTTCTGGGGTTGTTTGCTGAGAATTATCGGTTACATTCGAAGCAGGAAGAGGATGAAAAAAATTTGGTGTCAAAAGGTGCTGTGGTTAAAGGTGTTCTCCTCCAACAGCTAGTTCAGGCTGTGGTTGCAACCCTCTTGTTTGCGGTAAGTTTTTTGAGGTGTGATAAGTTTCTAAGAGGTTTTTTTTTATTTTTTTTATCATGCTTTATTTTATTTGTGAATGGTTGTTTATTAGAAGTTGCATTAATTGAGTCAGTTTTGTATTGCTAAAACAGCTTCTGAGAGGTTTGATTGCTCAGTAAGTTTCTGTTTTGGCTCCTTTATGTTATTTGAGGATTGGTAGACACTAGACACCTAACAAAGTGTTTTCGTTATTTTTGGTATTGTTGTGTTTATTACGTCACAAATAACCCTCATTTGCAAATATTGCCTAGTTTGGTGTGTGATAATGGTATTATGCCATTGTTGATTATGATAAGGTTTTGTTGCTATTTGGTTTATGTGAGTTTAGTACTCAATCCTCTATTAGAGGTTGATAATTTAATGCGTGTGTGATTGAATTGTTGTTTGAGCTATATGTTTATCATAGGTTACTTAATAAGGGAGGGTTTGTGGTTATAGATACTTTAATGGCTTATACTTATAGGTGTTTTTCTTAATGGTAGCAAATATGTTATGAACCAAAAATGAGTTTCTTCCCTTCAAAAGGATTATGTTACTGAGCTCCAATGCAAAATGTTTCTTTTAGTGTCCTTCGCTTCCCCTGACTAAGAGTACATATGGTCTCTTGGTTTTATCTTTAGAATTTTTTAAGTCCTCAGGGATGTGATTATATACTGATAGTGTTCTGTTCCCCTAATAAATAAATTCTATACTAATGGATTGTTCGCTTATTTGATGTTTGAGTGGAGTATGTTGACCTTCAAAACCAATGAACTAACCTTTCTCTTTATTGAGTAAAGTAAAATATTAGAGAACAATAATCCAGTTTTGATGATACTGAGAAACTGTTTGCTTTATACTTAATTTTTTGCTTTTAAATATGCCATGGAAAACAAAGGGAGTTGACTATTTAAATAGTCATTAAAAAACTGTTTCCTTTATTGCATGGTTATCAAGTCGTACTGAATTAAATATTTAGAGGAAGAGTGGTCTTACCTGATTTGTGCTAGGTTGCCTCCACAATTGCCTCCTGTGGAGGATGTGTGTGTTCTCATACCAAAAAAATTCTTTGATAGAAGATATTCATTTTGACAGAAAAAATAACAAATTGATGGGAGAATAAGGAATCCTCCTTATCATAAGAACATGATAGAAAACATCAATGAAAAAGGAGAAATTCATTGGAGCAACCTGATTAATCAATATATCTGTTAGTAAGACCTGTTAAAAAGGCCATGGGCCTTACACCAAAGAATCAAATGCCTAATTTTGTACCAAATCAAATCTAATAGTATACCATTGATACTTCAAAAATGTGAGATTTACATTTCTAAGTAGCCAAAAAAATAATGTGAATAAGGATTTGGTTTGGTACTCTAAAGGTTACTGCAGGCTGTTCTTCCTTTTTAAAAATTGAAAAAAAAAGTTGTGGAGATGGAGATAGTTACTATCATTGATTGACTATGCAAACAACCCATTTAAAGGTGTGCATTTACTATGGAGTGTTGTCTTGCCAAATCTTGTGTAACATTTTATCAGGGAATTTGTTGATCCACTTGTATGTTTGTCTAGAATATTATGAATTATTGCAAAATTAGGATTGGTTCTGGATTACAATTGTAATTGGGTCTTTGTTATTGTGTAGCTGACAGGAAGTGACAGCCAAAATACTACAAGCCAGAATACTTCTCTACTTGTTTTAGCAAGGCAATTTGTTACTGCTATGCTTATAATGGACGCCTGGCAATACTTTATGCACAGATACATGCATCACAACAAATTCCTTTACAAACATATCCACTCTCTACATCACAGACTCATTGTACCCTATTCCTATGGAGCTCTTTACAATCACCCTATCGAGGGGCTTCTGAATGACACTGTTGGTGGGGCATTATCTTTCCTACTCTCTGGAATGAGTCCTCGAGCCTCCATCTTCTTCTTCTCCTTTGCCACCATTAAAACAGTGGATGATCACTGTGGGTTATTGCTCCCCGGGAACCTTTTCCACATCTTGTTCAAAAACAACTCGGCCTACCATGATGTACACCACCAGCTCTATGGAAACAAGTACAACTTCTCGCAGCCATTCTTCGTTATGTGGGACAAAATCTTGGGTACCTACATGCCATACACGTTGGAGGAGAGGGAAGGTGGTGGTTTTGAAACTAGACCTTGCAAAGATTACAAGGATGATTAACTTTTTTGCTTGATGAGCTTTCTTTATCTGTACTAGTATTGTTTTCCCTTGTTATGAGCAGCTTCTCCTTTCTCATGTGATGCCTGTATATATACATATGATGTGTCCTGTTCTATATTTTTGTTTCCCTTATGTCCATACTAGATAGACATAATAAAGGAAATTGAGGTGCTATCTATTACCATTTGATTTTCACCCTTGTATTGCTTGCTGCTACATTCAATAGTTATACCTGGTATCCCTGATGTCTTGCCTTGTTTAACTTGCTCACGCATGCAATCTTTGATATCCTAATCACTAATACTTAATGTGTTTTGCCGACTTTGTATATCTGGTTCCATTTTTAAGCAGGGTGAATTTATGGCCTAACTACGATTATTTAATAAATGTTGTATTTGTAAATGGACTTGTATCTAATCATGTACAGGGTGGACCCCTTAATTTTTATGATTGAATGAGATAGATGTATGTATCCACTAACCATTTGTATTCTAGTGTACTCTTAATTGTCTGTGGGGGAAGATGTGAATTATGATGAGAAAAAATGCCAAAATTGTTGTAGCTTCTCCTTTCTCAGTAATTGAGCTGTCTGACCCTATAGGCACAAAATTGAACAAAAAATTGATGTGTTTCGTTTCCTTTCTTCTTTTTTTCTCACAAGAGACACTCTTTTGGAAACACGTTTTAGAAGATTCTCTTATCATTCATAGAAAACACCCAGGTTAAAAAGTTAAAACTTTATAGAAGAGCCGTTATGGAGGAAGTGTGGAAAATTTAAAAAAGATTAAGTTAATTTGTAGGTTCCTGAATTATTCATAATTTGTAATTATATCATTAAAAAGCATTTTTCATTTTTAATTGGGTCTTTGAATTTGTATTTGTTTTTCAATTAGATCTTTTTGTCTAACTGTTGTTACAGAAAATCAATTGATTGTATCCAAGTGTAACGTGTTATCACTGCCCGTAAAAGAATTTCTCATTGCGTAAAGGAGAGAATACTCTGTAAAGACTTGTAGTTAGGTCGTTGTAGTTAATTTTAATTAGGTTGATGTGGTTAATTTTTCTTGTAATGATAGTTAGATGGAAGAACTCGATTATAAAACAAAAACAAATTCAAAGATCTAATGAAAAAAATAGTTCAAAAATCTATTTAAAAGTTACTAAATAATTAAGAGACCTAAATAAATTACTTTTACCAAACAAAAAAGCCAGTCATCTGAGATTTCTTGTTTCTAACTTTCTATGATGACACTAGCTTAAATATAATTTTTTTTTTGTTATTTTGTATTTTAATTAAGTGATACATATGATATGACCAAATATTGGTTAGTAATTACTGAAGGGTTTTGTTATTACAACACCAAGGAATGATAGCAAATAAAGTTTCTCTGAAAAAAATGTTATCTTCAAAGAAAAGTTGATAATCTTCGCCTTTTCTGACCCATTGCCTTTTGTGCCCTCCTCCCAAAACTTGTAGTTACTATCTAAATTATAATCACTAGCATCTTTTCAACAAAAATTGAATGAAAAAATACCATGGTTCGGACTTTTGGAGTAGAGTAGTGAGATTTCCAAAATTGTCTTGAGATTTTTTAATTATAGAATAATAAAATTCAAGTGTCATGGTGGTTATTTTCTTTTGAGTTATATTATTATAGATATCAAGTATCTATTAATTTATTGATAATTGATCTCAGCTAAAAATTATCAAAAAATTTCTTTAATTATAGTTTTTTTAATCCATAAAACTCAATCTCACTTTAGTTAAAAGATCTTGCTATAACAACATTCGTTTATATCACTAAAGGGTAGACTTTTAGTTTTATTTAAGTTTTATAAGCAAGGCTTATACTTAATAATAAATAAACGTAGTCATTGTGTACGAAAATATGGTTGCCATTATTATACAGAATAAAAAAAAGTTATTTGCATTATGAAAGAATAGTTTTTGCAACGTTGCAATGTAAACAGACTTATGACTTATGAGATGCGATGTGACCGCTTGAGTACCATTTTGTCTCTCTAAACTATATCATATTTTAAGGAAGAGCCGTGCTGAGTTGAAATTTATCCCTAAGCTTGGATATTTGTTAATGGGTCTTTTCATGTTATCATTTGAATATTTTGTGTTAGAATGGGAATTAATTTCTTATTTTATTATTTGAGAAGTAAATGGAATGATAAATAGATTAATAAATAATAATTTATTTTTGTCTAATTAATAAATTAAGGGAATTCGAGTCTCAGCAGACAAAATTATCTTAAATATGAAAAAAAGCTTTGTCATTAATAATAGTTCTACTATATATTGGAGCATAATTTTTTTTAAAACAATACTTATGATTTTATAAGAAAAAATCAAATAAATTTCATTATGTTTCATTTTAATTTATTTAAACAGTTTCACAACTAATACCATTTTATTTATTTGACTCAATGACATCCCATTTTAACAATCTTAACAAAACTTAAAGGAGACATAACAATTCTAACAAAGTTTTACCAAGAAATTCATTATAAACAGATTTATACATAGATATTTATTTATTTCTCACAAGTATCATCTTTAAGTAATCTTATTAGAGACACTTAAATACTAAATGTAGACACCTTTTCTTGTGAGAATTTGAACTTGGTTAATAAAATAGTAACATATTGTCAGAAGCAAAGGAAGAGGAGCATTAATAGTTATTTTTTTTGTTGGGAAAAAATCCTACACCACAACAAAGGTCAGAGATAGGAACGCAAAAAATAGTAGAGATAGGAATAGTGAAAGCACATAATGTAACATGGTTCTATATTATTGTTTATGTTCATGGAAACATTTTAACAAATATGTACTATATGAAATAAAAATTAAAAAGTTTTTCTGGATAAATTTGAAAAAAATCCTCTTCAAGTGTACTATCCTACGAACTTGAGTCTCTCACTAAAAAATTACAAAGAATGATAGCACTTCATTTACAGAAAAACCCTCTCATGTCTCTTAGAATTACATCTTTTTCTATTTAAAGAAATAAAGATTTACTATAGGGGTCGTGTACCCAAATACAAAATTTGTATCGGACAATTACTATTTTGAAGGATTAAAATGAAGATTTACTATCATTTAGCTTTTAAACAGAACATAATGCAGAGCCAAGGATTTGTTGAGCATCTAATGTGCTCTTATGAATTGTGATTCCTTTTGGATAGAACTGCTGGTTTTAATTATCATTTCGTTGTCATTAATCATTATTGACATAATTAAGCACCAAATATGTTTTGACATCCATCTAAAACCCTTAAATGTGTAGAGAATGTGTGGTTAGAATGATAAATCAACAATGTTGGGTCGTATTCATCATCTAACCACTAACAGATATATCTTGTTCACTCTGTTTTGGTTCATGCTAAAGATATTAGACGTACATGATGTCTAGAATATGATCTCCAGACATATGTTTGCGTGACGTTTTTCAAGTTTAGGAGGCTCTTTTATTACAAAAGTTGAAGATGAATTGTATTATTGAAAATCACATCAACGAGGGTTTACACATGTGACTCTTATGTAGTATTACATTATATCCTAACAGAAAAACTGACATAACAGATTACCAGCTGTTATACTTATTGATCCTTGGGTGTAGTATCTAATAACATGAAAGGTAGTGGGGTCCAATCAGAGAGCTTTAATGCAATAATCTCTTTCGTGGCCCTTGACAATCATATATGGTCACAAATATCATCTTTAGTCCATGATATATAAAAAATATAATGCATAGACATTAAAAATGACACCTGCTTAATATTCTGATTTATTGATAGGAGTGGACCATTAATCTCTTAATTTTATACCATATACAAGGTTGCTATATTTCTTTTTTTTAACATGTTATTGTTAGTAAATATTATTTACAGACTTTGAAGATAATGAATCTGGTAACTATATTTAATGAGATCTTTTTTTTAATCACATTTTTTTTATTCACAAAATTTGAATTTGATACATTACATTATATTTTGCATACAAATCTTCTCATCTTGCGGCATTACTATCTCATCTGCTTTTGCTTTATCAGTAATAAAAAGCTTGTTGACCACGGCATCACATGGCTGCATGCTTGGACATTATCTATGGTGGCCTATGTGGAAAAACTTCATTAATTGCTGAATGAAAAAGTTTCAAATTGTTGCATTTTACAAGGAATGGAGCCTCCTTCTGGCTAAGAAAAACTTAATAGTCAGATACTAAATATGCTCACGTTTGAGACATGAATCAAATTTCATTTGATTGAGTCAAGCATTGATTTTAGCAGAATATCAGAATCGAATTGCAAGGGGCTTGTAGCATGTTAAACTGATTCTAATCTCTCTGTGTATGGATTTGTGGATAATTGGCATTATATAAAAAAGATGATTATCTTGATGGACAATTTTATTTGAGGTGATTTTAAAATTAAGAACAGCTAGCTTCATTCCTAGGTGGCCATGTTAAGGTGTTGCTTTTGCCAGTTGAATGTTGCTGAAAGGACATTCTCTCCAATTGAGGTTTGAAAGTTATCTGTTGGATAGTGAAACTTTGTCTGATCAGAAGCTCCTTATTGGTAACACCTGTTGTCTTTATTCCGGATATAAATAGTACTTATTATTATCACATGATTAAAAAAGTGTTCCTGGCATGAATTTTTTATCCATTGCACAGAAAAAGGAGAAATGGTTAGAACATCATTTCCTCTCATTACCCCTCTTTGTATTTAATGGATGATTAGCTTTATAATCATTTTTTTTCTCCTATTTGTTGGTTGGATGCAGTTATAGATGTGGTCCTACAAGAAAATGTCATGAAAAGTGAAAAAGAAAAACTTTTGAAAATCTAAATATAAAAAAAAGCATAATTATATATGACTAGCATGTAAAAGTATAGGTTTTGTTATCTGGTATTTTTATAACATATTGGTTAAGAAATTAAAAGGAAAAAATATTTATTATAAAAATCATAAAAATACGTAAAAAAATCATATACAACATAATTTTATACATCTCAATAATTTTTTTTAATTCATTAATCAGTGTGGTTAACATTTACCGAAAGTATATTTTCAATTTATCACCACCTAACAATAGTTCACTGTCCACAATCCACAATATCATAAAATAAAAGTCAAAACAGTAATTTTAATAACTTCAACTATTTCCGTCCAGAAAACTAAAATAAATAAAAGCAAACAAATCATTAATAATTATGTTCTAAACTAAAAACATTAGATGTTCTGTTATAAGAAATGAGTTGACTTGTCGCGTCCATCTCAACGTATTTTCTTGATAAGTTATGTTTGATTTTCGGTGGAGTGTTCCAAAATATGTTTGAGAGTAATAAAATCAGTTTAAGGTCATTTTTATTACCCCTTAAATATATGTTTGAGAATTAAATTTTAGGTGAAAATTCAATTTTAAAAAAGCAAAACTTGAGTTACTTTTATAAATTGAAATTATACTTTAATTCAAACATGAATTAGTCAAAACCAGTTAGTGAATTCAAGATCTCAACCTGCCTACAAAAAAAGAGTTAATGGGTTGACATATTGGGTTCAAGCCCTACTATAAAGGTTCAGAGTATTTGCATTGTGAATTGAGTCAATCTTAGGCTATACAAAATGTTGTTTTTGAAATGAAAAAATGATTAATTATATTTTCTAGTAAAATTAAACCGGGTGCTCATGATTGTTGTGTCTCATTCTATTGGTATGACTCAAAGTCACTCTTGAGGGATTTGGGTATAAGAAGTTAGATCCGATATATATAGGCTACAGCTTTCTGCAACTTGATTTATAGACATAATATATCAATTTTAATATTATATATAATTAAATTATATGATTAAATAAATATACAACTACAATTAAAGTTTATTTAAAAATATATTTTAAGATAAATGTTATTGTTGGAGTACAAGTGTGAGTTAAAGTCCCACATCGGATAGAAATAGAAAAGTTGAACACCATATAAGTAAGGAGAAGACCCATAAACCTGAGTCTTAAGGTTTTGAGTTAAGGTGTGGTGTCTAATTCAGTTATATTCCCAACAGATGAATACAAATATAATAACATATTATACAAAACATTATCCATTAATTCAAGAAATTGTATATTAGCACATAACTATTTAAAAAATTATACTTTTTAAAGAAAAATATGATGTTGGAACAACTCAAAGTTTAGCCCGAATCTATGCTCGAAACATTATCCACCAATGTTTTGGTCGTTTTCATCACTGTGATATGACAACCACATTTGTGTGTCTCAAGCATTTAACGTGTCAATTCAACCCTTTTAATGTTGTTAAATGAAATTAGCTAATAACGGAGGTACTAAATTGATTAATGTTTGGGGAATCATTTTGCATCTTCTTAACTTTAGAGACAATTTTGATTGACTATTATAATTTCATAGACTAGTTTAACAGACTATTACAATTTTATGAAATAAATCGAATGATAGTGTACAATTTTAGGAATATTTTACTATTTTATTAATTGCAACATCTAAGTTGACCAATCACTACAATTTTAGGCAGTGATTCACTCTTAAAAATAGGATTTACTCCATACCAACTACAACCCTAATACTAATATCATTTAACTTTTAAACAGAACACAAAGCAGAACCATGGATTTGTAGAGCATCTCAAGTCTAGAGTTGTGATTTCTTTAGACAGGACAAGGCTGCTGGTTTTATCCTTTCTTTGTCATTATTGACATAAGAACCAGATATGTTTTGCCATCCCATCTAAATCAACAAACTAAAACCCTTAAATGTGTAGAGAATGTGTGGTTAGAATCATAAATCAGCAATGTTAAGTCGTATTCATCATCTAACTACGAACAGATATACTCATATACCTTACTTGCACTCTTGGCTCATGATAAAGATATTAAACACTAGATAACTAGAATATGACGTCCAGACACATATTTTTGTGACATTTTTCAAGTTTAGAGGCTCTTTTAAGCTCCACGTGAAGGCTAGTGGGGCCCAATCAATCGGAGAGCTTAAATGCCATCATCCATTTCGTGGCCCATGACAATCACATATGGTCACAATGATCATCTTTAGTCAGTGATATGTAAAATAATAATGCATAGACATTAAAAATGATAACTGCTTACTTAATATTCTGATTTATTTATTGGAGTGGACCATTAATCTTCTAATTTGCACCACAAACAAGGTTGCTCAAGCAATAAAGTTCGCAGGATGACATTATATTTGCATATTGATCTTCTCTTTTTGCGGCATTAATATCTTATCTGTTTTTGCTTTTTCAATGCATGATAAATAGCTTATTGACCAGTTTCACATGGCTGCATGCTTGGCCATCGTCTATGAAGGCCTATGCGGGAAAACTTCTTTAATTGCTAAAAATGAAAAAGTTTCATATTTGTTGCATTTTAGAGGGAATGGAATTTTCTTCTAGGAGCAGGCCTTTATCATATACTATATCACAAATGCTTAAAAAATTCAAAATAGAAAATCTTTATTAAAAAGGGTGGTTAATGTTTTTTTAATGTGGTTTCCAATACATTCTCGATGTGAATTCCAAGAAAAACTCTATTTTGAATTCCTTAACCACTGTCGGGCACTGGTTAGCAGAACACATACTATGTTCACTTGCATTTGAGACATGAATCAAATTTCATGTGAATGAGTCAAGCACTGATTTCAGTAGTATGTCACAATTGTGTGTATTATATCTGATGAATTTCTGGATAAATTGGCATGATAAAAGAATGATGATTAACTTCATGGACCACTTTATTTATGAGGTAGTTTTAGAGTTAAAAGCAGCTAGCTTCATTCCTTGGTGCTCGTGTTAAGGTGTCGCTTTTGCCAGTTGAATGTTGCTGTATGGACATTCCAATTGAGGTTTGAAAATTATCTGTTGGACCCTGAAACTTTGTCTGATCAGAAGCTCCTCATTGGTAACACCTTTTGTCTGTATTATGGATATAAGCTCTTGTTATCACATGACTAAAAATTGCAGCTGGCATGAACTTTTTATCCATTGCACATCAAAAAGGTTAAATGATTAGAACATAATTGCCTATGATTACCCCCTCATTGTATTTAAAGGTTGATTAGCTTTACAATAATTTTTTTCTCCTTTTTGTTGATTGGATGCAGTTAGAATTAGAAGATACATCTCACTTTTCTTTCACTTGTCGTCCAATAAGAAAAATATCATATAAAGTGAAAAGGGAAAAGTTTTGAGAATCTATGCTAAGTCATTCTTCGAAACAGCTATTGTCTTCAGGATCAGATGCAACAATGCATAAAAACAAAAAGCTATGGAACAAGCAAGCTCTTTGATAGGAGAGAGCATTTAAAGAGGCGGTTTCCATTGCTTTGACAATACGATGTCACCTTTCATGTTCCATCTTTCTTTATATGAGACCAAATGCATGAATACAAGGCATCCATTCTCATCAAGATTTTTCTACCAGAAACTGCAAAAACTCAATGAAAGGGTACATAACAAAGCAAGTGGAAGGATACATGAAGATCAGCAAGAGGGAGACACAAGACACTTCCCATTTGAGATGGGGACTTTGGACTAAAAGCATATCGACCTTCGCTACCATTATTGTTGGACAACACATCTATCACACAAATTCAAGACTCAAGATGCATAATTGAACAAAGACTAAACCCTCACTTTAGTCTCTTAAATTGTATATGTCAGTCATTTTAGTCTTTACCTTCATCAAAATTCAATTTAATCCTTAACTTCAATAAATGCCATTTACTTTTGACATTTTTCAAAGTTAACGACTAATGTAAATTTTTAATAAAGTTGGAGACTAAAAATGATGATGCATACTGATTAGGTGAGGGTTTACTCATTGAACAAATTTCAAATACACACATGTATTCAAGCAGCTGCTAAATGTACAAGAGTTGTGAAGGATGTGGTGAGAGTGAGCGCTGAAGTGGGGTGGTTGTATAAGCATGTTGCTTATGTCTTGCACCAAAACTTCCTTCCTTTGTCTCTGTCACCTGAGGGAAGGTGTCTGACCTGCGACGATTATTCGTGTTAGAACTTGTTTTCTCATATGTTGTGAAGGCATCCACAGCAACTCCTACAGCTTTCTGGCTCTTGCAACCCAACAGCATGCTAGGACGCCGCCTCTGCATCTCTTTGATGACTTTTGGTTTAGCATATGAGGAAACTATGGATGTCCTAATTGGACTCCTTGTGGTTGCTATTGACCTTTGATCATCATAATCTGACATGGCTGAGTACTCCAAGGCACTGGCAGTGGCCACACTCCATTCTATGCTTAACTCACTTGGTGCATAACAAGTTGTGGGGCTGGCACAGCTAGAAACAACATTGGATGTTGATCTACCTAGGAAGGAGTTGGATTTTCCTGTGAGGCTTTCAATCTCAAACAAGTCTGAACTTGCATCACTATCAGCATCATTGTAGTTTCCACCAGATTTTGCAGAGAAATCAGTTTCATCAATCTTAGGAGCAGCATCCCAAGAAGAGGTTTTTGCCGACCTTTTATCAAAGCTTAAAGACTTGCTCCTGCTACTCAATATTGGGGAGCCAAACACTTCCAATGAATTCCTTGACTTGTCTACTTGCTGAAGTTGCATTTTCACCAGATGATTTCCTGAGATAGAATTCACAGCTGAGAGTGCTAAACTGTTTTCTTTGCTCAATCCCACCCGTAACTTCTCTGGCCTTTGGAAGTAGACATCTTTGTTAATCGAGATTTCCGCTGCATGAGGCTTATTCACTTTAAATGAATGATTAGCCTCTGGCTCAGCATTGAACATATTTCTTGAAGTTGTTTTTCCATGAGGGGTATTTTTGCTGAAACTGATTTCACCTGCATGGTCACTAATATCAACAGAATTCTTGTCAGAACAATAGCATTTGCAACCAAGACCAGCTAGAAAACTCTTCCTCTGCAATTTGGTTTTCATGTTCCTTGAGGAATTCCTCACAGCACCTTGCAACAGTGCACTTTGGCTATTCAAGCTTGACTCAGACCTTACACTTGGAGTTCCATACTGAACTTTGTACTTTCTGGTTTCAAGAGCTGTTTGTTCATCTTTCTGGGGCTGGTGCTTGTTTGCGTCATTATCAGCAACTCTTGGGGGGCTTTCCATCTCTTCTCCATTGAAGTACTTTTCAGCTTTAAATACTCCAATCTCTCCATCATCTTCCTTCTTTACTCCAAGTGGCTCCTTTCTGCTGCTGACATAGCCATGGCCTGATTCAGCCAGGACCTCTTCTTTGTTGTTCAAGTACGAAGAGAAGGACACATCGCGCAGGTGGTAGTTATTGTTCTGAGAGTTGAAAGTTTGCAACTGATGGATGTTGTTATTGGAAGTAGCTGCTAAGATAACCATAGTGAAAAGTATCAAAATACTCACAGAAAATGACCCAATAGAACCTGTTTGCACAGAGGCTGCTGATAGAAGATAAGATACAAAAAGAACAAAATGAGATTGAATAAAAAAACAGTGTTATAGACAAGATATTAAAACACTTAGAAGTAAAAGAACTAATATTATGACAACTTTTGAGTGCTAAAAGGCCATAATAATAAGCAAAAGTAGCATCTAGCAAGGTTGAAAGGAAAACTTAGTTATGTAGAGGGAAGGCTAAAACTAGATAGAGGGAAGGAAATGGATGCAGGAGAGAATTTAAAATGGATGGCTGAATAACTGCCTGGCACATTTAAGAGTAGCTCTATAAGTAGGCTAATGGAATAAGCAAAATGTCAAATGGGTAGGGCCATGTGCTTGTGGCCTAATTGACACTTCATCAATAGTTTTAACACTGATGAAATTTCTTTGAATTCTGATGGATAACAAGTTATATTAATAACATTCTGCTTAATAACATGCATTAGCACAGATTCTTTCATAAATATATGGAGAAAGTTTAGTGGCCTATGTTAACGATTGTATGTTAGTTATATTGGAAGGTCCTATGATTTGTCTCCTTCCAGGTGATAGGGTGATAACTACTAGAGAGAAACATGTTTTTATCCACTTTGATTGTATAATATATATGTAGTCCCATCATTTCGAAAGTATTGCCCTTTTTTCCTTTTCACAAGTGGATCTAACCCAGTGTATAGTCTATTCTGGTTTAATACACCTTTAACTAAATCAATGTTGAATAATCAAACGAACTATAGTGAGATTTAATTTTGACAAACACTGAAGAGAAGGGTCATCTCAGATAACTTTTGCGATAATACCAATACAAACTCTGACATATGCTGAAAGATTTTATTGGTCATTTGATACACTTGTGTAAAGGTTTTTACATTTATATAATGAGAAATAATTTATTCTCAGAGTAAATTGATTCCTCTTCTAATTTTTTAAATAATTATTACAAAAATTAATAATCTTATCTTATATATTAATTCGGAATTAGATGATAGTATACAAGTTCCTTACAATATTACTGCATTTCAATTAAATTCAAAGAGCTTATTAGTGTTTGAATACACAGTTAATGTAATTAGACTGCTGTTTGGGATAGAATGATGCTCTAGAGATATTGATCCCTTGGTTAAATTTTTGAAAAGAGTAATGTCATATTTTTTATTATAAATCTTCTTACTAGTTTATAAAAATGTATTTAATATCTTAAAAATACATTCAATACTTAGTGCATGTTTGGATATATGTGGAAAACTCATTTAATCAAGAAAACACACATCCGATATGTTCAAAGAAACAATTTCACAAACACAATCTTAATGGTTACTAAAGGAAATCTCACTAAAAATTGATGAATCAAATTCTTAAGTACAATTAAACATGGACAACGCTGATAGATACTTCACAATCTCACCTATAATGTGATAATAGAAAAAATATTTATCATATAAAGGAAGTAGAGGATTAAGAGGAGGATGTTACATGAGGATTTAGAATTATTCTTTAGAAAAAGTAATGGTAGAGTAATTTATATCTTCCAAAAATAATTTAACCTGTCTGTTATATTATCTGGAAAACATAAAAAAAAATAAAAATCAGTATTTGCCATATAAAGCAACAGGAGAATATTGTAAGAAGATTTAGAATTACCAAGGTTCATGCTTGGAATGACAAAACCACAAAAAAACAATTCCACACAAAATACTTGTCTGTTTGGTTCAGAGATACGCTGTCCACACACAAAATACAGTAAAAACAAAGCAAGCATTAAGCATATATTTCTTACCGGTGGCTATAATTAGCCTACTATATCAACCATATATTTAAATATCCAAACCAGACAAAATATTGACAAGATTTCACAATGCTATTATACACCACACTCTAAGCTTAAACCAAGCAAATGATAGATAATAAATAGTTTCCGAGGACCCCGGTTACGTACAGTGGCTTTAACAGAGACAACCAAGGTCCCTTAAGAACCGTGACGCTAAATTTGAACGAGTAATGCTAATCTTATCACAAATTCATACAACAATTTCTATACGAGAGAGAGAGGAAGGCAAGAGAGAAAAATATTAAACACCATGAGTGATGTGACACTGAGATAAAGAAAAAATTAGTGTGTAGAAATAATTTAGAATAACATTATTCACTTACCAACTGTAAGGGAGTAATCTCTCACATGCTAAATTAAGATTTGAATTTTCATTAAGAGAAAGAGAAGTATCCATGTTTAGCATATGACAATGACTAGAATAGGATTGTCTTTAAAGAAATGCGAACAAAAACAAAAACATAATTCAATTTGTACCAATTAATAGCTGGCCTTTAATCATGGTTAACCATTCATCACTTAAATGACATTTTCGTTTTGTACAATGAGGGCATTCTCGGATTAGATTTTGTGTTATTTAGGATTACTTATGTCTTTTCTTTAGCTTAAATTATAGGAAACAATCTTCTGTATTTAAATAAAAGGTTTCTTTTTATTTGTCTTTAGCTATGTATTCTTTTGCATAGCTGTAAGACTAACTCTTGAGTTAGTAACTAAAGCCTCGTCCAAAGTGGTAATTTCAGGATTCAAGTTTGCCTGGGTCAGACCCTTTTCCAATATCACCAATTACTATCATGTTACTTATGATTCTCTTTAACTCAATGAGTGTAATTTAATTAACAACACATATTAAGTGTTTGAGAAAAGATTTGAGTTCGGTTTTCATATAATACATCTTTGAGGAGGGACAATGAGTATTTTAAATATGACTAAGCTCTAAATTGAATATTAGTCTTATAATCGACCCAAAGATCTAAACCTTGTGAGAATATGTCAAAATTCCACCGGAAGCTAAAGGTTCTAATTATGGTGGTTAAAAAAAAACCTAAAAGGTTATCTTAGAAAACTGTAAAAAAGTAGTTCATTAAAAACAAAATAACTCTACTGGTCTCCTTTATTATTGGGCCAGACCCCTTGGGCTCTTTCCTGGTCTATCCGATTCACTTGTTCTGTCCACGTCCAACATCATAGCTTACCTCACGTTCAGGAATTTGGTTGCAATTAATTTCACACCAACCTTCCATGCTAGTTCTATTGTGTTGTGTTGCATAAACTTGCAAGCAAGCAGGCTCCACATGCACTAGCCTGTCTTGTCTTGGATTAACGGTACTGTACCTTGTCTAGAATTGACATGTGAGTTATGCTGTCCATTTAGGTAAATATCATTCTCTGAGATAATTAGATTTAGAATCAAGATGTGTATTGGAATGTTTCAGAACAACCTAGGTTTGTCTTGTGGTTATTGCTAGTAGGGCTATGATCCCACCACTGAGTTGGCAATTTAGCACCTATAAGTATATTGTATGTAACTTTTATCTTTGAACTCCTATGACAACTTATCTGACATTTCTCACTGCCACTTAATTTGTACTTTTGTGGTATTTAGACTATTTTCATTTCAATGACATAGCTAAGAAAAGAGCAACAAAGACTCTGGCACAAACAATGCCTAGTGGAGCTTGTCTCTCTCAAAACAAGATTTGTCAGAAGTATGCTACTTGGCCACTCTATGAAAAGTGTGGAACATTTTTATCGTTATTATTGTAAAGAAAAGGTGGGTGTAAAAATGCCAGTCACCATGTACAGTCACCTACACTCCCACAAAAGCCAAAATTATGGTTATTTGTCAAAAAGACCATAGTCAACATTTATTTTTCTTCATACTAAATAAATGTGATTTAATTGACAATACACTTGTAAGAAAAAACAAAAATTCAATTATTATAATAAAAAAATGCAACAGAAAGGAGCAAAACATATAGAAAAGAAACAAACTAGCCTTATAAAGATATCTTTAAAAGATGCAACTAAATCTTGAATAGAAAATTAGTCTTTGTAACCAATCCAAAAATTAAAACTTAATTGACAATACTGGTTAAATTTATAAGAAAAAACCTAGATTCAATTCTTATAATACATATCTTTAAAAAGAGATAGAATTTCAAATACAACTAAATCTTGAATAAATATTAACCCAAAAGATCAAAACTTAATTGACAATTCACATTAAATTTGTAAGGTAAGACATTTAAAAAGAGATAATGAACTTCAAATGTAACTTAATTTTGAACAGAAGATAAGTCTTGTAACTTACCCAAAAGACCGAAACAAACATACGATAATATCTTAAATTCTACCGAGAAAAAAAAAAACCTTAAAAAAGGAACTAAGATTCTCACAATCACCTTTAATCAAAGTATAGGTGTAAGCAATAATGGTTCTGTTAATGTAGTGGTCAGTTATTAACTTCGGTAAAAATAAGTGGTTCTTAATTTTTTTAAAAAAAAACTTCCGGACACAATTGAAGTGATACATTGAACAAATTAAATTTAGTCCGAGGGAATTTTAGCTAGGAAGAAGAACCATACACTATTGTTGATTACAAGACATAGACAAGTAATCACCATTACACCAATAGAGGCTGCAACTTCAAATTCAGAGAAAATAAGACAACTATTGAATAATGTCACTCTTCACTTGACTTTTGAATGTAACATCGTATAACAAGAAAATTAAATTATGAGAAAGAAAAAAAAATGTCTAATGCCATAAACCTTGAGCTAAGTGACACATTTGTGATGTTTTGTTAAGCCAAGTATCCACCCTCCCTGTGCCACAGTTGAGATGATTAGTTAAGCCAAAATGCTCATGCAAAGCCCCACACGAACTCTGCAAGGATAGTTTATAGAAAGGTAATGGCAGCACCTTTCAACTTGTATTCAGTGATCATTGTGTAGATGTGGCATTTGCAACCCAATATTGCTTGACAGCAATTAGTACCTTCTCAGGAACAAGTGGACCATCCTCATGGTCCACCATTTTAGTATCCCATCTCATTCCTTCAACTAATCTCTTTACCTTAATTAAGACATCAACTTCGTCGCGGATTATTACAGCACCTTCTGGGCGTAAAATTCGGTCCATCTCCAGAAGAATGTCTTCTGTATCACATCTGCATTTAATTATCACACAACATGCTTGTTAAGGCACAAGGCACAAGAATGAACACAACTTCTGATAACAGGAAACAGAAAGAACTTAAACCGAGTGGTTCTACTAGTGATACCAGCTAGATAAATACACATGAACATGTTATAAGTTCCAAACTCAGCTCAAAATAACTGTAACTGTTAGAGCAATCTCACTGCAAGGTATAGCCATTAGTTGATTCCCCATGGAGAATCATAAAAAGACCAACAAGTCATGCAACAATGAAGCCAGGGATTAATGGCAACATACAATTTTAATTTGAACACTATCAATTTTTGCATACAATGATCACATTCACAGCCAAATTTGAATATAGATATATTAAAGGACAGGTAATAATTTTTTAACCATACAGGATGTAAAGGCACACATTAGACTCAAGAAATGTCCTCAACATAACCACTGCAGTGAAGATTCCATTGCAATTTTCAATGTAAGTGGCCTAGAAATCATTATCATAGCAGCTACAAGTATTAAATGCATGCTAAACAAGCCCAAAAATATTAATTATGAATTGATACTGAATGAATTTAAAATAACAGGAAGGAAAATTGAATAGCCATTTAACCAAAGAAATACTTACTTATCCTTATAAAGACTAAAGAGACTATCACTATGAATGAGGTCATATGTCCTTGGGTATGTAGAGAAGGCTTCACACCTGGATCATAAATGGACACATTAATAAATGAGGAAGAACAAGAGAGGAAGAAATATGCTGATTATAAAAAATTGTATAGCTTGTCACATCACAATTCAATACAAGATATTATAATAAATGGCAGACTACTTGTCTATCTCAAATCAAATATTTTGCAATTTGAAAATTTTATTCAACTCAACTATTGGTACAAGATTAGTATAGTTACTAAAAGTATTAAAATACATAAGATCAAGACACTAGGGCCATATATAAAATAGGAGGAAGAAGTTAGAAAACTATACCAATCACAATTCAATACAAGATATCATAATAATTGGCAGACTACATGTCTTTCTCAAATCAAATTATTTGAAATTTGCAAACTTTATTTGACTCGACTATCAGTACAAGATTAGTTTAGTTACTACAAGTATTAAAATACATAAGATCAAGACATGTGGACCATAAATAAAATAGGAGGAAGAAGTTAGAAAACTATACCAATCATGATAGATGCCAATAAGCCCTCGCTCATATATGACACCCAATGTACTTTTCTCAGCTATAGTAGGCACAACATTCATGACCCATAACTTGGATGATTGAATAGCAGCAGCAAAACTACCCAATCCAGCATTCATATCCATAATGTTGCGATACCTTCCAGTATCCAGGAGTCTGTTAATTTTCTTATAAGCATTTACATGTTTTTTCCACTTTTTGTTGTCTTCTTGATATGTCTCAACCGAAACTCCAGGAACAGAGCCACTAGCAATTCTAGGAGGGATAGCATATAGCCTCTCTGGAAATGGCTTATAATCACCATAAACTTTAGGACTTGGAGTAATGCAGACCTCCATTTTCTTATACCTGCAGCCACAAAACAAAGCCATTCCAGGTCAGTACACCACTTGCTTCTGAACATAAGCATTGCTCAAATTTTCGGATATATAAAATCCAAACAGAGACATGAATGTGTGAAATTAAAGAAAAGGATTGTTTTGTTAATATTTCATATGATATATAAAACAATGATAAATAAGAATCATCAAGCATTTTAATAATTACAAATGCAAACATAAAAGAAGTAGTGACAGTAGTTACATATTTTGCTTCTATTGGGACTGGGAGGGGGAGGATGGCTCCTCCACAACCATATGAGCTTGGCACATTATTGCTGATTTTCTTTTAATAGAATAACCGCATTTTTTACATCATTTTTTTCATTATTCTCCACAACTTTTCTCCTAGCTTTATACCCTTGTGTATGTTTGTGCTTATGGTTAGTATAGAAATATAAGGAATATTCATAACAAGATGTTCATATATACAAATTGTTTAATCTAAATGAAGGGTCATACCAGACATCATTAGCATCTGTCGAGTCACAGAATTTTACACTAGAATCTTCTTGTCTGCTACGACATGATTCAGTGTCTACAGTTTTTTGCCAAATGGCAATTTCAGAATTCTCAGATTTCTTCTCCCAGCAAAGGAGCTTAGCAGTCTCTTCAATCTTTCTTTGTTCTTCTTCAAGATCCTCCTTAGGTCTCTGCCAGGCTTTGTAATTAACCTTCCAATTGATTGGAGGACCCGAAAGCACCCAATAACCACCAGGTCTTAGAACTCGGTCAACTTCCATCATATACATTCCATCTGCAAATAAATGATCCGAAATGCACTTGTAAATAGCAGTTATAACAAGTTATAAAAGGTGCAAAATCTAAGAGCAAGAATGAGCAAATAATCTTT
>CM023941.1:5872757-5897011 GCA_013407115.1 Glycine latifolia
AGAGCATGTTAGCTCTACTTTTGATTTATGCCTAATGTTTTGTACCCAGAGAGGGATTTGTATTGTTTTGTGGTTTGTACCCTGAGGGGTTTATAGGTACATTTGTGTACAGAGGATGTATATTTTGATACTTCACCATGTATAATGTATAACTGATGTTATAATGACGTCATATTTTGTTTTGCTTCCAAATCAAATTGTTTATTTTGAAAATTGCTGCGTAAATGGATATAATGGAATGTTAACAAACTGGACGCATACGGGGCGTTACACCGATCAATTTCTTTTTTTATTCTTCTTGAACACCCACTTCACACCATTGGGTTGACTTCCTTTTGGAAACTCCACTAACTCCCATGTGTTGTTGCGGTCAATTGCTTTAATCTCCTCATCCATGGCAGTTTTCTACTTTTTGTCTTGCACCGCCTCTTCAAAACTTATATTCCCTGGATCTTCCAAAAGACATACAATGTGTATCTCATTTGTCGAATCATACAAATCTTGCAAACGTCTCATTTTGGGTTATTGCGGTTCATCTTCATCATTGGTTGTTTCAGGATTTGTCAGTATCATTGTTGGTATAGCGGTTGATGATCCTCTATTTTCGTTGATAACCTTCGTTGAGTTATTCCAATCCCACCCGCTAGCTTCATTAACTCGTACCTTGTCTTCGACGTCAACTAGCAAACATTTTTCTTGAACACTTCTCAAATTTAGCTTGAACATGCGATTTCTCTCCATTTCAACTCGAACGACCAAATGCCCGTGCTTATCTTTCAAGTGTAATACCCACTCTTTCATAAGTATCGAATAACCTTTCTCCATGAGTTGCCCCATACTCAAAATGTTTCTCTTGAGGTCCGGTACATAATACACATCTTGGATTGACCTAACTAAGCCATCCTTTGTAAATAACAAACCGTACATTAGCCTTTGACCTCAACCTTCGACGCATCTCTGAATGACACATGCCCAGTTTCAACCTTTCGCATCTCTTTGAATAGGTGTTTGTGCCTGTACATATGGTTGTTTGCACCCGTGTCAAGGTACCACATCGTGTCATTGTTGGTGTTGGCTTCATTGTGTGCCATTAAAAGAAAACCTTCTTTTGCCTCCTCATCTTCCTTGATTAGGTTGGTTGTCTCTTCCACCTATTTCTCGACTCGACATTCTTTTGCAAAATGGCCCACCTTGCCACAATTGTAACACTTATCGGAGTAGCAATCCTTCAGTAGCAATCCTTCACATAGTGACCATATTTGCCACACTTATAGCACTCAATATTGGAATAATTCGATCGATCACCTCTCCCATGATTGCGTCCTCTTCCACGCCAATTTTGTTGATTTGATTGCTTCCTCTCCTCATAATACCCTTCTTGACCACGACCTCTACTATCGCAACCATCTCCTCAACCTCCATAGCCATGCCCTCTACCTCGAAATTTTTGAGAATAGAGTACCTTTTCGTCTTTGATTGATGCCTTGGCTTGAAGTGCTTGCTTGAGTGTCTCCTCCTCCTTCTTCTTCTTACGTTGTTCGTGTGCCTCTAAAGAATCGGAAAGCTCATCAACCATGAGCTTTGTTAGGTCCTTTGACTCTTCTATAGCACATACGACATTCTCGAAATTGTCGGTTAACGACCTCAAAATCTTCTCTACAACTCGCGCACCAGTTAATGCTTCTCCGTTTCAGTTGAGTTGGTTCACCATGATTTGAACACGCATGATGTAGTCAGAGACCCCTTCCGACTCTTTCATCTTCATGCCTTCCAACTCACCACGAAGTGTTTAGAGGCGGACTTGTTTAACCCGATCGGCTCCCTTATAGACATTCGCCAAAATGTCCCACGCTTCTTTTGAAGTTGTCGCACTCATAATCTTCTCAAAGCCCAACTTGTCAACAACTCAGAACAACATGTACAAAGTTGCCTTATCTTTCAATCGCGTCTCTTTCAACGCCTTGTGTCGAGCTGCCGTATATTTGTGGTAGTTGTCGGTTCTTCAAAACCTTCTTGGACCACCTCCCAACCATCTTGAGACCCAAGAAGAGCTTTTCATTTGAATGCTCCAATTTTCGTAGTTCGCCTTTGTTAGTCGAGGCAATGGCACATTGTTGATCATACTCGTCATTGGCTCTTGATACCAATTTGTAAAATTGAAAATAAATTTATGCTGGGAGAGCTTATGGAGAAAACAATTTCTATAAAAAAATTTATTCAACTTCTTTCTCTTTTTCTTTTTCTCTCCTCTCTCATTTTGTCAAACATTACAATGATCTATTTATAGACTATAATATGCCCTTCAACAATTTAAAAGACTTAAATCCTATTAATAGCCATAACCCACCATCAAAACCCATTATAGTCATTCATAACCATAAACTACAATCAAAACTCATTATAGTCATTCATAGCCATAAACTACCATCATTGTTGACTCTTGACCTTTCATTCTCCTAAAAATTACTAATTAAACCCATTAATCTTTTAAGTTTACTCAACAGTTTATCCCTTTATGCAGAACTTAAGTGTAGCCTATTGGCTTCGAGGTAAAATGTTACAATGCATTTTGGCATCACTGGTATACTAAGTCACATCTTTTTTTTATTTTATTTTTTTATCTCAGGAATTATTCCATGTCCTGTGCAACTTTTGGGTCTATTCTTCATTCTTGACTCTCCTAGGTGGCTGATGAGTTGTCCATGCTTGCTGTAGGTTTATTGTTTGGGATATTTGTGTTGGTCTGTTGGATAAAATTCACACAAACAACTAAGATTTTTCATCACTTTGTCAAATAATTGGAATTTTTATTAGACAAACATAATACAAGTGATAGTTGCAATCTTCTGCAGGCAAAATTTGGTCACTGGGAAAGGAGTGAATCTGTATTATAGCGCCTTAGAGGAAAGAATGCCGATATTTCTCAAGAGGCCACTGAAATTAGAGTATATATATAGTGTTTGTTCATTAGAAGGTTAACTTGTGGGTTACATCTTAAGTAGGAAGCAAAAGAAGGGGCAGAGGGAGGAAGCTGATATATTATTTTGTGATATACTTTTTTTAGGATTTTACAGAAGCCCTTCAACAGGAAACAGAAGCTAGCATTATTGGCTTATTTCAATTGCAGTATTTGAAGTCATTTACTGTGAGCTTTCTAAGATATACCCTTTCATGTAGCCAATCATATCCTTTGGCTGATTCTTATGGTATTTAATTACTTTGTTAGATCCCAATGACAGCTTTTGATGCTTCCTTGTAGCCTTATCATTCACCTTACAGGTTCTTTGCATAAAAAAATTTGCTCTACCATGTTTGTTTTTTTCACATTAGTTATTTCTAAATAATCAATTAATTGAGCTTGCCTTATTATGCAGGACCTACATAAATGGAAGGAAGGAAGTCCCATTAATGTGAAGGGCTCTGCTGGAAGTCTTTTGACTTTGGTTAGCTGGTTGTGTTCTTGGATTGTATCATACGCTTTTAATTCCCTCATGAGTTGGACTTTAGCATGCAGGTTCACATTTACTCTCAATTCCTTGTGTTTGGTTGAACTTGTGCTCCTAGATTTGATCATTATGGTCCCTCTCCCTTTTGGTTGAACCTGTGTTTGGTTCAAAAATAACAGGCAATAATGTAATTGTGAAACAGCATGCATATGTGTAAATCATATAAAAAATCCAAACTCTTTTTTAGCTTAAAATCCACAAAAAAGTTAAAATTGAAATTAAGCAATATTTTTAAAATTAAAAAAATTTTTAGCAAATTAGTTTTTTTCTTCTTCTTTGTCTCACACCAATTAATTTAGAATGAGAGACAAAAAAATGTAATAGGTTGATTTAGAATTCCTATGTATGTATGTCCTTCAATTTCTCATTTTTTGCTTTTGTCTAACCCGAGAATTTTTATTATATGATATTCTAAGATGGTTCTTTGAAAATCCGTCTTAGAATTATACATTCGAAGATGATTTTTGAGAAAATCTTCTTTGAATTTTGTGTTTTTCATTTTTTAAAAAAAACAAGCATTCTAAGACGGTTCTTTGAAAAATCGTCTTAGAATTACACATTTGAAGACAGTTTTTCAGAAAACCGTCTTAGAATTTTGTGTTTTTATTTTTTTATATAAAAGGCATTCTAAGACGGTTCTTTGAAAAATCGTCTTTACATTTGAAGATTATTATTGAGAAAACCGTCTTCGAATTTAATATTTTTTATTTTTTTTATTTTTATAAAAGACATTCTAAGACGGTTTTTGAAAGAATGGACGTAGAAATCACAATTTGAAGATGGTTTTAAAAACCGTCGTGGAAAGTATTGATTTTCCCCGACGTTGGCAACGAAGACAGTTCAAAAACCGACATTGAATGGCCTATAGAACCGTTGTAAAAGACCTGTTTTGTAGTAGTGTTAACTTTGCAAGAAGCTGCAACTCTATCTGGTTGGTATTTCAAATTAACAAGGGTATGTAAATCCATCATTCTTGTCATACAAATTTAATTAGTTTTTGTAGGATATTCGAACATCAACCAGTGACATCATTCAATTCTATTCAAGTGGATCAACAGTAGCGGGAAACATAGCCATTCGAGAAGTCTTATCTGTAAGAAGCTCTTCCACAAAAGATTGGAAGGAAAGTGACTAAAGCACCATTTTTCAACCCTGAATTTGTATAGATTAGTTCTGGATTTAGGAAAAGACAAAAAAATAAATCTCTGTAGTTATATTGTATTATGTAATTCACATTAGCCTTTGCCCCCATCTTTATTTTTTTTAAATTGCTTATACCCTAATAAATATTAATATAAGATTGCCCCCACCCCCGATTATTTTAATATAAGAATATACATGTTGAAGGTTTGTATCTCTTGCATCAAAGTGATTAAACCCAAAGTGAAAAGCTCATTCTGTCACCGGTCACCAAAATTTCGTTGCAGTACACAAAGAACACATAGTAGCCCAAACAAATTACCATTTGAAAAGTAAAAAGAAAAAAAGTGAATGTCTTTGTGTAAGTTAAGTAATTGTGGAGTTGAACTGGAGTAAATTACTATGTATGAAGGAGAAGCAACTTGTTCCACATATACATCGTTCTCTATTTTTCCTTTTTGTTCCTCATAAAAAAAATTGAACTTCACAATACATGTCAACACTCATCTTTTTCTGTTACACAATGCTTTTGGCTCCTATCAATTTCTCTTGTGGAGTTGCAGTTGCGGTTCATTCCCTTCTTTATCTATAATTTATTTTTTAATTTTTTCTTATCAATATTTTTGCTATATTTATTTTTTGTTTTCAGGTTTTTTTTACTTCATTTTTGAAGCCACTTCTTTGCTGTTAGCCTATCACCTAGAGACATCTTAAGAATTACATATTTGAACGGTTGAGAACTTGAGGTGTGTGTGAAAAATGTTATCTTTTGTTAGGTTTTTAAACTTCTATAATTAGGAAAAATATTTATTCAATGTCTTGTCTTGTTAGATTCCCGTAGCTTTGGCTTTTCATAGTCTGGTCCTAGTTTTTCCCTTTATTTTCCTAATGTAATTAATTAGATTATATAGTAGTTATTTTTTTATTGAATTGAAATCTAATTTTTATAGTTTTTTTGTGGCTTGTTATATTATTTGGATTTATATTCTTATCATTTTTTAATACTCTGAGCTATATTATATAGTTAGTGTCACATTAATTTGGGAGTAATATTTTTAATAGATATAATTATGGAGCATAAAATAATAGATGTATCTTTTAAGAGGATAACAACCGATGAAAATGAGAACACATATTCAATATCTTCACCTCTTCTAAGGGATGATTCTAATGATCCCATTGTTCAACTGGAGGAGCCCTCTTCCAAGATTCAAGACTTACAACTGATGAATTTGATGTTAATTCTTTGGAACGTAATCCAGAAAATGCCTTCAAATATATGAATATCCGGTGAATCAAAGAATTGAAGTTTGAAAATCTCATCCATATCAAATAGAACTTCAAAATTATCCTTTTTCTAAAGAGGAACATCCAAGGCATTTTCAATCTACTTGGTTTAAAATGTTGGCTTCTTGGCTAGAGTATTCCCTAACTAATGATGGAGCTTATTGTTTGCCATGCTATCTATTTAGTACAAAGCCACGTGATCGTCCTAGGTTAGATGCCTTAACTAGACAAGGATTTAGATCATAGAGAAAGGTTAATGCCTAAAAGAATTGTGCATTTCTTAGTCACATTGGAGATATAGTCCTTGTTCACTGCATAACAATGCAATTAAAGCTTTCATGTGAAGACTTGTTGAACCAGTCTAAGCACATCAAGAACATCATAAATGTGCAAAGTTCAAAACAAATTGTCAAGCATTGCTTGCGTCTCAAGACCTCTATTGATACAATTCACTGGCTAACATTTCAAGCTTATACTTTCAGAGGCCATGATGAAACACCAAAGTCAACTAATAGAGATAACTTTCTTAAGATGATTAAACTTATATCATCATACAATGACAAAGTGGCACAAGTTGTGTTCACTACTATAAATAAGGCCTTCAATTACAGTTTTATAACCATCATAGAATATGCTGTGTTTTTACAACAAAAAAAAAATTATGTATAGTTTTATGATGGTTTTTCGAAAAACCATCAAAGAAAATGAAATTTTTATGACTATTTTGTGGATAACTGTCATTAATGTTGAGCTTTCTATGATGATATTCTTGGAACTGTAATCATTTGTATAATTTTTATTATTCCTTTGTGTTTTAAAGAACACCCAACCTATAATTTAACAATTAACAGATACATGCAGTCTAGTCCAAAACAAATATAGAAAATTTAACAAATAACTGATACATGAATTAGTTACTCGGTCATTTTTACATTTTGAAGAAATTTAAGTCTTTGACGAAAATGAAGTTAAGTGATTGCGAATTGCTAGAAGAAGTACTTGATTTGTCTTGAGCACCTAATTTGAAGAAAGTGCATCTTGATGAATGCAAAAAGCTTCAAGAAATCAGACGCCTGCCACCAAAAATAAGATATCTTTCTGCTATTAATTGCACATATATTGACTTACCAGTATAAGGAAATGTTAATGAATAAGACATCTGATCTATGTTTTGAATCTTTTCTCATATTCTTTCAGCATTTTCTTTAAAAAAGAAAGAAAGAAAAATCTACTATTATGTCATATCTTACCTAGGATGCATAACTCACCATTTTTTAATTAAATGTGATTGATAGACACTACATGAGACTGGGGGCACACATTTCCTATTTCCAGGATCAGCTATCCCAAGTTGGTTCAATCTGAATAGCAGGGGTCCATCCCTGAGTTTTTGGTTTGGTAACAACTTCCCAGCAATTAATCTATGTGTTGTGGGAGTTTTGATGGATTAATTGAGTGTAAGTTGGATGTGTTCCTTAATGGCTAACAACAGTGCCCAGAGATTACTCTATATGCCCCTATATATATTATTGGCTTGAGAAAAATCATACAATTCTGTTCGAACTCCAGCTCAAATTTGAAGAAAGTAAATCTGGTTCTCATACACATATAGAGAATGGATGGAACGATGTTGGGATTTCTTTTGAGAATGAAGGAAAAACAGGTATTGAATGGATGGGAGTATATGTACCAGAGCAAAAAACAAATTAACATGGCAGATATTCAATTTACAAACAACTTTCATTGTTAGAAAAACGATGGCTGATTCGTTTAAGTACTAATAATCCTTTTAATTATGCTAATAATGAAAAGGTTGGTGCACCTCGGCATGGTGCGCTAGTACAATTTTCAAGTCATTGCTAACAAGGGATTGAAAGGCTTAATCTAGATGCATAAGGGGGACATGTGGAATTTAAATTCCTCCTTTTCTGATATTCTTTTCTGTCCATATCACATTTAAGCTGCTTCTTGCTATGGGCTCTACATATATTGCATAGCCATCCATTCCTTATGTTAATTCCATCATTAGTAATAACAAAAGCTTCACAAGAGTTTACTTAGTATTTATGTGCATAAATTTGCTACCCATGATTAGTCAATTAATTTTCTTTATTTACACCAAGCTGAGTCTCCCCTTGAGAGTTCTGTCTAATCCTGCGTTTCTGTTTAAGCTTTTTCATGTAAGTTAAAAATGCACTTGGACGTTTGAACATTTTAGAATAAGATGGAGTGTGTTTGCAAAAAGAAAAGGCCAAATGAACAATATAGTCCTTGATTTTTTTTATTCACTTTGGTCTTTTATTTAAAAAAAATCATTTTGACCCTTTATCTATTTAAATTGGTTCACGCTAGTCCTTTCTTCCATTTCAATTTGGCACTATTAATGAACTAAAATATTGACGGCTAAAACTATTGCAAAATGTAAGTTTCTTTCTCCTTCTCTTCTCCCTCTGCTCCTTTGCTCTGTGCTGAAACAAACAGCGTTGTCCAAATCCACCACAACACAACACAAATCCATCATCTCCCTTCAACTTGGGGCTTTCCCTCCATCTGTCGTTGCAGGCACATCATCACGCTCTTGGCAGCACTCAATACGGTATGTCGTTTAGACTTTCTCTAAATCTGAACGAATCCGGGGACTTTCTCTTGGTCTTCTTTGCCATCTGGTATGTGTAAAATGGTTTTTGAAATATATTTTGCAACAATTTTTAGTTGCCAATTATTTTTAGTTTATTAACTATGCAAACTTTACATGAATAGAAATTTTGTAGTAATTTAAATGGGTAAAGAATTAAAATGATTCTTTTAAGATAAAAAAATTAAAATGAAGAAAAAACAATAAAATAAATAATCAAATTGATCATTGGTCAAAGAAAAAGATACAAAAGGTACTAATATTGTAATTGCAGTTAGAGGTGTTGATTAAAGTAAAGCTATATATAGTCACAAAAATAATACAAAAGGTTAAATTGACTAGTGTAATTGTTAAAATGTTTATGAATTCATGCGACTTTTGTTAATTTATATACTATTGTAAAACTAGGATATAATTTTGTGTCAGTGTAGTTATTGATAGGATTTCTTATTCTCCATAATGTTATTTGAGATTTTATCTATGACAAATATGCGTGACTAGATAAACATCTAATGTATAAATAAACTCGGTTCAACATTTGAAACCATGACTCTGATATGTGTGACTAGAGGGATATTTTTGTGTAAACTGTGTGTTACAATACACAGCATATGCATGTTTATATAGGATAATCACAATCTCTTAAATCTAAAGATGTTTCCACTTCCAGACTATTATAATTGTTGAATATGGATTTATTTGGATCAACTTGAATGTTGAGTCTAGGAGGAAAGAAATTGGCTTTGTCATAGTTCATGACAATTCAAGATATACATAGGTATACTTCCTTATACATAAACATGAGTCTTTCAAGGTCTTTGAAATATTCTATAATAAAAGTTCAAAATGAAATAGGGTTTTGCATTTCTTCTATCAGAAGTTACTATGGATATGAGTTTGAGAATGTTGAGCTTAAATAATTATGTGAAATGAATGGTATTTTCCATAACTTCCCTTCACTGAGAACACCTGTATGAAATGGCTAGGACCTTGCTTTGTGAAAACTCACTTCCTAAACAATTTTGGGAAGAATATGAAAAGTGAGTTTGAAATGAGCATGATGGGATAACTTAAATTCTTTCTAGGGCATCAAATCAAGTAAGATATTAAAGGTATATATATCTGTCAACATAAATACACTAAAGAAGTTCAAGATGGAAGGTGCTAAACCAATGAAAACACCTATGCATGCTTCCAACCCTCTAAGCAAAGATGAATTAGGTAAACCAGTAGATCAAACGACTTACAAAGGTAAGATTGGCTCACTTTTGTGTCTAATTTCTACTAGACTTAATATTATGTATAGTGTATGTTTGTGTGCTCGATGTTAGTCTAATCCTCGAGAATCACATCTCAAACCTGTTAAGAGGATCTTACGTTATCTAGTAGGCACTACTAACCAAAGTCTGCTTTATAAGAAAAATCAAGATTTTAAGTTGGTTGGATAATGTGATGCATACAATGCAAGAGATGGAGTTGAACAAAAAGTCACAAATGGTGGATGCCACTATATTTAGGGTGTTCATGGGTTGGATCGGGTCAGATTTGGCTAAATCCATCACCCAATTCGATCAAAATGTTACGGGTTGGATTTGTGCAATTTTTTTTGAAAATCTAGCTCGAACCAACTCGATCATAAATGGGTCAAAATATTTACAAAAAAAAATAATTCGTTAAAAATAAAATTTCTTAGAACAATAATTTATTTTTGTCTAAAGCTTGGTGAGTATATAATGATTAAAGACACTCAAACGAGATCAAATTGTGATAATTTTTAACTAATAATTAATGATTTCAATGCTAATATGATAGTTTTATTTTAGATAGAAAAAAGTATTGTACTAGCATAATAAAATATGAACAAAATCAAGTTAGAGATAAAAAACAACAACTTAAAAATGAAAAAATCATGGGTTGTATAATTTAATAATTAATTTATATATAATAATAAATTTAATTATATGGTATGAGTTGGATCGGGTTCAAAAAGTAGAACTCGTTACCTAACCCATTTATAATCCGGTTTTAAGGCCTTTGCTTTCTACACTATACATATTTCTAATACACTATATGTGAACAGTGTGCGGATGAAAATACCCTTCGTGGTTTGAAGGTTACGGATTCCGTAACCTTCATATGGATTCGTGAATCCATAAAAACCTTACGGATTCACGAACCCATATGAAGGTTATGGATTTCTTACGAATTCACCAATCTGTATGAACCTTACGGATTCGTCAATCCATAAGTTTTTTTTTAAAGTTATATGGATTGGGCAATCCGTATGGTCTATGCGGATGCCAATCAGTAAGTAAGTTTTTTTTTAAGTTAAAATATATTTTTCCAAATAATTTAAAATAATGGCGCATGCAGGTCTTGAACCTACGACCTTCACATTATTAACGAGATGCTCCAACCAACTAAGCTAATAGGTCAATTATGTTAAAAAATAATTAATGTTGATACATATTACACCAACATTTTTAATGTATATTTAATTCACATATAATCTTACATAATAAATTTTGTAACAATTAATTTTGATCTAATAAATAATTGTTACAAAATTTATTATATAAATTTATATGTGTGTTAAATATTTATTAAAAAAATTTACTGTTATATGTATCAACATTAATTACTTTTAGCATAATTGACCTATTAGCTCAATTGGTTGGAGCGTCGCGTTAATAAAGTGAATGTCACAGGTTTGAGACTTGCATGCGTCATTATTTTAAATTATTTGGAAAAATATATTTTAACTTTTAAAAAAAACTTACTTATGGATTGGCCAATCCGTGTAACTCAAAAAAACACATACGGATTGACAAATCTGTAACCTTTAAACTGTGAAGGTTATTTTCGTCTGCACGTTGTTCACATATAATGTATTAGAAATATGCATAGTGTAGACAGCAAAGGCCCGATTTTAATTGGGTTGGATTGGGTTCCACCAAAGCACTTGTATGATATCTTGAGCAAGTAAGAAGTAGAACATAGAAGATTACTCTAGTTTTGAGAATAATATACATTATATTGTGCCAACACTAGAGCAATCAAATTGTCTAAAAATACCATACAACATTCAAAAGCCTAAGATAAGATATCATTTCATTTGTGATTATGTGCAAAAGGTGTTTTTGATATATAGTCTGTAGACACAAATCACCAATAGGTTGATATCTTCACTAAGCCTTTGTCTGAAGATCACTTCGTTTGTATTAGGGAACATTTAAATATGGTTGGCATATCTAATTAGTTATCCATCTTTAGTATTCTCAAATGATTGTATCGTCTCATAATGTCTTTCATTAACTTCTTTAGACTAACTTGCAGTGTATAGACAAAAATGGAAATGTGTTCCCAAAGATTGTAACTTAAAGGTTTTTCTTAAAAGACATGCATCGCCTTTTTTGTCATGATTGAAAATTGTTTTCAAAAAAACTTTTAATGAAATTTGAATTGTTACTGTTCATTTCTCTATTTGTGTTTTCAAAACATATAAAAGGAAATGACAGGCGCTCAGGTGACTCTTTTGAAACTTTGAACTCTCATAACTCTTTGTTTTTCTACTTGCATATGAGATATCAAATTTCAAAGATCTCATCTTTTCACTCAAAAAGTTTCAATCTTTGTGAACAATGGATCCTAAGAGGAATGAAGTTGTTCTAATTCCAGGAATCAACAACGAAGAAGATGCTAAGAATGCATTCCTATAAGATTCCTTCATCCTTACACAATGGGTAAACTTCCAAAGTCGAGAAGAAAAGGGTTTTCTGTCAAATGTCTCTTTGATCTGGTTGGATGGACAATATTGTTTTTTGCAAAAGTCCAGAAGTGTGTTGTACTATGGTCCCTATACTTTATTCTAAGTGATTGCTCATCAAGACGAAGCTAGTATTAGAGGCACTGTAAGAGGAACAAAGGTAGTGATCTCTCTAGCAACCAATATCATTGCATCTAGTTGTCTTGAAAAAGGTCTTGCCTTTGACAAAAATTGGGAATATGATATCTCTCAAGAAACTGTTGATTCGATGCTATATGGAAAATAGCAACTAGAAATAGATGATAGGAAAGAGATTATCAACTTACTAAGGACTACAAACCTGACCTATATGTGCACACTTATCCACAATTTTTTGTTCAACATGGTTATGCTCAGACTAAAATCCAAAGACTATGTCATTGACACAGATAGGTTTTGCATTTATAAAGTAATGGTTGGTGAGAAGGTGAATCTTCCTGAAGTCATTTTTTACTATTGGATGCAAGCTTTTAAAGAAAGATTCAATCCCAAAGTTAAGAAGAACCATCTCCCTTATGGTATGTTTTTCACCCAAATCATGAAGGATGCTAGTGTTGATGTGTTTGGTATGACATTGTCTAGAGGGGCAACACATCTTAAGGGGATGACCTTGGTGAAAATGGGGATGGCTGGTAATTTCCCAGAATATGCTCAAAAGTATATAAAGAAGAAGGTCAATAAAGAGGCCAAGGAGGAACCACGGTCCTTGGTTGGGCATTTAGGATCAACCTGTTGATCATGAGTCTGGATTTGCATCTCAACAGACGCAGAGGGAGAAAGCCTAATCTATTCCCAGCCAATCCATACCCAAACTACCCACAAAAAGAAAGACCCCTCGCCACCTTCATTTGAACCTAAACCTTCATATCAAGCCCAAAAGATAAAGAAACAACCACATTCAAACCCTAAACCCTCAAACCCTAGAACAACCCAAAAGAGGAAAGCTCCAAACTCTAAGTCTAAACAAGAAACTTGACCAACAACCAAATGACCTATGACCAACCATCGAAATCAAACACCCTCAACTTTAACCTACACCTTCCTCACCACCCAAACTGCAAGAATCTGTATCTCAGATTCTTGTATATCCCAAACCTTAATCAGTTTCATCCTTAAAGGACCAAGAATTTGATGTTGTGATTTTTGAGACACCTACACCTCAACTCTCACCCTTTCTATCACTTCCATCTTAATTACCACTTCCTCAAACCCCCATACCCAACCTAAACATGCTTTCTCTCTCATCAAAAGAACTTATGAAGTTTTAACTTAGTACAAGAATAAGATTTAGTTACAACTATATAATTAACATATATATTAGGAATTCATAATGTACAACATAACAAGATTAATTTGATACCTAGAATAAAAAATTAATAAATGATCCTTTCAATAATCATAGACTTCGGTCATGATAAGGTAAAAGGGAGAACATTTTAATTGATTAAAGATGATTTTGAGAATGGTGTGTTTGTATTAGGATCAGAATGTCTATTGACCATACTTTTGATGAGTTGATATCCGTAGAATGTATTAATTTATAAAACGAACTATGTTGGAATTTTTAGAGAGGATTTATGAAATGATAAAACTCTAATATTGAAGCCTTAAGTAATTGATGGTGAACCATGCAATGTGAATTTGGAAGTCACAATTTGGTACAATGTGAGATAAAGGCAGAGATCATTGATAAGTCTAAAAGGTATACAGTATCAAGTTGTGAGAATCTCAATGGTTATGATAACATTGAGATTCTCACAACTTGATGACCTTGATGACAACCCTAACATGCTACTTAGTGTCACCAGGATTGGTTGAGAGTATATCCCTATGAAAAGCCATGGTGAGGCTCAATTATTAAGAGATTGATCATGATTATGGTACTATTTTGAAGGGAATATATATGTACTCTAAATTGCTTCCCAAATGATAAATATGTTTGATGATGATCATCAACTGGGGTATGGATCTATAGTGTCTTGGGTGTCTCATGATCCATAACATAGGTAAAAGTTTAGGTACACCTACATTGAGCATTTTAGTTGTTTACATTGTTGTGAATATTGATTGCATAAGTTATTAATCCTGAAAACTTGTTTGTTATTGTGATTTAGGAATTAAATAACCTCACTCCTTCCATCTTTTCTTTTCTTTATTTATAAGTTTGTGGTACGTATACTGTTATGATCGATCATAAGAGGATGGAGGACTTTAGAAGTGGGACATCTCTCCAAACTTTACATTTAGCATCTGGCTATGTTGGAGCACAACCATTATTTTTCCACCTGATTAGGTCATCATGCTTATGGTCCCACAGTATAATCCTCCTTATTATGATTTGCCCATGTGTATACATGATAGACCCGACTACCATAGCCTTACTATTTCTTTTACTAATGCACTCAACCTTGGACCTAGATCTCATTTGTTCATCTGTCCACTACCAATGGTATTCTTCGCCCTATGTATGATCATGGACAAGGACAACATTTGGAAAATGGCCCTATACCAGTTGGGCATAACCAAATGTTAGGAATCAAACCCACATTTTTTAGGAAATGAATATTTTTCTTACCAACTAAATCAACCTCAATCTATTGGTACATACACCCTTTTGGGATATGAATCTGTTTCTTTTATGTTGACATGCACATGTGATGTTTATTTTACAATAATGTTATTTAATATCGTAACCATGCGATTTAATTTACTAATGCAACGTTCTAACTATGATCAAGTATAAAAGACTATTTTACTTAAGATCTTTTATCAAGTGCATTAATATTAAATTTTTTTAAATAACAGCAGCAACAACAATAGCATGAATAGGTACAACTTTAGGAAAGATACTTCATTCTACTATAGTTGGGGGATAAAGACACATTAAGTTAGGGAATGTAAAGAAAAATAATACCAATAATTAAAAATAGGCTCTATAAAAAGAAAATTCTTTTTAATTTTGGATTATGTTGACAAATTGGTGCAATTAAAAGTACTTGCAAGTGAATTCATTAGTTTGGTTTTGGTAGTACAATTATTATCCCAAATAGAGAAAGACAGTTGCTATATGTTTGCAGTGTTGAAAGACCCTATGAAGTAGAAGGACTAAATCTTAAAGAATCCATTGGATTGTTAAACTAGAAATCCTTCAAAAGAAAACAAATTAATCTACCTAGTTATCTAGATATTTCAAAAAGAGAAATGTTAATTGCATTGTAATGGCATTATCTTTGGAAATAATAGGTTTTATTTATGCAGTAAAACTAGTTTGAATAGAAGCCAACATTATATGCTCATGAAATAATTCCTTATGAAGTATTTCGGAAATCCTAAGTGTTAGCTATGATGGTTTAAAGGAATATAAGAAGAATTTTGTTTTAGATGACCTGCTTCTTTAAAGGATATGAACTAAACAATATCACAAACATGCTACATAATGGTCATGGCTTAACCCTAGCCTATATATACTATCATGATGTTGATTGACAAGTGTGTTTGATAAAAAATGTTCAATGAAACACCCTAATATATTAGACAAAACCCACACTAATATTTTTATTTATTTTTTCTTATGAAAATATGAGTAAATTTTTCACAATTAAACAAAATGTTTATCAAACTTATTTGGAAACGGCTGGATAATAAAAACAAATTATAATAAACGTCCTATGCAATAACATAATTAAAATACCAAAAGTATTATATAAAGAACCATTATCTTAGGAAATAAACATCAATTCATATTTCAAAAATAAATATAGAGTTTAACAAGTACAAGAAAATCAAGTACTAGCCATCCATAACTCATACATCTATAATCCTAGCGAGATGTAAGTATAAATTAAACTAGCCTTAGAGTTGCGTATGCGAAATCAAATCTCTTTTTAAATTCTTTTATGGGGTGGGAAGCAGTGTGTGAGGAAAATCCGCTGATTAAGTTCATTCTGTTGATAAATGACTTATTAGTTTAAGTTGATTAGAAAAATCTATTTTTTTCTAATTAAACAGAATCTGCCATATTCAATTTTATAGATAAAATATGTTTCTGTTTTGATAAATCAGCTTAACTAATAAAATTTGAACATAATTTTATTGTTAGTTTATGCTTATCAAAACTAACAGAAACAAAGATTTGAAATTCAAAAACGTGCTTATCCATATCTTTATATAAATAGAGTATCATGGGGTCAAAAGAAATGGGTGAATTCTCCTTGAGTTATATTGGTAATCTGAGTTATAGATATCTTTTGAGAATTTGCTCACAGGTTTATATTATGCCTTCTGCTTAGACTTAGAAGATATAAGGTAACTGTGAAATATTTGATAAAAGTATGGTTTAGAATTAAATCAACAATTGAGTGAGAAACTTTGTGGAGGAACAAAGTTTGGGAAAAAGCCATACAAATCTAGAGTTAGGTTTAGGATTGACTTGTATAAGGGTAGAACAACAATTGAGTGAGAAACTTTGTGGAGGAACAAGGTTTGGGAAAAAGTCATACAAATCTAGAGTTAGGTTTGAGATTGACTTGTATAAAGGTAGAATAGAAATTGAGTGAAAAACTTTGTGGAGGAACAAGGTTTAGGAAAAAGTCATACAAATCTAGAGTTAGGTTTGGGATTGACTTGTATAAGGTGTTGCGACACGGCAAGTGCACCGATCGTTCCAAGTAATAAAGTGATAAGAAAGTATCGTCTCCACAAGGATTGAGGCACTAATGTCAATTGTAATTTATGATTTTTAATATTGGAAAAGGAATGAGATTATTGAAAGAGTTGGATTGTAGTTTGAATTTAATTATTGTAAATAACAGAATATAAAAAACAATGTAATTTAACTGTTGATTAAGACTTAAGAATAATTATGGCAAAGCACAATCACTGCAGTTCACTCTATGTAATTGAATTGATAATTTAACTCTATTTAATGTAATTATTCAGATTTATACTTTTCTAATGTAGTTAAACCCTGATTCCTCGGTCATTTGACCCTTTAACCTAAGTTAAGAATCCTAATCCCTTAGTAATTCCCTTTAGATTAAGCATTAAGCTAGCATAACAAAATCTGCAGTCCTTTATCCTTATCCCTAGGTAATATCGCCACTGTCACTCTACTCCGTTCAGAAACAAAAATCCCAATATTCCTATTGTGAATTATAGCCCTAAATAACCTAATAGATTGATCAAGTCTAATTAGATATAATAATGAAAAAATAAAGTAAAGTGAAACAATTATAAGAAACTTTATTAAACTCAATTCAAAAGACACAGAGCTCACATTGGCTTTTGGCTAAACCATAATTACAAAGGATTTAGCCAGACATAATAATGTCTGGCCTAATACAATGTGAAGAAGGAGAAATGGAAGAAGCTAAGGTATGCAGAGTCACAAACCCCTCAATCTTGCCTCCTTCTTGTTCTTCTTGCTTCTTCTTGGCCTTGAATCTTCTTTCTTTTGATCTTGCCTTTCTTTCTCTGTTTTTCAGTGTCTAATTGATACCTATGTGTCCTACCTAGGTTCTATTTATACCTAGGTTATAAAACCCTAAAAGCCCATCATTCTTATGTTATCTTTAAGCTAATTCTGAAATCCCGTAGCGTTCACGCGACTGGTGCGAGATCTAGCGCGACTAGCGCGAGACTCCAGTGCTTCTGGCGCGAATGGCGTGGCCTTGGCGCGGTTAGCATGAAGTCCCAACCTCAGTTGACTCTTTCTTTTGCTTCTTTTCTTGCTTTTCTTGACTCTAAACATCAAAATAGCATAGAATCAATGATAAACATAAATGTAATGAATTCTACACTTATTCTCACATTTATTCACTTTATTCTTCCTATTTTCCTAATAAAACTATCCTAAAAACTATATATGCTAACAACATATCAAATAATTCCCAGATTTAGATATTGCTGTCCCTAGCAATAAAATAAAATAAAACTGAATTGTAATGGAAATCATATTCAACAGTCAAGCATATTATCACATACACAATCTCAGAACTATTCTGTTAAATGCAATTGAATTTCATGTGAAAATAACAAGAATACTCTTCAAGTCCATCAATCATAGAATCTTAACTTGATTACCCCTTCATTGGAGATATAAATCACTCATTACTCAAGTGTTTTGGGTAATTATAATCTCTCAATTCCTCCAAAGTTATAATACTACCATAAGCTTGACTATATTCTCAAATTCCTGAAAATAAGAAATATGAATAAATGCAGAATTAATCAAAAGGTCTTTTCAAGGTTGTAACTTGGCCTGGCTTCAGGTAGGAAGAATTTGGATAATAGCTATATTGAGATTGGATTATTGTCAGAATTATTCAAGTCTACTTATCTAATCCACCTTTCTTATTCTTTTGCCTATCTTTATTCTTGTGATCTTCCTGTTTCTTTATTTCTTCTATCTTCTCTTTTTCTCCTATTTTTCCTTTTTCAACAACTGTGACAGAAAGAATGAGGGAATTATGTTTAGATCCCCCAGCTGGTATTTCAGACTTGTTACTTTCCAACTAGATTTAGATCCTCCAGCTGGTATTTCAGACTTGTTACTTTCCCAACTGGACTTTTTACTGAAATTGATTTTCCCAACTCTTTTATGTTGACACTTCAACCTTGCACAAGAATTGTCTTCTTGGGTAACATCTTTCTTCTTTCCTTTTTCTATGGACATTCATCTTTCTATATTTTTCATATCTAGTAGACTTGATTCTAACTCTCATTCTTCCAATCTCACTCAAGGTGGTCAAGGATAAGTTTTAAGTTTCAAGTGAATGAATAGAAAAGGCTTAAGCTCAAAGAGGTTTAACAATGGAAAATTATTATTAAGGGAAGGTCTTTTGGCTCTAGCTTAAAGAATAAACTGCCTTTATCATATCGACCCTGCAATTATTTTAGAGAAACAAGTCAAGTTCTAGAGTATTATTCACAATGGGGTCACTCTGAAAAAAAAAATATACTGTATAGGCTCAATCCTCACAAGTTATGGTATCAAGCTAAGTTCATTTGATTTCCTATCAAGCATCTATTATCTTCATCATGTACTTCAATTACACAAACCATAATAATTCTAATCAAGTAATATGCAATTCTATACTCTACCTATCTCATATATCATTCCAATACAATCATCATAAATTTCACTTATCACTATATTAGCAATTCAATAATCTGAAACTTATTCACAGCTCTTGACATTTTATTCATCGATTTCTAAAGAGAATTCCTAACTTATTATCAAACAATTTTCTAGACTTATCCTCTAACATCATCTCATCCAAATTTCTTTTCTTTTTAATTTTTTAATTAATTTTATGTAATTTTAAAAAAAAATCTAAATACTATATTATTCTCTAAATTATGTCAGATATCAATTATGATTTTTTTTCAAAATAATGCAGAATGCGTTCCACATTTCCAGATTTTAGACATTGCTGTCCCCAGCAATCACTTTTCAATCCAAGGGAAAACACATTTCTGCAAAAGGAAAAAAAAATCATTTTTTATGCATAACATTCATCCAACAGAATTATTTAGTGAAAACCAATATAAGCAAATTCAACCATGTCCAACTTAAAAGATTAAAAGCAAACTAAATTGTGCCAAACAAAATGAAATTAAAGTACAAAACCATTAAACATAAAATAATTAAAATGATTGTCCTTTAAACTGTAATGTTACTCCTAATCCTCCATAGTATCATCAGCAGCAGCTGATGGCTGTGAAGGTTCAGGAGAAACCCTTGGTGTTGCTGAATCATGCGACTGGTAAGGAGTGAATTCAATTGAGAAGTGTCTGAACAGGTCCTCCATCATCCTGTTTTGATGCTCCAACAGTCTGTTTTGGGCTCTCAAGTCAAACTGAATTTGCTGGTAGCTTGGAGAATCCTCATAGACCAATTCATGACGTGGCCTTCTAGTAGCAGTAGACAACGATGCTCGTGGTGGTGGCACTGCTCTAACTTCAGGTTGAGGAATATCCGCACGCGGACTCCTCTCAGCAATCTCCTCAGGTGATAGTTTTGAGGCTCTGATCAACTGTTCCTGCTACTGAGTCTCTACTACAGCCAGATATGTCTTGTGTGTCATGACGGATGCAGTGTTTACATCCATGGGTTTCTCATCAGGAATCTCTAAACTTGTTTTCATACAAAGATGAGAAATCAGGGAAGAAAGAGCAAGAAGAGACTTACTGCTACCATCATGTATCATATGCAATATCCTATCAGACAGGATACTTGCAATATCCAAGTTGTCATCGCCTAGCAGCACATGTAGAAGGATGGCCCTCTCAACATTCACATCTGTAAGATTAGTTGATGGAATAATGGTGTGATTGTTAAACTGGTGCCAAAATTCTGCCTCCTCAGTCAAGTCTTGCTTCCTTAACTTTTCAGGAACATAGTCCATTCCTGACTTGATCTTCCATGCAGTATACAGCCCTGTAATGCCTCTTCTTATCTCATCTGCAATTTGAGGCATGTCATCTCTAAAGATATTTTTGCTGCTAACAGGCTGCATCTTATAAAAATTGTTCCTGAAGGCACAAGCTTGAAATGGATAATATGCAGTTGCTAAAAATTCCTTAATAGTGTTATGATTAAATGGAACCTCTACTCCTCAAACCCAGCTGACTCTGTCTCTGTCTACATTTTCTCTATTGACATTAGCCAAGAACTCTTTTAAAATGGTACTGGAACTTGGTTCAGGAAAGCTAACCAAAGTCTGCCACTCCCTCCTGTTAATTACCTCCAAGATTGGTGAATCTTTAGGAAAAAATTCCCAATCTATCATCTTCTCCGGAATGACTTTCTTCGGAGCATACCAGTTCTCGTACCTCTGCTGACATTCGATTATTCTGAATCTAAACTCATCAAAGTCAGTAGTTCTGGCTCTCTTGCTGCCAGATGCAGCACCCTTGCTCTTATCCTTCTCTACTTGCTTTCCCTGAAACTCAGAAAGTTCTATAACTATATGCAATAATTCCCAGATTGCTTGCAATCATATATCAAATATTTCTTAATTTCAGATTAACAACAAAGATCAACATCATATAGAATCATTATATATAAATGAAACCAGCATTTGACAATCAATCTCCAAAGAAATCCTTCACAATAATTCCCAGATTTATTTGGTTCTATATGAATTAATGATAATTTCAGAAGGTGTACTAAGCATTCTTTTATCATTATAAGTGGAAATAAAATCCTTAAATAATTAACAACCATTCCCAGATTTTATTTCCCATTCAGGTTTAAATTAGCAATTGTGTTAAATGTCAGACACCAATCTAATCTATAAATGGCATGCATATATTAAAGATTCTCAAAGAGTTGAACAATCCCCTAGCCATCTAACAACATCTCATGGATATGCAGCTGGCGCGGATGGCACCAGTACTCCACGAATCGTGTGGGCTGCATATCATGAATATTCATTAATTACCAGGTGGCGCGGATGGCGCCAGCCCTCACGCGATTCGCGTGGGCTGCAAAACCTGGGTATTCAGACTATTCCTAATGTTCTTGCATCAACTTCTATCAATCAATCTCACTAATACTCTTAACCACATGCTTTCTAATCTAAACATTAAAGAATAAACAATACAAAGATTAAGAATGAGAATGTGTACCTTATCCTTGGCCATTTGAAAACTCAAGACTTGAAGGAAAATCACAATGTGCTCAAAAAGAAACAAAGATGAAGCTTCCCAAGGTGTTTGCTCAGAAGTCTAATGCGATGGTGTGTGAATAAGGTAAGTGGTGCTTTGTATTTATAGACTTTTATAATGAGAAGATTTAGGGTGGTTATTATGGTGGAAGCAGTTTCTTGCAGTTCAAATGCTTAAACTTCCCTAAATAGAACTGCCAAATCGTGGTTGCTGAGTTAAAGATAAGAGGTTATCTTTTAGGGTTCAATTATTTTTCATATTTTAAAAGGCAATTGCGAGTTTTCACGCGACTCGCGCCACAACTCACGCGAGTCGTACCACAGTCCAGTGTTCATGGCGCGAATGGCGCCAGTACCACGCAATTCGCGTGGTTATCCAGTGTAGTTGGCGCGATCAGCGCCAGTCTCTGAATTTGCTTTTTTTTAGTTTTTCCTAAGTGTATAACCTATTTCTACCTAAAACTTCAGAAATTAATTGACCTAAAATTAATAACATACCTAATAAGAATATAGAATTTAATTTCAAACTAAAATCTACTTAACTTAACTAAGAATGAACAAAATACTAAAACAATAAAACTTCTTGGATTGCCTTCCAAGTAGCGCTTTATTTAACGTCCTATAGCTTGACGCATAAAACCTTTAATCCTCAGGTGAATTTAGTGGAATAGAAACAATATGTCTTTCCACTTTACCTCCATAATAATGCTTCAATCGACATCCATTTACCTTGAAAGATCGGTAACTGTCCAATGGAGAAATTCCAATCGTTCCATATGGATAAACTTCACGTACAATGAATGGACCAGACCAACGAGACTTCAACTTTCCTGGAAACAACCTTAAACGAGAATTATAAAGCAATACCTGTTGTCCAGGCTCGAATTCTTTTGGCCGGATCTTGTTGTCATGCCACTTCTTTGTCTTTTCCTTATATAATCTAGCATTCTCATAAGCATTTAACCTGAACTCATCAAGCTCATTTAATTATAATAATCTCTTATCATTGGCTTTAGAAAGTTCAAAGTTAAGAAACTTAGTGGCCCATATAGCCTTATGTTCCAATTCAACAGGAAGGTGACAAGACTTACCGTATAACATCTGAAATGGCGACATACCTATTGGGGTTTTGAAAGCTGTTATGTATGCCCAAAGTGCATCATCGAGCTTCTTTGCCCAATCTTTCCTAGAACTTCCAACAGTCTTCTCTAAAATTTGCTTTAATTCTCTATTGGAAATTTCAACCTGTCCACTGGTTTGCGGATGATAAGGTGTAGCCACTCTATGGGTAACTCCATACTTTGCAAGCAAATTTGAGAATTGTTTGTTGCAAAAATGAGCACCTCCATCACTTATGATTGCTCTTGGCACTCCAAAGCGAGTGAATATATTCTTCCTTAAGAATTCAACAACTACTTTTGCATCGTTAGTAGGTAAAGCAACCGCTTCTACCCACTTAGAAACATAATCCACTGCTACTAAGATATATTGGTCAGAATGTGACTTGGGGAATGGTCCCATGAAATCAATTCCCCACACATCAAATAGCTCTACCCCTAATATGTTATTGAGAGGCATCTCATCTCTCCGAGATATATTACCGGTTCGCTAACAACTATCACATTTTTCTACATAGTCTCTTGCATCTTTGAAAAGTGTAGGCCAATAATATCCACATTGGAATACCTTCTGTGCTGTCCTATTTCCTCCATAATCTGAAGAATGGCAATGCCAAAGAATCTTTGGCACTTCTGGACTAGCTACACATCTGCAGATAACACCATCAGTGCATCTAAAATAAAGAAAAGGGTTATCCCATACATACCTCTTTGCATCATGAAGGAATCTTTTCTTCTGCTGCCAATTAAGACCTCCAGGTAAGATACCTACAGATTTAAAGTTAGCCATATCGGCAAACCAAGGACCCATATCAATTACCATCATTACTTTCTCATCAGGAAAAGATTCATTAATAACCAATTCTGGTCCATCCTGTAACTCCTTCTCCTGAATCCTTGAAAGATGATCAGCTACTTTGCTTTCTACTCCAATCTTGTCCTTGATTTCTAAGTCAAACTCCTGAAACAAGAGCATCCAACGCAATAATCTTGGTTTTGCATCCTGTTTAGTCATCAAATACTTGAGAGCAGCATGATCAGTGTAAATAATAACTTTAGAACCTATCAAATAGGATCTAAATTTATCTAAAG
>CM023941.1:5900267-5915924 GCA_013407115.1 Glycine latifolia
TTACCTGGAGCATAGTTTGAATTCCTCTGAAAGTTGGAATTATTTCTCTGATCGTACCATACTCCATTAACTTGCACTGGATCAGCTCCTACTAAAGTAGGACACTCATTGGATTCATGCTCTCCTTAACAGTATTCACAAGTAGGTAGCTGTGATCTAATAGTTGAAGCTTGGGCTGCTGAACCTTGCATCCTGTCAATTTTCTCATTTAATCTTAATAATTGCTGTGAGAAAAGATTTTGTTCAGCCAACATTGCATCACTACTTCCTAGCTGTATAACTTCCCGCTTTGGTTGAACTTTGATACTCTCATTTTCATTGCGAGCCAGTGAATCAATTAATTCATATGTCTGAGTAGCTGTCTTTGATCTGATTGAGCCTCCAGCTGCTACATTCACTATAAGTCTTGATTCTGGAGTCATCCCATTAAAGAATATGCATACCTTTCTTCCCACAGTCATGTCATACTGTGGACACCTTCTGATCAATTCTTGGAACTTATTCCAAGCTGCACATAAACTTTCTCTCTCGTTCTGAGTGAAATTGGTGATCTCGTTCACCAACCTATTGTATTTCTCCATAGAAAAATATTGAGAGAAAAATTTAGTAACCAAGTCTTCCCACGTACTGATGCTATTTGGAGTTTGTCTATCTAACCAACGAAGTGCTCTTCCCTTAACAGCAAAGGGAAATAATCTCAACCTCACACCATCATCTGATACTCCTTGGTGTCTGATTGTATCGCAGATCCGCAAAAATCTGTTAATGAAATTGTGTGGATCTTCATCGTCCTCTCCACCAAATTGACTTCTCTCCACCAAAGTAATTAATGATGGATTGATATCAAATTTGTTAGCCTCAATTGGTGGTCGGATTATACTAGGATTGGGTCTTGTGAATAATGGAGCAAGAATATCCTCCATTAATTCCTCTCCTTGTTCTGGTGGTCTTTCAGCTATCCTTGGTTCTAATTCGCTGTTTGAATTAGATTTTTCTGTCTCTCGTCTTTGCTTGGCTAGTCTTCTATTTCTTCTCACAGTCTTTTTCTATTTCAGGGTCAAACTGTAGATCTTCAGATCCAACTAAACCTCGCATAAACTAAAGAAACAGATCAGTAAAACAAAAAATCCAATATTAAAAACAAAAAATTACAAATAAATTAGCGTAATCAATCCCCGGCAACGGCGCCAAAAACTTATTGCGACACGGCAAGTGCACCGATCGTTCCAAGTAATAAAGTAATAAGAAAGTATCGTCTCCACGAGGATTGAGGCAGTAATGTCAATTGTAATTTATGATTTTTAATATTGGAAAAGGAATGAGATTATTGAAAGAGTTGGATTGTAGTTTGAATTTAATTATTGTAAATAACAGAATATTAAAAACAATGTAATTTAACTGTTGATTAAGACTTAAGAATAATTATGGCAAAGCACAATCACCGCAGTTCACTCTATGTAATTGAATTGATAATTTAACTCTATTTAATGTAATTATTCAGATTTATGCTTTTCTAATGTAGCTAAACCCTGATTCCTCGGTCATTTAACCCTTTAACCTAAGTTAAGAATCATAATCCTTTAGTAATTCCCTTTAGATTAAGCATTAAGCTAGCATAACAAAATCTGCAGTCCTTTATCCCTATCCCTAGGTAATATCGCAACTGTCACTCTACTGCGTTCAGAAACTAAAATCCCAATATTCCTATTGTGAATTATAGCCCTAAATAACCTAATAGATTGATCAAGTCTAATTAGATATAATAATGAAAGAATAAAGTAAAGTGAAACAATTATAAGAAACTTTATTAAACTCAATTCAAAAGACATAAAGTTCACATTGGCTTTTGGCTAAACCATAATTACAAAGGATTTAGCCAGACATAATAATGTATGGCCTATTACAATGTGAAGAAGGAGAAAAGGAAGAAGCTAAGGTATGCAGAGTCATAAACCCCTCAATCTTGCCTCCTTGTTCTTCTTGCTTCTTCTTGGCCTTGAATCTTCTTTCTTTTGATCTTGCCTTTCTTTCTCTGTTTTTCAGTGTCTAATTGATACCTAATGTGTCCTACCTAGGTTCTATTTATACCTAGGTTATAAAACCCTAAAAACTCATCATTCTTATGTTATCTTTAAGCTAATTCTGAAATCCCGTAGCGTTCACGCGACTGGCGCGAGATCTGGCGCGAATGGCGTGGCCCTGGCGCGGTTAGCGTGAAGTCCTAGCCTCAGTTGACTCTTTCTTTTGCTTCTTTTCTTGCTTTTCTTGACTCTAAACATCAAAATAGCATAGAATCAATGATAAACATAAAAGTAATGAATTCTACACTTATTCTCACATTTATTCACTTTATTCTTCCTATTTTCCTAATAAAACTATCCTAAAAACTATATATGCTAACAACATATCATAAGGGTAGAATAGAAATTGAGTGAAAACCTTTGTGGAGGAACAAGGTTTGGGAAAATGTCATACAAATCTAGAGTTAGGTTTGAGATTGACTTGTATAAGGGTAGAATAGGTTTTGCACTTGCACTGGATATTGGCTCTTTAAATAGTGAAGTGTTATGTATTCAATTGGATTGAGTGATCCAGTTGGACCTGTGATTTTTTTCTCCTATTGAGCCTAGGAGACATGGTATACAAACTAGACAAGCCTTGTATGGGTTAAAGCTAGCACCGAGGGCTTGGTATGAGAGACTGTCTAAGTTTTTGCTAGATAATGGATGTCAAAGAGGTAAGATAGATAAAACACTCTTCTTAAAATTCAAAGGTAAGGATCTATTAATTGTGCAAATATATGTTGACGATATTATTTTTGGATCCACTAAAGAATTTTTGTGCAAGTGGTTTGTTGAAATCATGAGCAAAGAATTTTAGATGAGTCTTATGGGTGAACTGAACTTCTTTTTGGGGCTGCAAGTATCCCAAACTGAATCTAGTATAATGATACATCAACAAAAGTATCTCAAAGAACTTATTAAGAAGTTTGGAATGGAATCTGTCAAGCCTCATCATACACCTATGGCTACTGGTGACAGAGTAAGTGAAGACCTCTCTGGTGATCTGGTGGGAAGAAAAAACACTTTGAGTTTCTTGGACCTTGCTTGATATCTTGGGGTTCCAAGAAGCAGTACTCAGTAGCATTATCCACCATTGAGGTCGAATATGTGGCAACTGCTCTTTGTTGTGCTCAGATTTTATGGGTCAAACAACAGTTACTAGATTTTGGCATAGACTCAAGATGCATTCCAATCTTTTGTGACAACACAAGTGCCATCAATATCTCAAAAGATCCAATGCTACACTCCAGGACTAACACATTCATCTAAGACATCACTTCCTTCGAGATTGTGCATAAACAAGTAAAATTCAGTTGAAATTTTGTCAAATTGAGCAGCAGATTGCAGACATTTTTACTAAGCCGCTGAGCAGGGACAGGTTTGAAAAATTGAGACTAAAACTTAGCTTAATTTATATGCATCCATGAGTTCTCTGGTTCACTAATTAACTAACTTCTCTTCATCTCCTCTTTTCATTCATTCACCTTTTCCTTTTTTTTTTTCACTTCCATTTTCATCTTCTCTATTGTTTATTAAGCACAATTGTCCTTGAGTATAGTAACTGGTTCCAAATTTGGTGAGGATTTAACATTTTACAGGTGAGGTGGAGAATCTAGAACTTGTGCCATTGAAGTTTGAGGCTCTAAATAAGAGAAGACAACTCCATGAAACTAACAAGGATGAAATAGGCCATGTTTCTGTTAGCCAGAGCCTTCTATAGCCCACCTCACACTTTTATATCCCTAGTTACCCCTATTGAGCCTAAAATTGCTAAAACAACTGCCCTACTGAGTCAGAGTTTCTAGGAATATCTAAAGAAAAATCCTGAACCATACCCCATAATCACCCCAAAAGTTCTGCACAAAGACAACAATTGGTATCAAATATAAAGACAACAAGTGTATACTTCTGACACAAGGCCAACAATACATTAAAAAAATTATAGAAAGGCCACACACTAAAGCTTACTCAAGAGTCTCATGCATCTAAACAGGGGGAACACAAAGTTAGGGGAACAAAAAGTCAAGACTCCTAGTTCAAGAGCAGCTAAGCAGTACAATTTTTTCTAATACACTTTTTAACATTACTATCTCTTTCCATTCCTAAACATTACAAGCTTACAAAAGTCCTATAGACTTGATTGGTTCTTGGAGTTAGATTCCTTAAATGAGTGGAGAATAGTTAAGAAGTACAAGCCTATGGAACCTCTAAGAGAGACAAACACTGAGTGATGTGTGCATACATGAGTGATTTCTATGGTTACTATACTGTTGGGTATTGTTCTAAGTCTCTCATATTTCAGGTTTCCTTTCCTCCACTTTTCCTTATCTTTTTTTCTCATCCTTCTCATATTTCAAGATAAAGTTCATTATGTTGATAAATGTCTTATCAGTTTCAGTTGATTAAAAAAATCTATTTTTTGCTAATTAAACAGAATCTGCTATATTCAATTTTATAGATAAAGTATGTTTATGTTTTGATAAATAAGCTTAACTAATAAAATCTGAACATAATTTTATTGTTAGTTTATGCTTATCAAAACTAACAGAAACAAAGATTTGAAATTCAAAAATGTGCTTATCCATATCTCTATATAAATAGAGTATCATGGGGTCTAAAGAAATGAGTGAATTCTCCTTGAGTTACATTGGCAATCTGAGTTACAGATATCTTATGACAATTTACTCATAGGTTTATATTGTGCCTTCTGCTCAGACTTAGAAGCTTTAAGGTAACTATGAAATATTTGATAAAAGTCTAGTTTAGAGTTAAATCAGCAATTAAGTGAGAAAATTTTTGGAAGAACAAGGTTTGCGAAAAAATCATGCAAATCTAGAGTTACGTTTGAAATTGACTTGTATAAGGGTAGAATAACAATTGAGTGAGAAACTTTTTGGAGGAAAGGTTTAGGAAAAAGTCATACAAATCTAGAGTTAAATTTGGGATTGACTTGTATAAGGGAAGAATAGGTTCTGCACTTGTACTGGATATTGGCTCTTTAAATATTGAAGTGTTCTTTATTCAATTAGATTAAGTGATCCAGTTGGAGTCGTGTTTGTTTTCTCCTATTGAGCCTTTAAATAATGAAGTGTTCTTTATTCAATTGGATTGAGTGATCCAGTTGAAGTCGTGGTTATTTTCTCCTATTGAGCCTAGGAGTTTTTATTTTGTTAAAATTCTCAATATTTTGTTCTCTTTACAACTTGATTATCTGTTTTATATTTTTGGAATTTTATCATAATTGTTTTGCTAAATTTATAAACTCAATTTAAACCCCCTTCTTGACATCTGGGACCAACAGTAGAGAGGTTGGTTTAGGGAAGTAGTGAGGTGGGTAGGAGAGATAAATCATGGTTCTGGTTTGATCTTTGGATGGAGGGTGGCTCTACGAAAGAATTGTTCCCTAGATTGTTCTTGGGGACATCTAATAAAGAGGTCATGATAACGGAGATGGTGGGTTGTAGATGAAGATGGTATTGGAGTTGGAGGAGGAGCCTTTTTCAATGGGAGTTGGAAGTGGTTAAGGAGATGGAACAGAAGCTTAAAATGTTTGTTCAACAGTTTGAGAAGAATGAATAGATGATTATGGAAGTTTGAACCTCAAGGTGGCTACTCTGTCTCTTCAGTGTATGATTGTACTCGGGAGATTCATCATGATTCTTGTTTAGACATCACAATATCAGATTTAGGGGACAAGATTGTCCCTTTAAAGGTGGCCAAGTTTGTTTGAAAAGCATTACAAACCAAGATTCCAACTAAGGACAACTTATGCAGAAAAAGTGTCTTATAAGAGGACATGTTGTGTTCTATTTGTCAAGAAGAGCAATAATCTAGCCAACACTTGTTTTTTGGTTGCAAAAGATCAGACACGGTGTCGCAAAATGCAGTTGTTGCTTTGTTTTGCTATATCGGACCTTATGGGGTGGAAAGTTTATGTAACAAGGAGGTGTTTTCTAGTGTTATACTTTTGTACGCTTTCTTGGTGTTTGGAACCCATCTTGTGTGCCTCATCAGTTTTAATATATGCATTTTGCCTTTCAAAAAAAACTTGATTTGTAAAAAGGTTTTCTTAAAATACTAGTTCACTCTTTTCACAAAAAGATACATCCAGTTTCCTAATCCAATTGATTGAGATTTCACTAATCAATCATTGCACAAAAGATACCTCACTTGTTATAGCGTTTTTAGGATCCCTCACCCTAAAATCCAATCACCAAAGCTCATGAGAATCGTCACCCAAGAGATCTTGAAAACTTATCCAAGACTTCCAATCTTGCAAGATTCTTCTCACAAGATCAACAACTCGCCTTAGTGATGAGTCAACATCCAATCAATTATTGAAGAAATTCAATGGAGAGCATAGGGAATTACTAAGTCAGACTTTCCCAATTAATTTTCAAACCTTATTAAATGATTTTCATATTAAAATTTGAAGTCAATTATTGAATTTAGTTTTTTACTCTAGGTGAGAAGTATTCGAATACTTTTATCTTAGTATTTGAATACTCCAGCAAGTATTCCAGAACTTGCCTCAGAAAATTAAAACTGTATGAAACTTTTGGTTTTTTAAAAAAGGAATTTATTAACATGGGAAGCACAATATTCCTAACCTAGAATTCATGTACTCATGCATTCAAAATATCAAAAACTAAGGAAATAAGTAACCCTTTTGGCCACCCAAGGTCTTTCAAAATTCAAACTTATTATAATCGAACAAATACAAGGAAACCAACTAAGGAAAGGAGACAAGGGAGAAGAGAATCATCAAAACATAGAGACATAAGACATGAATTTTCAAATCCCTTGGAGAACCAAAGAGCAATGCTTAAAAACCTTCTTGTTCCATTCCATTTTTATATTTATATCTAAAATTGTAGTGTCTCCCTTTCTCTTTCTCCCAACATCCTTTTTTTAATCTTATTACTCTAAAACAGGTATTGAATGGATTGGGAATACATGTACCGGAGCAAAAAAGAAACATGGCAGATATTCAATTTAAATATCCAGACCTTTCAATGTTAGTAAAACAATGGCTATTTGCTCAAGTGCTGATAGTTATTGCATATAGTACGTGCACCACTGCAAGGTGCGGAATTTGTAAGGCACATGCTAACTAGGGAATGAAAGGTATACACTAGGGGCATGACAGGGATATGGGAAGCTTGATGAGGTGAAGGAAGTATCAATGTGTAGCCTGTTCTGATTCTCTCTCTCGGACTCTCTTTAATTTCTCCTTTTTTTAATAGGGTTAAATATGTTTATGTGCCTCATAAATTACTAAGCTTTATTTTGGTTCTTTATCAATTACTCCATTTGAACTCTTCATATATAAATAAAAATAATTAATTTTAGTACTAATTAAGAAAATTAGTTCATATCATTTAATTTTATTAATTTTAAATAAAAAAATAAAATTATTTTTAAAATATCTTTCATTACAACTTGTTATTATGAATAAAAATGAATCATTAAAAATAGAAATAAATTTAAATAAAGACCTTATTTAATTGGTTTAGATCTAAGTATTAATATTCTTGAAATTTCATCCAGTCCTATCCATGATAAACCCTAATTCATGAAAAAGCCAACATTTTTGTGAGAAAGCTAGCTAATTAACAATAACATCTTCTTTCTCCAGCCTCTTCCTGGGCCTATGAACGGACTTAAGACGTTTTCTTCAATTTTTGAGGTGATGATTCTTGCATGAGTTTCATAGAAATCTTTATGTGCAAAAAGAATCAACGCGTTCATTGACAATGAAGAGCCTAAGAAAGGAGAAGATGCGAGTCTTAATTTTTTAATATATATAATATTTTGAAGTGCTTACCTGTTATATATTTTTAAAAATTGTGCATCATCTAATTTTTATTTAAACCAACTTTACCTGCCATGTTTTTAAAAATACTTTTCCCATTTACACCTTAAGAAAAGCCTAGTCAAAAAATGAGAAAAGAGAAGCAAACAAAATCCATTTAAAAAAGACTGAAGTTAACGCTAGCATTCAAAAAATCCATTTGTAATGCGATATTTTTTAATCATATGATACAGCCTGAACGACACAACCAACTAAATTAATCTCCATTGATAAACAATTCCGAAATCAAGACAAGGGGCAGTTTTATTTTGTCAAAATGGGTACGTAGGCTGCACATTCTAGTCATACTGTACCTTTTTGTGTTTCCACTTTTCTACCAAGTTACTTACCTAGTCCATTGTGGGAACTGCCGGACAACACTCATGTATCCTTATGGAGCTCCCTCTGTCAAATGTGCTCTTTGTCACTTTATTAATAATGTCAGTGTAAGCCTTTATTCATAGAACTATGTGATCTGAGCACTGGCTTTCTAGGCTAAAAATTTGTTATGGGTAAGTGTATGTTGTGTGTAGGTATTTATATTTGACCTGTGTTTTCTAATAGGAAAGGCTTTCATATATAGCTAATTTATATTTATATTTATTATTTAGTTATTATGATATTAGTCTTATTATAACCATCTGTGTCCTGTTTATTCTTCATAAGCATGACCATTTGAGTAATCTCATGCTGGCTATCAGAGATTGGGATCCAGCCTAAATATTGGAACCTATAATGTATTAAAACCCACTTAAGTGCCCTACCCCTTGGCTAACTTACTAGGATCTCATTCAACATTGGATGCATCTGTAAAGGGTTATGAATTTATGATATACTGAATATATAATTATGAGATTGTCATTCTCAACTTCTTTCTCTTGTGAATATGATATGTGTGTATCTATTTTGTATGTTTTAATCAGAGTTGATTTTTATACATTTTCCTTTCTTTTGCTCCTCTTTCCTGTCTTGTAGACGAACAACGAAAGGCTTCCAATCCCTGTCCATAGACCCAATGGGACAAACAATGATGGAACATTACCTTTAACAAACTTTTTAATGGGGATGACGATAAAAGTGAGGTAAACTTGGAGGACACTTATGATGATTTGAATAAAAGATTTGTGCGCATAATTAATACACATGAAGTTAAGGAGGCTTTGAAGAGGATGAAGAATAATAAAGCTTTGAGACCCGATGACATCCCTATTAAAGTGTGGAGAGGCTAGGGAAATGTGACAATAAAATGGTTAACCAATCTTTTCAATAAGATTCTTCAAAACATATAAGATGTCTGATACTTGGAGGAAAAGTATGTTTGTGTCTATTTACAAAAACAAGGAAGACATTCATAATTGTTTTAACTATAGAGGCATTAAGCTCATAAGTCATACTATGAAGTTGTGGGAGAGAGTTATTGAACATCGCTTGAGGAGGGAGACCAAGGTTTCTGTAAATCAATTTGGATTTATGCTAGGAAGATGTACCATGAAAGCTATTTTCTTGATGCGATAATTAATGAAAAGGTATTGAGAAAAGAAGAAAGATTTACATATGGTGTTAATAGATATTGAGAAAGCCTATGATAGGATCCCAAAAAAAGTCCTATGGTGGACTCTTGAGAAGAAAAAGGTACCATTAAAGTATGTTAATGCAATCAAAGATATGTATGATGGGGTTACCACATGTGTGAAAGCTTGTAATGGAACATCAAGGGATTTTCCTATCACGGTAGGTGTACACCAAGCTTCGGCTCTTACTCCTTATCTCTTTGCCTTAGTGATGGATGAATATCAAAAGATATTCAAGAGGAAGTGTCGTGGTGTATGCATTGCAGATGATATTGTGCTTATTGTTAAGACTAAAGACAATGCTAATAGGAAACTTGAATTGTAGATAAACACTTTGGAGTCTAAAGGAGTCACGGTAATTCAGAAAAAGACTGAGTATATGTAATGTGAGTTTTCGCTGGGAAGAGATGATGATCAAGACCCCTATGTATCTACTTGGTCAAGACTCAAGAAATATGTTTTTAGATATTTGGGATCAATTTTCCAAAAAAGTGGAGAGATTGATGAAGATGTAAATCATAAAACCAGAGTAGGATGGATGAAATGGCGGAGTGCATATGGATTTTTGTGTGACCGCAAAATTTCCCTTAAGTTAAAAGAAAAATTCTATAAAACATTTGTAAGGCCTGCAATGTTATATGAAGCTGAGTGTTGGCCAGCACATAGGCAACATGAGCATAAAATAAGGGTAACATAAATGAGGATGTTAAGGTAGATGTGTGGTCATGCGAAGATGGATAAGATAAGAAATTAAGATATTCGATTAAAGGTAGCAGTAGTACCGATGAGTGAAAAGATGAAGGAGCATAAAATGAGGTGGTTTGGGTACGAAATGAGATGGCCTCTCTGAATGCTCCTGTAAGAGCAAGAGTTTGTTACCAAGAGTTCATTACAAGGAGAGGTAGAGGTAGATCGAAACTTACCTGGGAAAAGATAATTAAATAAGACTTAATAGAGTGAGATATAGAGTGGCAGAAAGTGTCTTAGGATGAAATGGAGAAAAACTATAAGTTTGGTGGAGAGTTAGACCCGTTATTATCTCTATATTCCATATAGCCTATTTTTAGTTTCTTTCCTCTTCATTTTCTCCTCCTTCTTTCACCATTATTTTCTTTTATTTTCTTTTGTCTTATTTCTCCTTTTTTTTCAACTTCTTTGTATCTATCATTGAGTTCATCTACCACCAATTCCAATTAATTTAAGTTAAAGGTATTGTTGATGTTCATTATTCGTAATAAGGATGTATTGGCAGTTTTCTATTCTGATTATATCATTTCTATTTCATTACCTGCAGTCAATGCCCCAATCTCAAAGTCAAACAGTAGTGGTAGAAAATCCAATGTCTGTTGATTCAAGTGGGAAATTGGTAATAGTTATTGCTTTTCATTGTTAGTTCGGACTTGTATTTTCTTTCTGCATATACGAGTCCACATTGCTTCTCTTCTGAGCAAAACAAGTTTTCCTTAAAATAAATTTCACATGTTACAGGCCAGTGAGCAATGTTGTTGTTGGCGTTACAACAGAAATTGCGTTTCTGTTTTGTGAACCAAATCGACGAATTGCATGTGATTGTGGAATTTTTCCAAGCTGCAAAGAGGCTTTAAACTGTATGCAAATGAGATGGAATGATGCGAGAAATGATATTTGAAAAGTAAAATTGTCTATGTTAAGATAATGTGTGTAAAGAATTTTGTTGGTTGTATTTCTCAGTACTTTGTCCAATAACTTTTTTTTAACCTGTATAATTAAATATTTTCCTTTTCCCTGGTGCTACTATTTCAATTTTTCTATTGAACTAAATTCAAAGGGCTTTGCGCAGGAACTTTATATTCACATTGGATAGCCTTTGTATCGCAAATATGGTCATGCTTTTGAGGTAAGGATATACTTTATGCTTTGATCGATGGTTCTCTGACTGTTGTAGTTACTGAATAAACTTCTCTCTATGGTGCTTATTTTCCTAGCTTATTTCCTTGATGGTGCCAAATTATTTAATTATTTTTCTGGTCTAAATAGAATAAAATAAAAAAGCAACATTCAAATTTTAATTAAGCATTTTTTTTTCATTTTTAATGCAGGGCCTGGTGCTGTAAATTTTATCATAGATCATGCAGAAGTAGATTTTGTGTTCGTCCAAGATAAGAAGGTTAAAGAGGTGAGGAAGAAGAATCAATTTTTTTAAAAATAATAATTAATATTCTGCTTCAGATAATTTTACAAATCTGAGATTCAGAGCAGCAGTTTATAGGTTCTTATTGAGCTCCTATACCGTTTGCAGCTTTTAAATCCTGAATGTAAATCCTCAAAGCGACTGAAAGGTAAATTTAATTATAGGTGTTTCAATTTCAATATTTCTGTGCTCGAGCTATCAGAACGATTAAATGAATTAAACTAAAATTGATTATGAATACAGCCATGGTGTGTTTCACTATATTAACGGAGGAGAGAGAGAGCTAAAGCCACCGCAATTGGAATTAAGCCATAATCGTGGCATGAATTCCTGCAATTGGTTAGTACTTAGTATGCAGGGCATTGGTCATTAAATGCATAAAATTATTTGCTTAAAATTTAACCAACAGGTATTGGGAATAAGAGAGAAATTGGCACACCACAAGAAACTATCAGTTTTCCAGTAATTTATCCATACCACTGATGCCTGAAGTTGAATTGCTGATATTTTGATATTATTATTCGTATATGTTGCTAGATACTTTATTGTTAATGATTCTATGCATTGAGATAGTTTTGAGGGAGAGATATCATGTTGAGGTAAGTCTGAATCATGCATATACATAATGTATCAAATTGTACTTGTAACTCTACTCATTCAAACTAATAAATCACTAAAAAAAGTTTTTCATCTTAAGAGTTTAAATTTCATTTAATTAGCCATACTGATCTTGGATTTTCATCAGTTTTTTCTTTTTCTAACTTGAATTTCTAAGAATATGATGACTGTTAGCTAAAGATGGGCTATCTCCAGTTCTATAAATCCCTACCAATGAATTATGCACTCTTAGAGTTTAGTAATTAGATCTATTATAATACTTGGTTTTACTTTACAATCATGTTCGCCTGGCTTTGGAGCACAATCACGTTCGGGAATTGGCTTTGGAGAACAATCATCTTAAGCAGACTACCAAAAACTCCAACAACACATAGAGTAATTGCTGGGAACTAGTTACGAAACCAGAAACGCAGGGATGGGCCCCTTCAACTGTAATTCAACCAACTTGGGATAGATGATCCTGGGAATTTGAAATGTGTACCCCAGTCTCATGTAGTTTCTGTCAATCACGTATAATAAAAATATATAAGTTAAACATGCATCCTAGGTAAGTTATGATCACAACAATAGATTTGTCCTTGTTTTGCTTTTTTGTTTTTGTTTTTGCTTTTTTTGTTTGCTGAAAGAATATGAAAAAAGATTTAAAACATAGATAAGATACCTGATTCAGTAACATTTCCTAAGACTCGGAAGTCAAGGATGTGCAATTGATAGCAGAAAGATATTTTATGTTTGGTGGCAGGCCTCTGATGATTTCCCGGAGCTCCTTGCATTCATTCAAATAAAGTTCTGTCAAGGAGAGACAGGCACTGATTGATGATGGAAGGACTGTGATATTGCTGGAATTAAGGGATAAAGATGTCACATTGCACAAGCAAGGAAGAAGAGTAGCAAGAAACTTCTCTGTCAGATAACAATAGTTAAAATTAGCATCCCTAACACTTCAAGACACCGTTTCATGATCTTGACCTTCTCCATTCTGTAGTTGTGCAAGCTTCTCACAATAGTTAGCTTCCAAGTTCTCAAGTTTGGGCAGCATAAAAACACTACTTGGCAGTTCAACTAGCCCATTGCATTCATTCAGATTCAGCCTAGTGAGCCCAACAAGATTTCCAATTGAAAAAGGCAAGTCACTTATGGCACTGCCAGTCAATCAAGTTACCTTATGTTTTCAACTTCCCTAAAATTTCTGGAAAACTCATGAGACTTGTGCATCTCCTAAGGGACATGGTTTTAAGAGAAGTTAGGTTCATGCCACGAGGAAGAACCCTAAGACTAGTGCAGTGATTAAGATTCAAGCATTCCAGTTTATCAAGGAATCCAGTGGAATTATGAACGTACTTCAACTAAATTTTCGCAATTATTAAGATGCAGTTTCTTCAAATTTGGTGCTCCAGATGACATGTCAGGTACTGCTTTCAGTAATTCGCAACCACTCAACTTCATTTCCATCAAGAACTTAAATTTCTGCAAAATGCAAAAATGACTGAATAACTAATTTATGAATTTTCAAATGGACTTATCAATATTCAAGACCAAATAAACATCAAGGCAGGTTAGCTACTATAATACCATGATCAGTGGATTCTTGAACGTAAAGGAACTCATAGACAAATCCAATAATTCGAGATTGCCATTGATTTTAAGTTGTGGAATGTTAATCAAGGTATTCCAATAATTCCAGGTTGACGATGCTGACAAATTGGATTAAATAAAAGCATTTGCTACATGCTTATGGTGTTGAACCAGCCTGTGAAGTGAAGGAATTAAATCATAAAGAAGCCCTTGAATTGCTTAGATGAAACTCTTTGAAAGAGAGTAATGATTTATTGAATAACTCTGATTTGTTTGGTAAAATAGCATTGAAAAAGAATTGCTGGTGAAAATATTCAGAAGTTTTATGATTTGTTATCCAGATGAGACTGAAAGCAGGTGGCAAAAAATGCTGGTCGCAATTATCACATCCAATAGAATAAGATAATGGACTTGTTTGGATGTAAGTTTTTCTAAAAGTACTTCTATGAAAAGAAAATAAGAAAAAAAAATGAAATGAGTTTCTTCATAAGTTATAATTAGTTTTTCATTGACTAATTTGTAAAAGTTCTATCATATAACTTTTTTAAAATATAAGAAAACATCTATAAATGACGAGTCCTGACAAATTGTTTGGGTGGCAAATTGACTTCACCTCATTTTTTACATTTTTGTCAATTAACAATATTTGTATAAGAATGACGAGTCCTGACATAATAATAAAATTATATCTTGCTAACTTGTTAGTCATGAGTTTGAATTCGGAAACAGACTCTTTACATATAAAAGAGTAAGACAATGTACAATATTCATCTTCCTTATCTTCCCATAATGAGAAATCTCTAGGCAATAGAATACGAAGTTTTTAACAATATTTTAGAAGATTCATGTCTCTCCCTGTGTTTCCTGTTGTTTTCCAAGTTACTTCCCTCCACCTTCTCTTGTTGGGTCCTCAATCCCCATTTCAATAAAAAAAATGTTTAACAAGTCTTCAAATTTGATCTTCTTTGATATTTTTGTTTGTTAATTCGTTGTGTCAAGCAGCAGTTGTATTACTTTAATAGCTAAATACATAAATCCTTGCCCCTTCTGGTGACTAATTACATTATATAGCCTGCGTTATGTACACACTATCTATGTAGACTTTATACAACTAGGCAAAGGGCCATTTATTTGTTACCCATGCCTAGTCAATTAATTTTCTTTATTTACACCAAGCCGGGGCTCCCCTTGAGAATTCTGTCCGATCCTTGGTTTCTGTTTAATTTTTTCATGAAGTTAAAAATGCATTTTGACGTTTGAAAATTTTAGAATAAGATGGAGAGGTTTTGCAAAAAGGAAAGGCCAAATGAACAACTTAGTCCTTTATTTTTTTATTTTTTTCATTTTAATCTTTTATTTTTTTTTTAAAAAAAACTATTTTAACTCTTTATTTATTTAAATTAATTCAAAATAATTCTTTCATTCAATTAAATCTAACATTATTAATGAAATAAATTAAATATTGACGTTTAACCTCTTCCTCTTCTGCCTCCACTTCCTCTACTCTATGCTTAGACAAACAACATTGTCTAAATCCCATCCAAATCCATCACAACACAACACAAATCAATCTCAATATAACACAAATCCATCATCTCCCTTCAACTTGGGGCTTCCTCGCCATCTATCGACACAGGGGCTCTTCCTCTTCTGCCTCCACTTCCTCTACTCTATGCTTAGACAAACAACATTGTCTAAATCCCATCCAAATCCATCACAACACAACACAAATCAATCTCAATATAACACAAATCCATCATCTCCCTTCAACTTGGGGCTTCCTCGCCATCTATCGACACAGGGGCT
>CM023941.1:5920314-5936803 GCA_013407115.1 Glycine latifolia
ACACTATAACCCCATCATCTTCGACACTTGGCTCCATACCCCAATCATCTTCTCCAGTCATGCATGGGACATCTGTCCAGCTTAGCGGATTCCAGACTTCACCTTCAACATCTGGCTTTCGAGCACAATCATCTTCGTCACTTGGCTACGGAGACTTGACGATCAAGACTCAGACGGCCATGACTTTACCTTCTACACCTTCTAATCAATTTGCGTACAGTGAGTGCTTTACCTTATCTTCTACCAATAAACGTAACCCGGGACCTCAATAGTCGTCCACTGTTATTCAATGCCCCAAATAATGCCTTAAATACCTTCACCCATATGTGTGATCATGGAAAACATTTGGCAAATGGCTATATATCAAATAATGATCATCTGCCATGTTGATGATGAGGCAGAAGAATAAGAAGACAGACTTTGATGAGGAGTACCCTTTTGAAATATCATGTAGACTGGTTAGAGTTTCTACTATAAAAATGTTACACATGAAAGATATAGGAATAATAAGATTTATAATATGATAAGAAAAAAAAAAGAAATATTTAAAAAATATTTAAAATAATAAGATATTTATGTATTATTACTTTTTTAATTACTAGTTATAAGATGGGAAGGTAATGCTTAAATCAGCCAACTCTGACATACATCCTTTTTATTTACTAAGTGTACGAAGGGAAGGCCAATATATTTTGAATTTGTATATATTTTCATGGCAGTCAAATGGGTGTATCATGTGCGTAGACATTATTGACAACTTTAAATTATAGATTTTTTAAAAAGTGAAAATTAAAATTAAGAAAAAATTAGGAGAATCAAAATTGTGGATAAATAATTAAAAGGGAACTAAAATTATAATTTAGGTTTTATGTTTAATATTTAAGTTAATTATACTTACTAAGTAAATTTTCCTTTTAACATTATTTCTTAAAACTAATTCAAAAATTTAGAAATATATCTACGAATTAAAAAATATTTTTAAAAAGTGATAAATAGAAATAGAGTTAAATAAAATTATGTAAAATATATATATATATATATATATATATATATATATATATTAATGAACAATGACTAAAATATGAGATAGTTTTATATTATTATCGGTACATATTATCAACTTGTCATATAATCTGTTAGGAGAATTTAACTTTAACTTAATTATTTGAGTATGAAATGTGAGTTATTATAAGTCTTTCAAATGATTTATAATTCGATAGATAAAAAAAAATCTTTCAATTATAGAAAGAAAACAATTTCTGAGTTCAGAACATTAACATTTCTAGTGGGATAAACAGTTTTATCGGAAAAATAATCAGAAGTTGAATTGAAAACTTTCTGTGTCTCCCATTTGTGTTTCCGCTTGTCTTCCAACTTCCGAGTTATCTACCACCTATTTTATTTTTCTCACATTTCTCTTTTTTCATTTGTTTGACCGCTAAGGGGCAAAAATTAGCAACAGATTGGCAAAAGTTTAATACATGCGTGGCTCATGTCACTTGGTGCATTACGTACCTGGTGTCGTTTCTGGTCAAACTTCAAATTCAAAGGCTCTTTTGGGAGGTACTTTCTATGAGGACCATATATGCTTTATTTCGATAATTACTATATGTACTGTTAAGCAAGCGATAAACATTTCGATAAAAAAAAATTGTTTAGCGTGTCCTCTATTTATTCTTCTTTGATTTCTTCATCAGTTAATTTGTTCTGAAACAGAAGCTCTATTACTTCAAAAATTAACCACACCCCCATGCTTAGAAAACTAGGCAAGAGAAAAAAATTTGTTGCTGCTTGCTCAAACATCTCAAGAACCATTGAGGTGGCTACTAATCTACCATGGCTATGCCATCGTTCTCCTCTTCCTTTGCCTATCAATGGTCTTATGATGCTTTTCTTAGTTTTCGAGATGAGGATATTCGCACCGGTTTTACTTGAAACATTTATCATGCTTTGTGTGAAAAGGCAGTCAAAACCTTCATGGACGATCAAGAGCTGAGGAGGGGACAAAATATCACACTGGCTCTAATGAAAGCTATTCAAGAATCTAGGGTTGCCATTGTCACTTTTTTCACAAATCTATGCATTGCTAAATTTTTGTTCACAAGAACTTTTGAAGATCATGGAGTTAGTTGTTAAAACACAAGGGCAGATTGGTCTGGCCTGTTTTTTATCAAGTGGATCCATCCCATGTGCGCCATCAGAATGGAAGTTATGCAGAAGCACTAGTCAAGCATGAAACAAGATTCCATGACAAGGACATGATTCAAAGGTGGAGGTTAGCTTTGCAAGAAGCTGCAACTCTATCTGGTTGGTATTTCAAATTAACAAGGGTATGTAAATCATCATTCTCTTCCTACAAATTTTATTATTTTTTGTAGGATATTAGAACGTCAACCAGTGACATCATTCAATTCTTATCAGGTGGATCAACAGCAGCGGGAAACATTGCCATTCGAGAAGTCTTATCTATAAGAAGCTCTTCCACAAAAGATTGGAAGGGAAGTGACTAAAGCACCATTTTTCAACCCTGAATTTGTATAGATTAGTTCTGGATTTAGGAAAGGACAAAAAGATAAATCTATGTAATTATATTGTATTATGTAATTCACATTAGCCTTGGGCCCCATCTTTTTTTGTTAACATTGCTTATACCCTAATAAATATTAATATAAGATTGCCCCCACTCCCAATTATTTTAATATAAGAATATACATGTTGAAGTTGTGTATCTCTTGCATTAAATCCAAAGTGAAAAGCCCATTCGGTCACCCGTAACCAATATTTCATTGCATTATACTAAGGACTTTTGCTTCCAACACAATGCAATTTTCTTATACACCCAGCATGAAACGGTGAATATCCAAAATTGTCCTTTTTAATAACCTTAAGTACGGATGGCACCATTGAGGCTCTTCTTAGTTCTCATGGCGCACCATTCTTCTTCTTCTTCTTCATTCTTCATTCTTGCAACGCACCATTTTTGTTGTTCGTTGCTCCAACTCCATTGTGCAAGAAGGCAAGGAGTACCTCGTCGTTCATCGTTCCTCGTTGATTTCACATTTTTTCGTCTCTGCTGCTGTGAGTTTCTTGCTTTCATTTTTTTGAAATTTTTTTTCCTGTGATACAGATTGGGCGAATCCATAAGCTTCATACGGATTGTTAATCTATATGCTAGTGTTAAAAAAACAGAAGCTTACCTCTGTGACCACCACGGCACGACGACCAAGCCAAACACAATGAAGCAAACCACCACTAGTCAACGCTAAAAGGAGCTCCGCCAACAAGGAAAAAGGAACCATAGAGAAAAAATGAAGAAGCAAACAACAGTAACAACAAGAAGACGAGGATGGATTGATTTGGAATAAACCATAAATAAATGGTGTATTGGAAAATTGCATGGTGTAGGAAGAAAATTCCTACACTAAGAACACATAGTAGCCCAAACAAATTACCATTTGAAAAGTAAAAAAAAAAAATAATAATAAGTGAGTAAGCCTTTGTGTAAGTTACGTATTTGTGGAGTTAGACCGAAGCAAATTACAAAGTGTAGAGGATAAGCAACTTGTTGCATGTACACACCGTTCTTTGTTTTTCCTCTTTGTTCTTCATAAAAAAAAAAATTAAACTTCAAAACACACTTCAATCAACACTCAAATTTTCTTGTTACACAATGCTTTCGGCTCCTACCAATTTCTCTTGTGAAGTTGCAGATGTGGTTCACTCCCTTCTTTATCAATAATTTATTTTTTAATTTTTTCTTATCAATATTTTTGCTATATTCTTTTTTTTGTTTTCAGGTTTTTTTACTGCATTATTGAAGCCAATTCTTTGCTATTAGCCTATCACCAAGAGACATCTTAAGAATTGCATATTTGACCGGTTGAGAACTTGAGGTGTGTGTGGAAAATGTTATCTTTTATTAGGTTTTTAGACTTCTATATATAATTAGCAAAAAAATATTTATTGGATGTCTTATGTTTTGTTAGATGCCCCTAGCTTTGGCTTTTCATAGTCTGGTCCTTGTTTTTCCCCCCTTTATCTTGCTAACGTAATTAATTAGATTATATAGTAGTTTTTTTATTGCATTGAACTCTAATTTTTATAGTTTTTTTTTTGCTTGTTATATTATTTGTGTAACACCCTGAAATTTCAATAATCTAAAATATATGTGTGATGTATTCCTTGTATAATTTGATTACTTTATTAATTAGGATTAGTTGAAATATTATGTGAATTATCCAAGTGCAATTGCTTGGCGTCGAGTCAAGTTATGTGGAGTTTGTTTGAGATACGTTGTATTTGAGGGATTCCGAGTTTGACCCGAAATCGATTTTAGTAAAATCACCATTCTAATTTGGTTAACCGTTGGATTGTCTTCATATTTTAAAGGTAGGTTCCTATTCCACATATAAAACGTTTTACCATTGGGATTGGAAAAATAACATATGTAGAGTGAGATAATAATTTTTCACTGAAACAGATATTTTAAAATTGGCTCAACTCGCTCAGACGAATTTTGCAGGCATTTTTGCTCGCCTAGGCGAGTGAAGTCGGCATTAAATACGTCCAGCAACGTCCAAACTCGAAAAAAATGGCTTATTCTCCCCCAAAACAGCCACCAAAACTCCTCCCCCTCCTCCTCCACCAGCCATGGCCACCGGTGACCACCACGAGGCATCGTCGCTTGCCGTTGGACCACCGTACAGAGAAGAACACTTTAATCAGAACGGAATCTTTGAAACTCTTCTCAAATTTTTGGTAGAGAATGGAGCTTCTAAATCCATCTTTCTTTGCTTCCTTGAGGTAACCTTGGTTTCCTTTGTCTTCTTTTAACTAGTTTAAGATTCTCTTAGTGTCTTTTGTGTTTTGGGTACCGTTGTTGGGAGTTTTACACTTCCTTTGAAAAACCCTTTGAAAATGAGATGTTGTAAAAGTCTCCTTTTTATGAAATTGATGTCATTTCTGTGATCCTTGTTGAGCCCCGGTCACATTGGTGTGATCAGAATTTCCAAATGATGTCTTTTGATGTGAACTCCAAAAACACCCTTTTAGCCCCTTTTTGATTTGAGTGAGTATTTGATCCCATATGTTAATATTGATCTTACCTTGGAAATATATACTAAATTATCTTCAATTTGGTATGTAGAGTTCTGTGTTTGGACAAAAACACGTGTATTGAAGGATCTCTAAAACAACACTGTGAGGTTTTAACAGGAGAACTCCTAGTTAGGTAATGAGAGTTTATTATGTTAGTAATAGTTTAGATACCATAGTTGGGGGCCAGGGAGTCCAACTATGAGGATATCTGTCTGTCTCTGTTGTGTGCTGGTTTTCAAGAAAAACTACGTTTTTAACTAATGAGATGCGATGTATTTATAATTGATGTGTGTTTGTTTCTGTGTGTGCTCGTTTTCAAGAAAAATTGTTTTTAACTAATGGGATGCGATGAATTGGCTTGTTGATGGATAAAACTGTGAATAATATTATTATTGTAATGATTGGAGTTTTGGGAAAAGTCTTAATTACAGAGGAAACTCAGCCCAAAATTTTATAATATGTTTTCCTATTTAATTCTTTATTAAATTTTTAAATGGACATAAGAGTGTATTTTCTATATTGTAGTCCTCCTCTTTAATCTAGAATTTTCCTAAAATACCAATCTCGTGGTAATATGGATTGTGGATGAATGAGGTTATATTGATGTCATTGATAATGTTGAAATGAGATATTATTAATGTGTTGGTAATGATTGAATGAGATAATGATGATGTGTTTGATGATGTATAAATGATATAATGATGATGTGGTTTATGATGTTTAAATGAGATGATGATGAAATGGTTGTTGATGTTGAAATGAGATGAAGTTTATGTTTATGAGGATATATAATGTTGAAATAAGATGAATTTGATATATATGATGATGATATTGAGATGATGTGATGTGTATGTACATTGATACCCATGGGGGGGTGCATGATTGGTCATCCTTGCAAGGAAGGATTTGTTCTTGGCCATGATCATGCATTGATGGTGCCCATGGTTGTCATTATGTGTGATGTGGATACAGATGAATACCATGGGGGGTGCCTGATTGGATAACCTTGCGAGGGTGGGTTTACGAATTTTAAGCATCCTAAGAGAGAATGAGATTGTTTAAAATTCCGGTCCCTAGCTATCCATAGTCAGTGCATTGATGGTGTCTATGGTTGTATATTGTGTACATCCATGTGGGGTAAATTGACCGATAGGATAACCTTGCGAGGGTGGGTTTATGAATTTTAAGCATCCTAAGAGAGAATGTGATTGTTTAAATTTTTGGTCCCTATATATCCATGGTCAGTGTATCGGTGATGTTGTGTATGTACATGGGGGGTGCATGATTGGATAACCTTGAGAGGCAGGGTTTACGAATTTTAAGCATCTCAAGAGAGCAAGGGATTGTTAAAATTCTGGTCCCTATCTATCCATGGTCATTGCATTGATGGTGCCCATGTTCATACTTCATATTTCATGGATGGAAATAGAATGGTGGTAGTAAGTATGGGGGTACTAGGGGGCATCACTCTGTTTGGAACTCGCTTGTGACTCAGGGTTGATCACCATCGGGGGGGGGGGGGGGGGACCAGGGCACGACAGGGGGACCTCGACGAGCTACTGCATGATTTTCCTGAGAGAGGCTATTTCCATGAGGATGGTACCACATTGCATGCTGAGTGATGAGTCAGATGCATACATCATTCTGAACATGATTGTTTGAGTTGTGGAATGCATTGGATGATTATTTTTGTTGAATGTGTAATGGAATGATGGGTTTGTGGTAATAATTGTGGTGATTTGTGTTGTCTTTTTCCCAACTGTTGTTATCTGATGCTTGTTGGTTTTATATGATAAATTCACCATTGCATTTGTTGTACTGTGTGGTTGGTACTTGTGATGATTGCGAACTTTCATTTGTGTGAGCAGATGAGTAGCAGTAGGTGACCTTGGAGGGAGATCTTCTTTTTGTTAGAGTCGCCAAGCCGACGTGATGACGTTGGAATTCGTTTTGGAAAGAGTTATGTTTTGTTAATCAACTCTTTCATAGTTAGTCCCTTAATTCTTTTTGTGGACATGTATATTTTGAGTTGTAAATACTTGTAAAACTAAATTAAGTTCTAAACATGTGCATGATGAGTACTGATTTAGTATATGTATGCATATGTATTCAATTATTGTAATTGTATCGCGTGTATGATGATTGTATTATTGCAAAAAACTTACTACCATTTTTATAATCAAATTAATGGGATGTTCATTAAAATCTGAATTTGCATGATTAAGAGTTAGTGATATCGTAGCGATGATGCAGGTCGTTACATTAGTAGTATCAGAGCAGGTCGAATCTTTCGGCCGGTGAGTTGTGAGTCTGCTGTGTTTCTATGTGCATTGTGTGTTTGCTTGTTGAATGTTTGATGTTTGAGTAATTGATTGTTTTGTAGTTGTTTGGGCTGTTTGTGTTTGAGACTTGGGCACATAGTTATCTTGCATGGGTTATGGAGGTTTGTTGGTGTTGTCATAACATGTTAGTATTCCTGATGTCTGTTATACCATAGGTTTCAATGCCTTGTCATGAGTTATCAGACTGACCATCTGAATAATTTGGGAAGTGCAATGGGACACTATGGCAAGCAGTTAGGAATACAATGAGTAAAGGATAAGCATTAATGTCTCAAGAGAGAACTGTTGTAAAAGAGTGATTTCTTGAGGCATGAACTCTTAAGAGTAATTGAGTAGGGACTTGAGATAGGTATACAATTTCTTTATTTCTCTTTCTTGTGTGTATCCCTTCCATGTCTCACTTCTTGCAAGGACCACGGTTAGCGCATCGATGAGCCTATGTTGGGGCAGCCCGTGATTTTGATGGTATGTACATGGGAGGTGCATGACGTATTAACCTATCCAGGATGAGTTGTTCCTGACTGGGTCATGCATTGATGATGCCCATGGGACATACAACATTTGCATGATGGAAATAGGATGATTGACTGTAGGGTACCGGACTATTGGGGAGCCACGTCTGTTAGGAACTCCTTCTGACACTCGGATGCTGATCACTACCAGGGGGAGCGACCTGTGCATGACAGAGTGACCTTGACAAGCTATTGCATCATCGATACCACAGGGATGGGCTATTTCTGGGATGGTACCACATTGCATGCTGAGAGTTGAGTCAGAAGCATGCATCATACTAGACATTATAAGTTGACTTATGGAATGTTTGTGGATGCCCGTGCATGTTAGTGCTTGATAGAATGATTGGATATTGTGATGATATGGTGATTCCCAGATTTTTTTCCTAACTGATGCTATTTATTGCTTGTTGTTTAACATGATGAACTCACATTTGCTTTGTTGTACCTTGTGGTTTGGTACCTATGATGATCACAAACCGGGTTCGTGTGAGCAGACGGGCAGTAGTAGGTGTTTTGGGAGATGACCATCTTTTGGTTAGAGCCGCCGAGTTACCGGGATATCGAGGGATTAGATCCCGGACAAAAGTTGTATTTTGCTAGATACACCCCTTGTTTTAATGGCTACACCCCATTGTTTTGCTAGTTACACCTCCGTCATTTAATTTCTTATTTCCTATATGTTTCATTTAGATAGGGGTATTTGTACTTACAACTAAACCACGTTTTATATATATATATATATATATCTATATATGTATGTATGTATGTATGTATGTATATATATGTACTTGAGATGTCTGAGCCGGTCTGGATAAGATAGTAACAAAAATTTGGGATATGATTGGTTTGTCAATCCCTCGCACACACATCTGCATATATATCAAATTCATCGATGTGTACTTGTGAGTCTTGGCTTCCATCGTATTTTGATAAAAGAGAACCATCAAAATCCTCCAAGTATCGGGCGTTAATAATCTCGTCAGAAAAGGGGCTATTATTGTGTTGTCCTCTACTGTACTTCCTCCGATACACTCCCCCTTTCGTTCTTGTCCGAGGTACAAATTCCATAGCGGGATTCTAAACTATCATCCGGGCTTGACTTGTCTACCTCATCTCGGCATTAACAGGTCGGGTTGGAACTGCCGATGGTGCATGCATCATGCTTTCACTGTCCTGATGTACCGGGTTGTCATTTCGAATATTCACTCGAGATGAGCCCCCGATTTCAAATTGATTGACTGGTCCTTCTGAATTAACAAGAGTTGCATGTATTCCTGTGTGACGATTTGTTGGAACACCCGGGACCTGACTGGCTTGGTTTGTCCCATTCCTGGCTACATGGATATCCTGCTGTCTGTGATCCTCATTATAGACCGGGTTCATATTTCGGAGACATTGCTCCATACGTTGTATGCGCTGTTCTTCTTCACGCTTCCACTCCACATTACGCTCCTCTAATTGAAGCGTGATATTTCTGATGTCCTCTTGCCTTTGAAGGGCATATCTTCTTTCTATACTCTCTATTCGATCCAGGATCGAATTTAAAGTGTTATTCATAAAATGTACAACAGGCTCAGATTCAAGGTTTTCCATGATCACTGGGTTCATATGACGAACGTTAGGAATTGCCTGTCCCGCTGGAGCAGGAGATGAAACTGAACCCGAAACTGCATCACTTACATGCACGGCTTCATGATGAACCACGTTCTTATTGTCAAGAGGTGGTTCACCTCTTCCAACCGCATCGAAACATAGGTGTGGAGTCTGGTGACTTCTAGTGTCTACCAATGGGAATGTCGGATTTGAAATTTAACGTTCTCACAGACGGCGCCAATGTTCTGCTTTTTATGAACAAGGTTGTCCAGCTAAGATGCTGGTGATTTTGATATTGGATCAAGCTCTCTCTCAAGGTATTTATGAAAGAGAAATACCTCCAGAAATATGATCATAATGTACAAACAATACTCAATCAGGGAGATGAGGTGTGTGCACAGTGTGAATGGAAAAGAGAACAGAGAACGAGGAATGTGTGTACCTTTTTCCTCTGAAATCATCCCTTATTTATACTGAATTACCTCCAGGTCAGTTAAAGATTCTCCCGGATATTCTTGGTCAATATCTATAACTAAATAATACCAACATCTTTGTGGCAGTTATTATGTCAAGGGTCCACAATCTTTTTTCTACCGTTATATTCAACAGTCCAAGATTTTGAATTCTTAATGGGCCTTAACATTGAGCCCATATATCAAATCCGTAACATGACTAATGTTTTGAATAACATCTTCTTTCTCCGGCCTCTTCCTCGACCTATGAACGGACTTAGGACGTTTTCTTCAATTTTTGAGGTGATGATACTTGCATGAGTTTCATAGGAAACCTTTATGTGTGAAAAAATCAACGCGTTCATTGACAATGAAGAGCCTAGGAAAGGAGAAGATGCGACAGTCTTAATTTTTCAATATATACATAATATCTTGAAGGGCTTACCTGCCATGTTTAAAAATTGTGCATCACCTAATTTTTATTTAAACCAACTTTACCTGCCATGTTCTTAAAACTGAAATTCTAAAGTCATAACTAGAAAGAGGTTTTAAAATTACTTTTCCCAATTACACCTTTAGAAAAGCCTAGTCAGAAAATGAGAAAAGAGAAGCAAACAAATCCAATTAAAAAAGACTGAAGGTAATGCTAGATTTTATAATGCGATTTTTTTTAATCAAATCGACATGATGTGATACCATTCTAGATTTTATATATGCTAGAATTCTAGAAGCCTGAACGACACAACCAACTAAATTAATCTCCATTGATAAACAATTCCCAAATCCAGACAAGGAGCAGTTTCATTTTGTCAAAATGAGAACGTAGGCTACACATTATAGTCATATTGTACCTTTTTGTGTTTCCACTTATCTACCAAGTTACTTAGCTAGTCCACCTTCTGTGTTTTTTTCTTTATCGCATTTCCGTGTTTTCGTTTGTTTGACCCCTTAGGGGCGAAAATGAAATTAATAATTTTCTAAAGTTGCATTAGTTGTAAAAGATCAATATATATAATGGATGGAAAATGGTAATTATGTTGTGGTGCATTACATATTGCGTACGTACTCAGTACATTTCTGTTCAGAGGCTCAAGTTTTGATTATGTTTGGGTCTAGCTATCATGACAAAACCTTTAAATTTTAATAAAAAATAAGGATAGGTGAGTGGTTAGAAGGTAGAAATTCATGAAAGCTGATAATGTGTTTTAGCTAGATGCATATGCTTTTTGTTGTATGTTATATGTACTACTAAAAAGTCAATGAATGTGTAACTTTTGCCTTATACTCACTACTACAAAAAAAGGCTTCAAAGACGGTTATTTTACCTCTTCAAAGACGGTTCCGCAACCGTCTTTGTATCGAGCGACTTTGTAAGGGGAGCCCTACGAAGACGGTTGTAAGCCCGTCTTAGAATTTTTTATTTTATTTTTAAATGTACCTTCTAAGACGGTTATACGCTACAATCGTCTTAGTATGTAACCATTCTAAGACAGTTACAGTGTATAACCGTCTTAGATTGTGATTTTTTTTTTTTTAAGTTTTTTACTTTTTTTAGGCACCTTCTAAGATGGTTATACGATATAACCGTCTTAGTATCTAGACATTCTAAGACGGTTACTGAATATAACCGTCTTAGATGCTGTTTTTTTTTTTTACATTACTTTGTAAGACGGTTATGGTCTATAACCGTCTTAGATTATCTTTTTTTTTTTTTCAAACGCATTATTATTGTCTACACCATATTAAAATTCAATTTGAACCACAACAAATATTATTAATGTGTAGAGAATATAAATTAAGCTACAATTAGCCAAGTCAAGTGAAACATAAAATACTAATATCATTATCTCCTCATGTCAAATACATAGTCTTCTACAAAAAATATACACAAAGCGTTTATTGTAACTAATCACCTTGGCTTGACCATGGGGGAAAAAATTAACCTCTAAACAAGAAGCCTCAATGTAAGAAGAACCTCATCATTCGCCTATTCCATTATCCAAGAATTTCTTGATTGTAATGAGCCTTTAAAAGGCAGTAGTGCTCTTGAACTCATATAGAGCGATTATTGCTTATTTTTTTGCCTCACCAAACTGGCAACACATCACTGTTTGGAGCGCTTTAAGTAGACCAACACACCAATGCTTGTTATAACAATTGCACTTGCAAAAATACTAGAGCGCATAGACAAAGCACTAGTTTTCTGTATAGTGTCTGTACAAGATTTTGGAGTTGTTGCTTTTGTTGAACTGCCAAAATCCAAATGCAACTTCAAAGGCTGAAACACGAAGATGCTTTATATTAGAATGTATGGAGAAAATTTGAGTGTTATGAAAAAGCTAGTAGAAGTAAATATCTTTACCTTCACTCCTACAGACCTAGCATAGCTGACAGCAGAGAAACAAGATCACTATTGGTTGCAAGAACAAGCATTGGCGTCATCATCCTCGTACTAAAAGGAGGAAAAAGTCAACATGGTAATAAATACAATACAATACTCTCTCAAAAGGCAGAAGAAACTGACGTAGAATGAAACCCACCAAAATTATAGGGCATTCTCCATCATTAACATCAAGTCTCTGCATGATTGTAGAAACTAGCTCATCTAGATGTGTTCAGTATGGAAAAAAACAGCAACACAATATTTTTAAGTTCTTATAAGAATCAAAGGGGGTAGGTTAGATGATAAAAATTACATGACCCAGGTTCAGATTTGAAGGCAAATGAATTTCCAAAACCTACAGATTGATATGCATACTTTGATGTATCAGCCCCATATGACATCACTAGCCCAGAAAGTTCACTGCAATAGAACATCATATAGGCTGATTCAAGGATCAAAACAAAACAAATATTGTTTTTAAACATCTACACAACAAGATTACCTATGAGTATCAGAATCTTCCAGTGGTTCTAGATTAAAAGCTGAGTCCCAAAATTTTATCATAATCGTATTTGCCATATCATTAACAGCTCAAGAGCTACTCTCATCCTACAAAGCACATTTTAGTAATTAGAAATTGGTATCCATACAACAGAACTAATCCACTAAATCTACAAGACTATGCAGGTACAACATTTTACTTATTTAGAGAAATATGATCAAATATTTACAGAAATCTACCAAGCAAATGGAAAATATCAATACTACTATCACTAAATCAAAAAGGCAATATTCCTTTGACAAAATTGAATATGCACTGAGACAGCACAGTTGGCTGTAGACATGGACATTGGCAATTTCCTTTTACAAAAAGAAGAAAGAGAAACAGAGAAACAATCTAAGATACTTCAGAGATTCTAAGATGTCCCCATGGGGTAGTGAATGGAATTTCCTACCCCATATTCTGCTGATGAAGCTATTTTTTTTGTGTGTGCTATTGTGCATATTTTGATTTCTTAGTGACTAACTTTTTTTTTTGTATTTTTTAATAACAACAACAATATAGCAATACAATGCACAAAATGATGTGTAACTGTTGCGAAATCGGCAAGTGTACCGTTCGTTTCAAGTAATAAAGTGAGTAAGTAGAGTATCGTATCCACAGGGATTGATTCCTAATTTTATCGTAACTAACAATCTGAGAGATTGGAAGAAAACAACAAGTTTGAAAAGAGTAGTGTTGTGTTGTGGAATTATGCAAATTAATTAAATGACAGAAATTAAAAAGAATTTAAAAGTAAAATTGTGATGCAGTTGAGAGAAATAATTGTGGTTAGAACACAATCCCCTTTGATCCCTACCTCTTTCACTTGATTGGTTATCAATTTCAATTACTTCTGATTACTCAGAGGATATATCTTTCCAAATTTAGTTAAATCCTAATTCCTTAGCAATTTAACCCTTTAACCAGATCAAAAATCCTAATTCCTATTAAGCTAAGCATTTAAAAGAATATATCATAAAGTTCTGCAATCATACATCTCTATCCCTAGGCAATGTAAAAACTGTTATTTTACTCATGTTAGAAATTAGAATCCCAACATCCCTATTGCGAACCCTAACCCTCAGAACTTAAATAGAATGGCCAATTCTAAGAAAGAATATAATAATGAAGAACAGAGTAAAACAAAGCAATCATGATAATCTCATATTAATACCAATCAAATTACAAAGGAGTTCACATTGGTTCCTGGCCCTAACCACAATAAAGAAAATTAGCCAGACATGTTCATGTCTAACCTCAAAGAATACAAAGAGAGCAGAAGCATTAATCCTCTTCAATCTCTGGTCTTGATCTTCTCTCCACTGTGTTTCTATGTGTAATTCTCTGTCCTAGGGTCCTTTTTCTGTGCAAAAGTGCCTCCTATTTATTCCCACACATCCATCTATTAATTAAGGTAACTAACCCCTTTTTCCCAAGCTATTTTAGTGCCAAATCTTTTTAAATCAGGTAATAGCGTAACTGTGGCGCGACTCGTGCGGATTCCCGCGCTAATCGCGTGGAATATTCGAACTGAATAGGCTGCTCTGGAAGTTTGGCGCGGATGGCGTGGCATGTTCGAAAAGCCATATTGCTTCTTTTCTCCTCTTTTTGACTCTGAAATAATAAAATAGTAATAAAATGAGATCAAAACAAATAAATAATTAAACTTAACTAATTCTAGCCTATATTCCTAATTATTGATAGAATTATAACTAAATTATCCCTAAAAACTAAGATGTGTTAGTAGCACATCAAATAATTCCCAGATTTAGACATTGCTGTCCTCAGCAACAAACAGAATCTCAAGATGGAAGCAAGGATCAACAATCAAACATAACATCACATTTAACAATCCTAGAATCACAATGCTGAGTATAATCAATTTTCACATCAAAGTTTCAACAACACTTTTCAATTCCATCAACTGTAAGAGTCAGACTTGAGTACTTCTCACAAAGATATATCTATTTCACTCAACACTCAAGTGTATAAGGGTTATTATAATCACTCAATCCAACACAGTCATAGCACTACCATAAGCTTGATCATATTCTCAAGTTCCATACGAAACATAAATGCATGCACAACTGATCAAAAGGTCTTTATAGGGTTGTAACTTGGCCCGGCTCAAGGGTAGGAAAAATTTTGGATAGTAGCTAAACTTGAGATTGGATTTATCAGAATTAGTCAAGTCCACTTAGCCAGTCTATCACTCTTATTCTCATGTCTATCTTTATACATCTGATCTTTCTTTGTTTCTGTTTCTTTTATCTTTTCTTTTCTCTTATTTTTCCTTCTTTAAAACACTGTAACAGAGAGAATAGAACAATGAGAAAATACATTTAAATCCACCAGCTGGTATTTCAGACTTGTTATTTCCCAACTGTATTCTTCACTAGATTTGATTTTTGCCAGATCTGTTCTGTTGGCATTTCAACATCAAACCAAAACTATCTTCTTGGGTATCTTTGTCTTTCTTCTTACCCTTTTCTTTCCTTTTTCCTAATATCTAGTGGTCTTGGTTTTAGTTCTTTCTTCCTCCAAGCTCAAGTAGGGTAGTCAAGGTATATGTTCTTAATGTTAGGTATATGAATGAAAAGGTTTAGGCTAATAGGGGTAGCAAATGGGAAATTTTGAAGGTGAGTCAATTTGGCCCTGGCTTAAAAGAATAAACTGCCTTAATCATATCAGAATATACATGCATCCAGAGAAACAGAGCAAGTTCTAGAGTACTATCAAAGTGAGGTTTCTCTTAGAAAAATAATTCTGTATGGGCTCAATCCTCACAGGCTACAGTCTCAAGCTAGACTCTGTTAACTTCATATCAAGCATCATTTACTACTTCAACATGAGCATCAACATACCAACAATCACAATTCCAATCATGTTTCATGCAATTTATGTCATATTTCATTTCACTCATGCTTCCTAACAAAGACATCCAATTTATCACTGATTCCACAATTCTAATTCTGAGATAAATAAGATATACTTCTAACTTTTATTGAAACAATTAACTAAAAATTTAAAACTAATGACTATAACTTTAAAACTACTAAAAAAAAAATTCTGTTAGACATCCTTTGTCTCTTGAATGTGATTCTTCAAATAATGCATATGCGCCCATTCCCAGATTTAGAAAATTGCTGTCCCCAGCAATAACTAAAAAGGATTATGCGCTACTAAATACTCAATCACGTATGCATTATTTGAGAAATCACAACCAGAACGAAACATTAATCCAAACAGAACACACTCAAAAACAATTTAATAATAAAATAACTAACCTACAAGTGATGTAAAGATACTGAAAATTAAAAACAAGAAAAATAAAATTAAAACAAGAAAAAATTCTGTTAGACATCCTTTGTCTCTTGAATGTGATTCTTCAAATAATGCATATGCGCCCATTCCCAGATTTAGAAAATTGCTGTCCCCAGCAATAACTAAAAAGGATTATGCGCTACTAAATACTCAATCACGTATGCATTATTTGAGAAATCACAACCAGAACGAAACATTAATCCAAACAGAACACACTCAAAAACAATTTAATAATAAAA
>CM023941.1:5936813-5947012 GCA_013407115.1 Glycine latifolia
CAACTAACCTACAAGTGATGTAAAGATACTGAAAATTAATAACAAGAAAAATAAAATTAAAACAAGAAAAATAAATGGTCTTGCAGCAGTACTTTGCTGCCAAATGCAGCAGTACTTTTCTTCTTGTCTTTCTCAATCTATTCACCCTGAAACTCAGAAAAGCATCCACCAAATATTGCAATGCAAAACTAATATGGGTACTAGACTTTGCAATTCCCAGATTTAAATCTATTCATATCACAAAATAACACAATCAGACCGAGTTAATCAAGAAACCCACACAAAATCATCATCTTACATGAATGTGCATAGCTAATGATTCCCAGATTTAATTTCAGACACACCATGTCATATACATGCAATCATGTAGTCATAGGAATTCAAATGAAAATTTAATGGATGATTTTTTTTTTTATAACAAAGTGACGCCTTCACGCGAATCGCGCCAACACCGGCGCTAATCGCGTCAATTGTGAATACAGGCCTGTCCTCTCGAACACCTCGCGCTACTCGCGCCATGGTCCACGCGATCAGCGTGAAATACCTCAAAAATTAACTCCAGGTTCGAATCCCTCGCGCTACTGGCGCGGGAAGTCACGTGATTAGCGTGAGTTGCTAATTTAAGAACCCATAAGTTCGAATGAATGACGCGACTCGCGCCACAATTCACGCTATCAGCGTGAAATCTTTAATTATTTCACTTTCATTCGAATAACTGGCGCGAGTAGCGTGGCATACCATGCGATCAGCGCCATATCTAGAGTTGTGACCCTTGGAATGCGCCTTCCAGGAGCGACTAGCGCCAGAGGTCACGCGATTAGCGTGAAATGTGGAATTGAGAATGAATTGATTCGAATTGGTGGCGCGACTAGCGCCATATACCTCGCGATTGGCGTGAGATGTTCGAATGCTCTACAATGCCTCTTAGATGCTTTTTGTCAACTTTAAATCCTAAGGTAAACTAGTTGTACACATAACAACTTAAAATGAAGAGCTAAAATGCAAATGAACAGTTAAAATTAAACATCAAATGTCTGAGGTGTCTGTCTAACATATGTAACCTCGGACATCGGATATGGAACTTGCGCGTCCTCGTCATAAATTTTTTCCACACTGACCCTGACGACATCATCTCCGTAGTCAACATTGTGAATTGCGAAGGATCTGTCGTAAACTTTTGCCAACGCAACTAGCTTTGTAGACCCATTAGATTGTACATACAACCCCATGCATGGCACCAAAATAGTAGCATTTTCTTCCCCTGATGGATTGCCTTTAGCTTCAGCACAACTTCCTTTTGTGCTAACATGAGTAGGTAATTGTTGTATTTGTGCACAAACAGGGGGTGATTGTTGTGTTGCCATTTGACTTAACTCAATTTTTATTACTTCCTTCAATTCTTGCTTCATTTTCTCTAGAATTTGTTTGTTTTCCTCCACTTCTCTCCTCCATTCTTCCTTTAAGTCTTTTATCATACTAGCCAATTGTTGGGGGTTGATGGATCCAAACGAACTATTGGAGCCATGTGATGCATGTCTAAAGTATTGACTTATGGTGACACCTACACCTGCAGCCTGAACCCTACCAGGGTGCTCCGATTTACCAATGGCAAAATTTAAGATGTCCTGTTGACCCTAAGGAACAAAGGTTCTTTGTGTCAGCTATTCTTGTCACAAGTCCTGCAACATAAAATGTACAAATTATCAACTCATGCTGCGGGCTTTTTTAACACAACAATAATAGACATGTTTGAATAAGCTTACAATTTTATTAGATATTTCTTGGGCCGTCTTAGATGTCATGCGCCTATATTTCTTTGTGCGGGCCATCTTCCACTTAACATGTCTAGGAATGGGAGATGGAGGGTCATCCACATTTAACGAATGCTCAGTATTCATTGCATCTTGTAGTCTTCTCTTCACTTTCTCCTCCATTACCTTCTTTTCTAGCAAGTCATAACCCCCACGAGAGAGTACGTGGGGGCATTCATTAAGTTTTTATATTTCCTAGGCCTTTTTTCTTCTACCCTGTCAGTCATTGAAAACAATATGAAAGACTTAATTCACTTTCAATTCATTTGAATATTATAATTAAACTTAACCATTAAGAATGTAGGCATCTTACGTGCCAATTTGGTGATTTTCTGCTAGCAACAAATTGCTCCCAAGTTTGTGGATCTACACCATATTGTACTGAAGGATCCTTTTCATTTTGGCTATCTGCCTCTGCATAAATGTATTTTGTGGTTAATGAAGACTTGAATGACCTCCATCTAGTGCAAACCGCTGACATTACCTTATTCTTTGCCTTATCTGCTTCTGGGATATCAAATTTCCCCTGCATTGTCAAATAAAATGTAACATTTTAGAATATAAAGTTCATAATGTTAAAATAAGATACATTACATAATCATTGAGCATCATTTCTACCAAAATGTCTTCCCAAATTAGGTTTTTTAGCGTTTCTGGAACGTCTCTCCAAGAAGAATGGACTATGGGAATTTTTTCTCTTGCCACAACCCCAAGATAGCTATGGAATTTTTCTTTGTAATCGCTTGATGCTCTCCCACTTGAAGGATTTACGTTAACCGTTGGCCTAGGCTAATCCAAGTTTCTAACAGTCAAGCTTCTAAGCTTCGTCGATTGTCTACTTTTCCTAGACGTTGAATCTGAAAGATGATGTTCTGAATGCGGAGGGGACGATGGGGGTGTTGCCATGACTCTGTAAGAAAAACAAACAACATAATAACATAAGTCACATGTTCAACATAGATGTATTGAATTGTAAATCGCCTGTTACACCAAATAAATCGAAAAGACATATAATGTTATACATACATTAGGTTGATAGTAAACACTTACACATTCATGGTCTCTCATAAACCTTCATCATGATCATTTCGAATTGCATGTTCATCATCAGCGTCATTATCTTCAACTAGGGAGGGCATCTTAGTGGAGAAAGAAGGCATTTCACAAATATCCAGTGTTTCATCATCACCTAAACGATGACTGACGCTAGATGTTCTTCCTTGGAGTACCACTGAAAATCTTGCGTCACAGGGATCTTAGATGTAAAATACCTGTTTTGCTTGTTCGGCCAGGATGAAAGGCTAGTCCTTATAACCCACCTTATCAAGTTCTACCAAATTAAATCCCAGACGATCTTGATGTACCCCTGTGTTTCCATTCACCCATTTACACTTAAAAACAGGGACACAAAATGTACTATAGTCATGCTCCCATATTTGTTCAATAACTCCAAAGTATGGCATAGATGCTCGAATTGGATTGTTATCAGATGCACCACTAAAGTGTAATGAATTAGCATCAACACTTACTCCACTGTTTTGCACTGTACTTTTATCATCTTGAGACTTTGTGTAGAAGGATAAGTTGTTGATATCATATCCCTTCCAAGTGGGTACATTCAAATTCGGGCCAACAGCTAACAGTCTTAATGTTTGGGAAGCATTGTCATCACTAAATATTTTTTCCTTGAACCAGCTTATGAAAGTTTTATTATGTTGTTGCAACACGTTCATCATGTTCATTTTGGGGTGACATTCGGTCACATATTGTTTGTGAGCTTCTATGTAAGGAATTACCTCTGGCGTGTTATTCAAAACATACAAATGTGGTTGTAAAGCCTCTTGGCGACTCATACTGACAACATTGAATCCTTGTGTACCCTTACCTCCTTTTGACTGGTGATGACAACATTCAGGATTCCCAATAGGTTTAAGTGTATCAATGTAATCAGAACATAACTCAATACATTCTTCGACAACATACCTTTCAACAATGGAAGCTTCTGGTTGGTATTGATTCTTAGTATAGCCTTTTATGACCTTCATGAACCGCTCAATTGGATACATCCACCGTAAATATAAAGGACCACACAACCTGATTTCCTGCACTAGATGAACAATTAAGTGCACCATGATGTCAAAGAAAGAAGGTGGAAAAAACATTTCCAATTGAGAAAGGACAATAGCTGCCTCATTCTCCAAGTCATCCAACTGTGTCGGGTCAATTACCTTTCTACATACAACATTAAACAAAAAGCACAACCGAGTTATGGAAACCCTAACTTTGTCAGGCAAGATACCCCGAATCGCTACAGGCATTAGTTGTTGCATTAACACGTGACAATTATGCGACTTCAACCCCACTAATTTGAGATCTTTGATGGAAACAAGGCTCTTTACATTTGAAGAGTATCCTTGTGGGACCTTTAGAGTCCGGACACAGTGACAAAAAGTTTTTTTCTCTTTTGTAGACAATGTGTGACATGCTGGGGGCAAATAGGTTTGTCGACCTTTACTAATCGGATGCAACTGCTTGTGTATACCTATGTCATATAGATCTTGTCGACATTTCAAATTGTCCTTTGTCTTGCCTTTAATGTTCAGTAGGGTGCCAATTAAACTCTCGCAGACATTTTTCTCAACATGCATTACGTCTATACAATATCTAACATCAAGATCGGCCCAATGCAGAAGATAAAAAAAATTGACCTTTTCTTCCATAATTTTTTATCATTAGCATCCTTCTTTTGGGTCTTCCCGAATATAGTCACCATGTTCTGAACACCAGCATAAACTTCATGGCCAGTTAACGGTTTAGGTGCAAGCTCTTTTTCTTGACTTCCATAAAAAGCTTTTTTCAAACGACAATATGGATAATAAAGTTTGAGAAATCTTTGATGCCTAGTGTATATTGTCTTCTTGCCATGTTTCAGTTAGATGAAGGAAGTATCTTTCTCACAAATTGGACATGCATGATGGCCTTTGACACTATATTCACTCAAATTCCTGTATGCTAGAAAGTCATTAATGGTACAAAAAACCATTGCACGCAACGTAAAGGTCTCCTGCAAATATCCGTCAAACACATCAATCCTGTCAACCCACAATTTATTTAAGTCTTCAATTAGTGGGGCAAGATACACATCAATATCATTTCCTGGCTGCCTTGGACCCATAATCATCATACACAACATTATGTATTTACGCTTTATGCACAACCAAGGAGGGAGGTTGTAAATAATCAACAACACAGGCCAAGAACTGTGGTTAGTGCTAAGGTTACCAAAAGGGTTCATTCCGTCAGATGCAAGAGCAAGCCTTAGAATCCTTGGCTCGTCACCAAAATTTGGATACAAATGATCAATTGTCTCCCATTGGGGAGAATCTGCTGGATGTCAGAGATATCCATCTTTTTTCTGCCATTTGCATGCCAAGTAAGGTTTTTTACGTCATCTGTGTTTGCAAACAATCGCTTAAACCTTGGAATAATTGGAAGATACCAACAAACTTTTGTTGGACGACTACTGCTTATGCTTGATTCTTCACTACAATTGTCGTCTGTCAACTTGTATCTTGACACCCCACATGTTGGGCAATTTTGCAAATCAGCAAAGTCATTTCTGTACAATACACAATCATTAGGGCACACATGTATTTTCTGGTACTGCATGCCGATAGGACATAAAATCTTCTTAGCATTGTAATGATTTTTTGGCATAGTGTTATCATCAGGAAGCATTTTCTTTAACAAAACTAGCAATTCAGTGAAGCTTTTGTCACTCCAGCCAAATCTTGCCTTCAAGTTAACCAAAGCTAAGACTGCTGACAATCGTGTGAAGGTTGTGCACCTAGAATACAAAGGGGTCTCTGAATTATTTTGTAATTTGTCATACATAGGTGCATGTGCTTGCTGAAAATTTGCTTCTCCAAGATCGCGAAGCATGTCTTCTATACGATCTCCTGTGTCTACATCAACCTACGATGTGGCTTGAAATGTTGGCCTATCTGGCAATTCACCATGCCAGATCCATTTTGTGTAATTCGGAATGATGTCGTGACATATTAGATGTGATTTGATGTCATTCACTGCCTGTCATCTCACATTACCACACTTAACACAAGGACAAAAATACTTTCCATGCAAAGAATGTGCATTACTTGGGGTAAATTGGAGGAATTGTTCAACCCCATTTTCATACTCGTCACTAATGCGCGGTGATTTCATCCAATTACAATCCATGTAGTTTGTAATAAGCTGTCATTTTGATATGGTCAATGTAAAATGCATTACAATGTACATGTTAATGTTAACAAGGTGGGGCCCTATCCCATTCAGGAAATTAAAATTTATTACATGATCCATAAATACAAGTTAAGCGTGCTTTGTTTAATTTAATGAAATTTCGGCAGCATTTCACATTGGTCTCCAAGTACATGACATGAAAGCGGTGATTTGAATTCACCACGATGTAGTATGCACTCAGAGAACAAAGGAATATGCAGTAAACCGATATTTCATTAAATTAAACAAACTATAGTTAACCTATATGAACAAATTATGTATAAAATATTTAACTTCCCAAACTGTCCAAACGGACAATTCAAGAATCAATTCAATGAATAATCCAAACTATCTGTAGTACTCACTGAATTGATCCTTGAACGGGAAACTAAGGTTCAGTGACAATGCATTGCATGTTATGAAAAACCAATTGTCATATATGCGCTTAATTGGCTGTTGTATTTTGAGTTGGTAAGATCATTTTATGAAAGAAACTTTCTTAATTGCACGATAGAACAAAATCAAGCTTGTTGGTGTTGAATTACAGTTAGAACAAAATCAAGTGTGTTGGTTCAATGAAAGAATTAAAATATATTTTATAGGTTATAACCAAAACAAAGGAAATATGAAGATTAAATTATATTTTATCCTTAAATAAAATGAAATTTGGGGTCTGACAAATGAATCAAATGAGAACATACTGACATTTTGGTCCAATTTATCCAGTAGCCATGTTGGCAATCATTCCTGTGACATTTTTGTCCATCTGTGTCACATAAGCTTTTTCATTAATGGTAACGAATGAATGAATTTGTTGCACTTTTTCCACTTTCGATGACTAAAATTTGAATTTTCATATTTCAGGGACGAATTTGTCAGTACTCTACACATTTAGGGATAAAAATGATTATTTATCCTAACACAATATTATCAGATATCTGAAAGTAGTAAAATTGATTCATTTAATATCATCAACGTAATATTCTAAAATAGACTAATACAAATTAAAACAAAATATTCTTCAACGAGATTTACCATAATAGTTTGAATCACAACTATTTCTTACAAATAATTTCTTGCAATATGCTTTGTGCAACCAGAGTTGTTGAGACAAATGAACAAAATATGATCCATTAATATTATAAACATTTGAAATCCCAATATTAGTAGTATTTAAAATCAAACCAAAGACCTCTAATTTTTTTTATCGGTTTTGATTGGTTCAGTTCGATTCTGATTGGTTCGGTTTCGTTCTGATTGGATCTATAGATCTAAACCTATGACTCAACATAAATGAACGTTTTGATCGATTCAGTTCGATTTTGACCAAATACATAAATGATCCAATTCAAACTATTCTGATCGATTTGGATCAATTTGGATTCACGGGTGACTCGTACCCGTGAACAACCCTACCTAAGGGACATGGTTTTAAGAGAAGTTAAGTTCATGCCACGAGGAAGAACCCTAAGTCTAGTGCAGTGATTAAGGTTCAAGCATTCAAGTTTATCAAGGAATCCAACATAATCATCAACTTCAACTAAAATTTTCCGATGCAGTTTCTTCAAATTTGGCCCTCCAAAAATGCAGGTACTTCTTTTAGTAATTCGCAACCACTTAACTTCATTTCCATCAAGAACTTACATTTCTGAAAAATGCAAAAATGACTGAATAACTAATTTATGAATCTTCAAATGGACTTATCAATATTCAAGACCAAATAAACATCAAGACATGTTAGCTACTATAATACCATCATTAGTGGATTCTTGAACGTAAAGGAACTCAGACAAATCCAATAATTTGAGATTGCCATTATTTTAAGTTGTGGAATGTTAATCAAGGTATTCCAATAATTTGAGGTTGACGATGCTGACAAATTGGATTAACTAAAAGCATTTGCTACATGCTTATGGTGTTGAATGAGCCTGCGAAGTAAAGGGATTAAATCATAAAGATGCCCTTGAATTGCTTAGATGAAACTCTTTCAAAGAGAGTAATGATTTATTGAATAACTCTGATTTGTTTGGTAAAACAGCATTGAAAAAGAATTGATCGTGAAAATATTCAGAAGTTTTATGATTTGTTATTTAGATGAGACTGAAAGCAGGTGGCAAAACATGCTGGTTGCGATTATCACATCCAATAGAATAAGATAACGTAATTGACTTAAACAGCTTATTTGATACTCTGTAAATAGACTTCACCTCATTTTTAACATTTTTGTTAATTAACAATATTTTCAGAAGGAGGATGAGTCTTGACAACGGTAAAGTTATCTCTTGATGACTTGTTGGTTATGAATTCGAATTCAGAAATAGTCTCCTTACATATGCAAGGATAAGACTGCATACAATATTTCTCATCTTTACCTTCGCATAAAGAAGAGTATCTAGACAATTGGTACATAATTTTTTTTAACAATATTTTTAGAAGATTCGTGTCTCCCTCTGTGTTTCCTGTTGTTTTCCAAGTTACTTCCCTCTACCTTCTCTTGTTGGGTCCTCAATCCCCATTTCAATAAAAAAAATGGTTTAACATGTCTTCAAATTTGATCTTCTTTGATATTTTTGTTTGTTAATTCGTTGTGTCAAGCAGCAGCTGTATTACTTTAATAGCTAAATACATAAATCCTTTCCCCTTGTGTTGACAAATTACATTATATAGCCTGCGTTATGTACACACTATCTATGTAGACTTTAGACAACTAGGCAAGAGGCCATTTATTTATTACCCTAACATAGTCAATTAATCTTCTTTATTTACACCAAGCTAGGTCTCCCCTCAAGAGTTTTGTCCGATCCTCGATTTCTGTTTAATTTTTTCATGAAGTTAAAAATGCATTTGGACGTTTGAACATTTTAGAATAAGCTGGAGAGGGATTGCAAAAGTAAATGCCAAATGAACAACTTTAGTCCTTTATTTTTGTATTTTTTTCATTTTAGTCTTTTATTTTTTTTAAAAATATTTTAATTAATTAATTATTTAAATTAATTCAAAATAATTCTTTCATTCAATTAAACCTAACATTATTAAGGAAATAAAATATTGACGGTTAAACTCCTCTTCTGCCTCCGCTTCCTCTGCTCTGTGTCGAAACAAACAACATTGTCCAAATCCACCACAACACAACACAAACCCATCACAATATAACACAAATTCATCATCTCCCTTCGACTTGGGGCTTCCTCTCCATCTGTTGTCACAAGGGCATCAACACGCTCTTGGCTACACTCAATACGGTATGTCATTTAGACTTGATGAACAACTCAGTGATATTAGTGAAATTGAAGAATATTGCTAGAAAGAGAGAACTGAAATATTCATCAATCTAAGAAAAACAAGTTTTGACTTTCTTAAAATCATCATTTGGAAGCTTCAAACCAATATTTTGAAAACAGCTTAGAGATCTTGGTGAAATCAGGAAATATTGTTGGCAAATGAAAGCTGTAATACCATCAGCTTAAGTAAATCTAAAGCAAATTTTGATATTCTTAAAATCAAGATTTGGAAGCTTAAAACAAAGAATGGAGACCCAAAATTATTTGAATTGAAGAGACAATATTGTCATAAAGTGACAACAAAACGAGAGAAGTCACCAATAAACATGTCGAAAAAGGACTACTACAAAATAGGCAACTAGAAAGTTAGTTGATATCATAATTTTACTAATCTTAAATAAATAAAAAATTATTTCTAAAATATCCTTCCTTACAACTTGTTATTATGAATAAAAATAATCATTAATAATAGAATTAAATTTAAATGAAGACCTTATTTAATTGGTTTAGAATCTAAGTATTAATATTCTTAAAATTTCATCCAGTCCGATCCATGATAAACCCTAATTCATGAAAAAAGCCAACATTTTTGTGAGAAAGCTAGCAAACAATAACATCTTCTTTCTCCGGCCTCTTCCTCGGCCTATGAACGGACTTAAGACGTTTTCCTCCGTTTTTGAGGTGATGATTCTTGCATGAGTTTCTTAGGAAATCTTTATGTGCGAAAAGAATCAACGCATTCATTGACAATGAAGAGTCTAGGAAAGGAGAAGATATATATATATATATATATATATATATATATATATATATATATATATATATA
>CM023941.1:5952404-6006542 GCA_013407115.1 Glycine latifolia
CATCTAGGTTTTGTTTAGACGAACTTGTGATGATCATGGACTGCTTAAAACGCACAGACAATTACAAGGTTTTGCCAGTCTATTATAAAGTAACTCCGGCTGATATGCGCCATCAGATAGGAAGTTTTGAAAAACCCCTGGCCAAGCATGAAACAAGAATCAGTGAAAACGGCAAGGTTCAAAAATGGAGGTCAGCTTTGCAAGAAGTTGGAAAATTATCTTGTTGCCATTTCAAACAAGGGTATATAAAACACCATTGTTTTCCATTAAATATTCCATTTTTTGGGAGATTAGAATTTCCATGAGTAACATATCATTCAATTTTTTGCTCTGGGACAGACAACAAGAATATAAATTTATTGAACGTATCGTTGAAGATGTCTCTGATAGGATTAATGGCCGTACTTCATATGTTGCTAAGTACCCTGATGGCCCGCCACTTGCCTTACTGTCGACCTTTGGCAAAAGGTAAATTGTGTAACACCCTTACTTTTATTTATTGTTTATCTGTTTAATTTTTAATTTTTATTTCTAAAAATTATATAAGTTTTAAATTTCTTACTGACAGGATGAAAATATTCAGAACGCCCTTACTCATGATTTGTTTTAAATCTTATTGTGTAACACCCTTACTTATATTTATTGTTTATCTGTTTTAAATCTTAACGGTGCAGGTAATTCAGTAAGGAATAACTCTGATTTGTTTGGTAAAACAACATTGAAAATGAATTGCTCGTGAAAATATTCAGAAGTTTTATGATTTGTTATTCAGATGAGACTCAGCAGGTGGCAAAAAATGCTTGTTGCGATTATCACATCCAATAGAATAAGATAATGTAATTGACTTAAACCTCATTTTTAACATTTTTGTCAATTAACAATATTTTCATAAGGAGGACAAGTTCTAATACAATGTCAAAGTTATATCTTGGTGATTTGTTAGTTATGAGTTCAAATTTGATAATAACATATTTGCATGTGCAAGGAAAATGTTGCATACAATATTTCTCTTACTTACATTCGCATAACAAGAAATCTTTAGATAATGAGATAAGTAATTTTTTTTTTACAATATTTTTAGAAGACTCATGTCTCCCCTTGTGTTTCCTGTTGTTTTCCAAGTTACTTCCCTCCACCTTCTTTTGTTGGGTCCTCAATCCCCATTTCAATAAAAAAATGTTTAACAAATCTTCAAATTTGATATTCTTTGATATTTTTGTTTGTTAATTATTGTTGTCAAGCAGCAGTTCTATTACTTTAATGGCTAAATACATAAATCCTTTTCCCTTGTGTTGAATAATTACATTATATAGACCGCGTTATGTTCACACTATCTATGTAGACTTTAGACGACAACTAGGCAAAGGGTCATTTATTTGTTACCCATGCCTAGTCAATTAATTTTCTTTATTTACACCAACCCGGGTCTCCCCTTGAGAGTTCTGTCCGATCCTCGGTTTCTGTTTAATTTTTTCATGATGTTAAAAATGCTTTTGGACGTTTGAACATTTTAGAATAAGATGGAGAGGGTTTGCAAAAGGAAAGGCCAAATGAAATAACTTAGTCCTTTTTTTTTATTTTCAGTTGTCTTTTATTTTTTTAAAAATTATTATAACTCTATTTATTTAAATTAATTCATAAAAATTATTTCATTCAATTAAATCTAACATTATCACTACAAAAAAAAGCGTTTTTCCGACGGACCAATTCTGTCGCTAACGTAATCAATCCGTCGGAAAATTGAAATTTTCGACTGACAAAAATTCATCGGTAAAATGATCATAGGAAATTTCAGCTGACGAAATTTTTTCGTCCGTTGGTAATGATCCCTTCCCACGGATATATCACCAGAACATTCCGACGGATAAATCCGTCGGAATTAGATGAATGGGATATTAGCGACAGATAATTCCGTCTGTAACCAATTTTCTATGATTTTGTATAATTTTCCTTTTTTAATATAAATAACGTCAATTATTTATGAATATTTATTTTTCATTATTTAGTTAACAATAATATTGAAACTCAACACATAAATGCAATTACTGTAATTACAATTCAAGATTATTGGTTTCATAATAATAAACTAATCATTCCATCCACCAATCAACTTTCAACTTAAATTAGCATTCACATCCAAAATAATTTTGGAAGGCCACTTGTTTCCTTATAAAAGGGTCAAACAACAACAGTACCAAATTGAATTTTTTGTTGATAGCAAGATGGTAGAAACATATGACATACCCTGTCAAATTAGAATTAAAAATTAGAAACATATGCAAGATAAACCAATGTACAAGCTATTGTTTATTTATGAAGACTTAAATGCTCAATTAAAGTGTGAAAATCCTTATTAAAATGTGAAAACAACTTAAATGCTTAATTAAAAAGCTATAGGAGGGTGAATCATTTTATGGTGAAGTTTAACAAAAAAACAAATTAGATTAGGTAAAAGAAAACATTCAATTAGTAAGCACACAAGTAAAAATAGAAATTATTGTTTATTACAATAATCAATTAAAAATTACTCAAATTACAATAAAACATGATTCTCTCTGTAATTTTAATGTTAATATGATTTAAGCTATTTTGTTAATCCTATGATTTAAGTGTAATTTTTTACACTCATGATTTTTTTAATCCTGTTTATTATAGATTATTCATACTTCCATGTTAGATAAAATAAATATTGAATAAATTAAGCCATTAAGCCAAAATGATAGGAAGCAAGAAAAAAATATTTATATTAAAATTAGTATAATAATAGAAAAAATGTTTTAGTGGTTCTCGGTAAATTAGAATAAATATTTTAGCATATTTATATCAAATATTTGTTCTAAACTTATTATAACAAAAAATAAAAAATAGTTTACACTAATAAGTTAGATGTTAATGTGATTTTAAGTAATTTTTCATTTCCAATGAGTTAAATGTAAATTATCCTATTTATTTTTTTAAAAGAAATCATCTCCATGTGTTATGTTTTATATATATTTTCTATATTAAAAAATTTACATTTTGATATCAATGTATAAAAAGAATTATCTAGGTGAAAGAAAATATCAAATAATTTACTTAAATGAGAAAATAATGAATTAGAAATGAATAACAATAACAATTTGCCTAAAAATTCTTAGTTTTTATAAATAAATGAAAATTTAAACAAAATACGTTAATATTTTAGAAAGGGAGAAGATAAACAAAATTTGTGAGATGACTTAAATAAATTAAAATATATTTTTTTGTGAAAATAAATAATAAAAATATTTCAGTGCAATGTAAATATAGACATTATTTTCTGACTATATTATAATTAAAAATTCTAAATGTTTTAAGAGTATATGTACCTTAAATTTGATAGGCCATAATTCATTTCCATATAAAGGAGAAATAAAAAAGTTCTCAAAATTTTAAAAAATAATAATTAAATGTAGAAGGGAGAAAGAAGAAAAAAAACAAATAAAATTTACCTCATGATTTGTGCATCAAGAAATTTTTTTGAGTTTTATTAAATTATCATTATTAATTGAATATCATAATATTATCAAGATAATTTGCTTGACTTTTTTTGCCTGAAATCTTTGCCATTTTTAGCCATACAAAAATAAATTATAAGGACATTGTCTTGTATCACACCCCAATGACAACTAATTTTTTTTCATAAGTGTGTTATTTGTACCTTCACTTCCACTAGAGTTTTTTTTCCCTACCTATTTCAATTATGCGTAGAAATGTGCTATTGGTGGTTAGTACTAAGTAGGAGTTTGCCACACCTAAGATCCTAGCCTCTTTTGTGTATTAGTTGACTAAAAAATTTGAATTAGAAACTAGTACCAATGCAGCATCAATCTTTGATAAAGCTAAAATGCCAAAAGTGTACGACTTCACAGCGAAAAAAAAACTGGAATGGAAATAAAGCCAAATTGGATAATGGCATAGTGTTGTGAGATAATGTTAGTTATTGAATGGAGATCAAAGCAAGTCCATTAAGATATGCAATGATAGTGGCCAAAGGAAGTAAGAAACTTAATATATAAGTCAATATAAAGCATAGAGAAAGACCCTGGACAAAGTCTATACACTACCCTATTTTATTATTTTTTTAAAAATTGTTTTACATATATGGGAAGGAAAAAATTAAAGGTAAGAAATGAGAGCAAGGTAAGGTGTGTGAGTCATATATATACCTGCAAATGACTCTTCACATGAGCTAGTGTTAGATCTTTGACATCCATGAGCTCCAAAACTGACCTATGTGTAGCCCCTACAACATCCAACAAATCACAGGAGTGCAAAATTAGTGAGTTACTTTAATTGGTTACACATATCTTAGATGTACTTTTAAGAAGCTGCCAGTTATACTTTTTCCATCTATAACGTGATTCTAATTAAACACACTACTAGTGTATAAATAATACTATGTTGAGAAAGAAAAAAACATTAACGGTATATAGAAATGATAAAATAAAAACTAGGTTTTCCTTAATAAGTTCAGTAAATGGAATACCGCATCACTCTCAATTCGGACTCCACCAAAACCTTTAAATATATTAATTGCTTCCTGGTTTAAGTTACTGGAAGTTTCTGAACTATTCATGGCAGGAAGTAACAAAACATCAATAAAGTAGCATCCAGGCTCCACAGTGATAACCTACAATAAGTGTATAAATAATAGGTAATAAGTATAAGGGGATCATACCTGTCTTGGGCCATATTAAATTATTAAATAAACAAAGTTACCTCATCATCAAAATTGTACTTATAGTTCATAAAATAGAGCATTAACTAATCAAGATCAAAGGAGAAGATCCCAAACTCAACTGAAGCAACCAGGGTTCACAAATTGCAATAATCATTATGATTTTAGCTTTATGTGTTACAACATGCACAAGATAGGTAACCATCATTCTATTGAAGACTTCAGCTGGCAAATTGGGTAAACCCACACTTTAGTCTATAAGATTGTACCAACCAATTTAGTCTCCAACTTTACCAAACCCTCACTTTAGTTTCTAACTTTAATCCAAAATAATTTAATCCTTAATGTCAATGAAAAATGAGTAAAGTGAAAGGCATTTTGCAAAGTTAGGAGACTAAAGAGATCAATGCCAATCTCAGGGACTCAAGATAGGATTTAGCTGAACTAAATCCTTTGGAATAACTTTAAAGCAACTTAGATGGTTCAATACCAGAATAATTTAACACTCAAAATAAATCAAGGAGTTTTAGGTGCATCCTAATTGTGCCAATTTTAATGTAGTATAACTCAAAAACAAAACATCAACTACTATTTATGCTTCATATCAGTTGCTACTTAAAAAAAGATCTGATTACTGAGAAAATCCATAAATGACCATTCCTTCCCGGAGATCTCTGATTGTCCACAAAGATTTTAATCCAGGTTCCTTCTTTCCAGCCCTTGCAAATCAGAAAAGGTTCCTAAGACATTATATAAAAAAGAAGTTGTCGATACAAGATTAGTTATACAAGCCAATGAAGCCATTAATTAAAGGAGAAGAGGAGCTGATGAAATTCACAAATACCTTTAAGTAGCCTCCAGGGTCATGTGTGTCAATACCAAGGAAATGCCCCAGACCATGAGTCATAAGTTGAAGCTAAGCGTATTTTTGAGTCATATAAGCTAAGCTTATTAATCCTTCAGTCGATGAGTAGTCCAACAAAATTGTCATGATAAATAGTTTAGTGCATACAATCGAGCAAACAGTGACAAATCAGTTCTGTAATGTTCTAGGCTAAGTGTGCTGGTACAAAATTAAATCAATCATAACCCAAAGGTGTCCCAGTAATTGATAGTTAGATGAATTCCATTTAGTCATTATTTAATGCATCAATTATAACTTCTGTATTGAAAAGAAAAATAAAACTCATTGAAAGGAGTGGAACCTTTGCTAACAATTTCATAACAAATCTAATCACCCTACACTAATTATATCTAAAGCAACATCTCTACAATGGTCACATTTTGGTTTGCCAATTGTAATGTAAAGTTTAGGATTAGATCTTTTCAATTAGAAAATATGAAAAGGCCAAACTTTCATGACTTTTGACGTTCTAAACTTAGAAATTAACCAGCTGGTCTGTAATCAATAAAAGCTGTAATAGCTGGAACCATTACAGAGGTGTGGTTCCAGAAGTACTTAAGCCAAAACAGCATTAATGCCAAAACAGGTCTGCATAAAAAGTTCTGCAACCTGTCTGGCGGAAATATTCAGCAAATATTCTATATAATCCAGAAAATTATGAGACCGGTGAGATTAAAAAGAGGGGTTCCAGAGCTAAAATTTCATTAAATATCAAAGCCTAATACTTCTGGACCTGCACATACGAACTGAAGCAAGACAACTGTCTTGCTGTCAAATTTGACAGCATTTGACAGCAAACAAGAACGAATTCAAATTCAACCAGTTCCTCTTACTTGGTGGTATGTCTAAGCCTATGAGCAATGCTTTGAAAGGTGTATAGAGCTTTCTGCAACTTCACTATTCAGTGGAACATTTCATCAAACAGTTGGTGTGCTAAAATGAAAACATTTAATGAAATCTTAATGGTGCAGGAATTCAGTAAGGGAAAACAAGTAAAGAAGTAGAAACCCATGAAATTTGGACAAGGGAAGCAAAACCCAACTTCAGATTAAGGAGTAAATCCCCTTTCACAAGTACGGTACTTTTTTTCCAGCAGAACAAAGAAGAAAAAGCTGACAAAAATGACAATGAGAGTGTTGAAGAAAAATCATGAAAGGCAGGAACAAATTATGTGGTGTTTACCTAAGAATTGATAGTTGCAGAGGCTCTGACGACTACACTGCACGTTGACGGTGGGTTTAGGAGTGAGTGGTGTGACAGAGACGCTGAGAGGGATGTTGAGAAGTGAGAAATAGCAAATGAGTATTAGGTTTCTAATTTCCTTCTTTTATATATATATATATATATATATAAAATGATGAGTCACCGATGGAATATTTTCCTTTGAAAATACTCCATTGGAAATAAGCTTTTTTTTGCAGTGTATTAATGAAATAAAATATTGACGATTAACCTCCTCTTCTACATCCGCTTCCTTTACTCTGTGCTGCAACAAACAACATTGTCTAAATCTCTTCCAATTCCACCACAACACAACACAAATCTATCACAATATAACACAAATCCATCATCTCCTTTCAACTTAGGGCTTCCTCTTCATCTGTCGTCGCAGGGGCATCAACAAAACATGCAGACCCAAAATTATTCGAATTGAAGAGACGAAATTGTCATAAAATGACAGCGAAGCGAGAGAAGTCACCAAGAAACATGTCAAAAAAGGACAACTAAAAATAGGCAACCACAAGGTTAGTTGATATCATTTAATTTCACTAATCTTAAATAAAATAATAATTATTTTTGACATATCCTTCATTACAACTTGTTATGATGAATAAAAATGAATGATTAAAAATACAATTAAATTTAAATGAAGACTGATATCACTAATTTGATATCACAGGTCCTCTCACACACACACACTGGTGCACTCACACAAACACAAACACACAAATTTACTGGGGGCGAAAACTCTTGTTCTATTGATAATAGTCTGCCAAAGCCACACTGATCCCTTTACATAATATGCTATTTATAAGCAACAAAATAATATCTTTCCTAATATCCTTCTATAATATCTTTCTCCATATCTTATCTTTCCTCATATCTTTTCTACCCATATCTTTTCACTTATCTTTTCACATAATACTCCTTTCAAATTTAAACTGCGTAAACAATATTTATTTAAACGTTTATTCCAACAAAATCCCTCCATAAACTTTAAATACTTCTTCCATCTTTCATTCCCATCATCTTCTTGCAATTCTCTAGCAGCAACGTCGGTAGTGGCTTTGTGAATATATCTCCAACTTGTTCTTGGCTCGTCACATAACTCAACTCCACCTTCTTTTCTTTTACTTGATCTCAAATGAAGTGGAACCTGACATCAATATGCTTGCTTCTCTCGTGATTAACCGGGTTCTTCGCTAACTCGATTGCCAACTTGTTATCTACCCGGATCTCGGTTGTACCGACTTGAACTTGCTCCAGCTTCTCCAACAAATTCCTCAACCAGACTGCATGACAGACACACCAGGATGCTGCAACGTACTCGGCTTCACATGTTCATAGAGTCACAATTGGTTCCTTCTTTGACATCCAGGAAAAAGCTGTGTTTCCCATGAAGAATACATAGCCAGCCGTGCTCTTCCTATCGTCCACATCTCCACACCAATCACTGTCCGAGTAGCCCTTTAACTTGTAATTTTCCGACTTCGAATAGAAAAGTCCTTGTGTGATCGTCCCTTGAATGTACCTTAGAATCCTTTTAGCTGCTTTCCAATGAGAGTAGCTCGGCTCTTCCATAAACCGACTTATAATTCCAACACTTAAACACAAATCCGGCCTCGTACACGTCAAGTATCTCAAGCATCCCACCAAACTTCTATAGTTTCTCAGATCAACATGTTCTCCTCCATCATACTTCGAAAGTTTTGAACCGGGTTCCATAGGTGTTGAAACCAGGTTACAATCTGCCATCTTAAATCTCTTCAGTATTCCCTTCGCATAAGTCTCCTGAGAGACAAAAATTCCAGCTTCGTCTTGTCTGACTTCCAAACCGAGAAAATATCTCATCAAGCCAAGATCAGTCATCTCAAATTCTCTTGACATCTTCTTCTTGAACTCTCGTGCCATCTCTTCACTGTTCCCCATAAAAATCAAATCATCAACATATAAAGCTATAAGCAATAAATCATCACCTTTTTTCTTAACATATATGGCATGCTCATAGGGACACTGTTCAAAACCATCCTCCTTAAAATATGCATCAATGCGGGTATTCCAGGCTCTTGGTGTCTGTTTCAGTCCATACAAAGCCTTCTTCAATCTCAACACTTTCTTTTCTCTCCGCCCTTCAAGTATCCCGATGGTTGTTCGAGATACACCTCTTCTTCAAGTACACCATTCAGAAATGCCGACTTGACATCCATTTGGTAAATCGACCACCCAAACTGAGCTGCTTGCGAGATCAACAATCTGATTGTCTCCATTCTAGCAACAGGTGCGAACACCTCATCATAGTCTATTCCTACCTTTTGCGAATACCCCTTAGCTACCAGCCGGGCTTTATATCGCTCTATCTCTCCATTAGCATTCATTTTCTTCTTATACACCCATTTAACTCCAATGGGTTGACTTCCTTTTGGCAACTCGGCCAACTCCCAAGTATCATTCTGCTCAATAGCCTTGATTTCTTCATCCATGGCGCTTTGCCATTTCTCATCTCGGATTGCTTCTTTAAACCTTATTTCCTCATAATCTGTCAACAAACAAACAAGATGGGCTTCGTTAGTTGACTCATACAAATCCTGCAAACTCCTCATTCGGGGTTGTCTCATCTCGTCTTCATCAGCTATCTCGCTCCTTGCTGGGATCCAACTCGGTGATCCGCCTTCCTTCTTGTCTTGAATGACCATTTTTCTAGGATCTGATTTGATCTCGGATGACACACTCCAATTCCATTCATCATCTTCATTTACTTTCACATCTCGACTTATCATTACTGTCTTGGTGCCGGGATCTAGCATCTTGTATCCCTTTGTCTTCTCGCCATATCCAATGAAGATATACTTCTTGCTCTTGTCTTCTAACTTGGTTCTTTGCTGATCAGGGACGTGTGCATAAGCCACACACCCGAAAACTCTCAAATGGCCCACCGATGGCTTTTGGCCTGTCCATAATTCCTGTGGGGTCTTTCCATTCAATATGGAATGCGAACAACGGTTCTGTACATATACAGCACACAGAACAGCCTCCCTCCAAAACTCCTTAGGCATTCTCTTCGTCTTCAACATTGATCCCACCATGTCAAGGATAGTTCGATTCTTCCTCTCTGCTACTCCATTTTGTTGTGGCGAGTATGGTGCAGTCAAGAATCTTCTGATACCATACTCCTCGCAATATCTTCTAAATGCATTCGATGTGTACTCTCCACCTTCGTCAGATCGTATCGACTTGATCCTCCTTCCAGTTGCATTTTCAATCATTGTTTTAAAACTCTTGAACACTTCAAACACTTTGGATTTTTCTTCCAGCAAATACACCCAAGTTTTACGATTGAAATCATCTATGAATGTAACAAAATACCTCTTTCCATTGAAAGACCCGGGAGAAATAGGTCCACACACATCGGTATGAATTAATTCTAGTGGTCGTCGTGCTCGATATCTGGCCGACCTCTGAAATGGACTCCTCGCATGTTTGCTCAGTACACAATCTTCACAGAATCTCTTCTCACAGTTCATTCTTGGCAATCCGTCCACCATATTCTTATTCACCATCTCAGCTAGGCCTCCAAAGTGAAGATGCCCAAACTGACGATGCCATAAGGATGCTTCATCACTCATCTCGGCTTGCAAACAACCGACCTCTACACTTCTCAGAGTTAACTTGAACATTCTATTCTTCTCCATCTGTACTCAGGCTATCAGTCGTCCTTGCTTTTCTTTCAAGAGGAGAACTCGGTCTGTCATGATAACCGAGTAGCCTTTCTCCATCAGTTGTCCCACACTAAGGATATTACTTTTGAGTTCAGGCACGTAAGACACATCTTGAATACGTCCAACTCGTCCATCTTTCTGCAAGAAACTAATCGTACCCCGGTCTTTTACTCTGACCTTTGAAGCGTCTCCAAAAGAAACATGTCCGGCTTCTATTTGTTTCAGATTACTGAACAAATGCTTATACCCACACATATGATTGCTTGCACCAGTGTCTATAAACCATTCCATCTCAGATGCATGGTTGACTTCACCTCCAGCCATCATCAGAACTCCTCCATCTTTTACTTCTTCTGCAGCATAATTCGCAGTTTCATTCGTTCTTCTTTCACCTCAGAAATCCTTCACAAAATGACCAACTCGGCCACAGTTGTAACATCTGTCCGAGTTGCAGTCTCTTGAGTAGTGTCTGTACTTTCCACATTTAAAACATTCTACATTTGAATGTCGGCCTCTTCCACGACCTCGGCCTCCTCGCCAATTCTGCTGACTTGATTCAGCCTGCTCCTTATTCCATCCTTCTTGACCACGTTCTCTACCACCTCGATCATATCCACGTCCACCTTGGTTGCGTCCTCTACCTCGAAAATTTTGAGAATAGAGCACTTTCTCGTCCTTGACTGAAACTTTTGTCTGGAGTGCTTGCTCCAACGACTCTTCCTTCTTCTTTTTCTTTCTTTGTTCGTGCGCCTCCAACGAACCAGCAAGTTCATCAACAGTGAGCGTTGCTAAGTCCTTTGACTCCTCAATCGCACATACTACATTCTCGAAGTCATCAGTGAGAGACCTCAGAATTTTCTCCACCACTCTGGTATCGGGCAGCACCTCTCCGCTTCTCTTTAGTTGATTCACTACGGTCTGGACCCGAGTAATGAAATCGGATACCCTTTCTTCTCCTTTCATCTTCATTCCTTCCAACTCTCCACGGAGAGTTTGAAGTCTGACCTGCCTGACTCGATCAACTCCCTTGTAGACATTTGCAAGAATGTCCCACGCCTCCTTTAACGTTGTTGCGCCAGCGATCTTCTCAAATCCGGAATCATCAACAGCCCGGAGCATCATATACAACGCTCCTTTGTCTTTCAATCGCATCTCTTTCAATGTTTTGTTCTGTGCCGCCGTATATCCTATTGTGGATGGTGGTTCTTCGAAATCATCATGGACAACCTCCCAACTATCAGTAGCTCCCAATAAAGCTTTCATCTGGATACTCCAGTTCTCATAATTAGTCTTTGTAAGATGGGGTAATGGCAGACTACTATTTGGACCATTCTCCATTCTCTCAAGCTCTGATACCAATTTGATATCACTAATTTGATATCACAGGTCCTCTCTCACACACACACTGGTGCACTCACACAAACACAAACACACACAAATTTACTGGGGGCGAAAACTCTCGTTCTATTGATAATAGTCTGTCAAAGCCACACCGATCCCTTTACATAATATGCTATTTATAAGCAACAAAATTAAACCTAAACCTAAAACAATTCAAATTCAAATCTAAATAATATCTTTCCTAATATCCTTCTATAATATCTTTATCCATATCTTATCTTTCCTCATATCTTTTCTACCCATATCTTTTCACTTATATTTTCACATAATACTCCTTTCAAATTTAAACTACGTAAACAACATTTATTTAAACGTTTATTCCAACAAAGACCTTATTTAATTGGTTTAGATCTGAGTATTAATATTTTTAAAATTTCATCCAATCTGATCCATGATAAACCCTTATTCATGAAAAAGCCAACATTTTTGTGAGAAAGCTAGCTAACAATAACATCTTCTTCCTCCGGCCTCTTCCTCGGCCTATGAACGGACTTAAAACGTTTTCTTTAGTTTTTGAGGTGATGATTCTTGCATGAGTTTCATAGAAAATATTTATGTGCAAAAAGAATCAACGCGTTCATTGACAATGAAGAGCCTAGGAAAGGAGAAGATGCGACAATCTTAATTTTTTAATATATATATATATATATATATATATATATATATATAATATTTTGAAGTTCTTACCTGCCATACATGATTAAAAATTATGCGTCATCTAATTTTTATTTAAACCAACTTTACTTGCCTAGAAAAGGCTAGTCAAAAAATGAGAAAAGAGAAGCAAACAATATCCATTTAAAAAAGACTGAAGAACACTCAATTTTTTTTAATCAGATAGACATGATATGATACAGTCTGAATGACACAACCAACTAAATTAATCTCCATTGATAAACAATTCCTAAATCTAGACAAGGGGCAGTTTTATTTTGTCAAAATGGGCACATAGGCTGCACATTCTAGTCATACTGTACCTTTTTGTGTTTCCACTTATCTACCAAGTTACTTACCTAGTCCACCTTCTGTGTTTTTTTTCTTTATCCCGTTTCCGTGTTGCAGAAATAGTCAGACAGGCAATAAAACGTAGATACACGTAATGCATGCACAATCTACACCAACATAATTAACATTTAACATTTTAGAAGTATAATAATGTAGGACAAATTAATAGTAACTGGGTTTTTTTTATTTTTTTATTAACTTGTATGTGATGCAGGGTATATAGAAAGTTACAATTTTGAGTATTTTTATTTAACTGAAAAAATAAACACAAACATCGGTCAACGATGTAATACTTAATAGACTGCAATTAAGTTAAATGATGATAAATATCTCTGGATTGTATTTGAATATTAATTAAGATATATTAAAGAATAAGTGTAATTCACATATCTCTAAGAACTACCAAACTATCTCTTCAGTATACAAGGGAATTGGAATCCCATGTGCATTTTGAATTCAATGACCCACTGTAATGATACAAGTATTTAGCAATCTACTTTTATGTTAAGTGGGCAACTTTTGAGATGCATCAATACAAACCTTTGAGTTCATTCTCTAATGCTGAACCTGAACGACTCAGAACAGTGCCAGCCTTTGTTTCAGGGAGATGCATGGCAGCACTTAAGGGTTTTTATGCTCTCTTTGAAGCTGAAATAAAAACAGAAGGAAAAAGTAAGCAAGTTGCACTTTGAATGAACTCTAATGGATAAGAGAGAGCGAAAGAAAAAAAATAAGGAGATTTTTTTAACTTCCAAATTCATGGCCACAGTAAACTCTGGTTGGCTTTGGTAATGAACCTAATGTCACACAGAGTGACTAATACACCAGTTCTACAGTAAATCAAGAGTATGTTATTTATAATGATCTTAATAGGCTAAAAGAAATTATTCCTACCATTGTTGTTTGAATTATTTCAGGCTATTCATGATAACTCTATACATGTATTTTCATTTCTTAGACAATATCAAAGCCTATTGAACATCCCTCTGAGCTTCCTAAGTGGAACTATGATGGATCAAGCACTGGACAGGCACTGGGTGATGATAGTGAAGTAATCCTATAGTAAGAATTTTGGCACTGATACTTCTATTAATGTTACCTACTCTACACCATTGCAGTTTTAATTTTAATCTTTTTTTTCTCCCAGTCCTCAAGCAATTTTCAAAGATTTGATTTACTTGAGAGTGAAGAATATCGATTAGAAGTGTAAGTCAAGTGAAGAGTTGATTTACCGAAAATGACTCAAGGAATCAATTAGCGAGAAATAAAACCTAATTGAAAGTGAGAACCACTACTACAAAAAGGGTCTTTTAAGATGCGTGTTTTAAGACGGTTGTGGGATACCCGTCTTAGAAGGATGCGCGGTGGCATTTTTGAAATTAACTTTAACTTTTTTAAGACGGTTTTCGTAAAATCGTCTTAGAAAACTAGTGTTCAAAGGCGGTTTTCGTAAAACCATCTTAAAATTGAGTGTCTTTTTACTTTTTGTACCCTCCCCTTCCTCATCCTCCCTTTTTAAATTTTGAAATTTGTATTTAAAATTTAAAACCGTTCATTTTCATTTTTTCATTCTCTCGCGCGTCTAATCCTCTCCTATGGTCGAGCACATACCCAAACCCCAAACCCCTTCTCATCCCATCCCTCCTCTCCATCGCGATCGAGGTAGTTGTGGCAGGGGCAGTGGGAGGCAACGCCGGTGGAAGATCTGGGAGGAGTGGAGCGCCACCGCTTCTGGGAAGTCGAAGCTCACAGTTGATATGGCCTCTCACTTCCCCGTCGAACTCATCAACGCCAATTCCATTCAGGTCTACCACGGCCTCGATGTTCTCACCAACAAAGAGGAGGAATGGTTTGCTCAAAAAGGCTTATGAACTCTCTGTCCTCTGTGATGCTGAGGTTGCCCTTATTATCTTCTCCAACCGTGGCAAGCTCTATGAGTTATGCAGCGGCCATAGGTAATACACACACAAACCCAATCAAGCTTTTTGTTTGTGACATAGATTTTGTGTATGTGTTTGTGTTCCCTTGTGTGAAATAAGATTCTCTTGAAGTTTTGCGGGAGTTTCATTTTTTGGGGGTCTTGATTTTCTTTCCCTTGTTTCATGGGGTGCTTAAAGTTTGCATCTTGCTGGTGGTAAAGTGGTTGTCTGTGCTTGTGTTTTCATTAGGGGTTTGCGTCTCATGAGTGTTTTTTAGAAGTGTGATTATTAAAGAAAAAGGCATTTATAATTGGAACCAGGCCATAATGTAAGAGGACCAATTGGGTTATGCATGAGTACAAGCCTACACTAAAGGAGCTTGATGGTACCAATCCTGGACAGGTCTAGTCTTATCTCCTACTTTTATTGTTTGGTATTTTTGCTTTTGATCTTTGTTGTGAACTGTAGTAGTTGTATTCTTTTTTCCTTGACTGAAGTGTATAAGATGCTAAGCTAGTTTTTATCCCTCAATGGTTGATTTGATGAATGATGATTTATGTTTCTTCTTCTTCCTATTTGGTTTGAGATTGGTTGATAGAGTGATCACTTTACATATTTGTGACAATTGAATGACGCAAAGTCACCTACTATTAGATTTTTGTTTTAAAGATGTGTTTCTTGTCTTGTTTGTTAAGTCCCAGGGTTGCTCTTTCACTACATTTCTCATGGTTTTAATGTCTGTAAGAAACTCTTGTTTGTTGGACTTTGAGTCAAACCATGTTGACTATTGTATCTAATATCTCCTTAAATTATTTCTCCACCTAGTTATTTTGATTCTAAATGTTCTTGGTTTTCTTATATTGCATTTTCTAGTTCAATGTACTATTATGCATTTCCATTACCTCTAGTTCAACTGCTTGTAACCCTTAGCAGTAGTACCTACAAGTCTATATATATTATTTAACATAAAGCTACTGCAGTTTATGTTTATCTTAGATTAGAGTGTATATGATGATGATGGTGATATGTTGCTGACTTGTTAAATTTGATTGATTTGACTTATCACAGAATCCATATGCTACTGGAAAAAATTATTTAACGTTTGTTATAAGGTAACAAAAAAAATTAATCTTGTGTATGTTTTATTTTCAAAAAAAGACATAACCTTATGTTATATTAATATTTAGTTTTGATAGAAGAGATGTGAAAAAATTATTTTCATAAAGATAAAGAATATGTTTTCATAAGTAAAAATTTATATATATTTTCTTATTAATTACTAAGTCACTATTCTTTTATTGTTCCTTCATGGTACATGTTTAAATTTTCTCCAACCTACTATACTAGAAAAATAGCATTCAACATCGGTTATAAATGATATTTGACATCGGTTTTGAACTGATATTGAATCAGGCGATGTTGAAAGTGTGGAAGTTAACATCGGTTTTAAAAATCGATGTTAACAAAATTGTACAACATCGATTTTTAATGAAAACCGATGTCGCTATGTAACAAATAAAACGTAAAAATGTAAAAGATTATACCACAACATCGATTTTCATAAGAAAACCGATGTTAACCTATCATACAACATCAGTTTTTATTAAAAACCGATGTTGTATTGTAGGTTAACATCGGTTTTCTTATGAAAATCATGTTTTTTAAAAATATTTTTTATGTTTTTTTAGTTAGTGTAGTTCTTCAATCTGTAAATGAAAAACCAGACTCATACCAACCATCCAATTTCATAATACAATTCAAAAAAATAAAATTTCAATAAAATAAAATTTGAATAACTAATAAAATTCAATAGTGTAAATGTACATAAAAATGATTTCCTAACCTAATGTTTATACAAGTGTTTAAAATCCCTTAACCACCTAACCTAATATTTGATCTCTAATTCTAAGATAAAATTTAGCCCATTCAACCCTAATAGCCTTCAATGTCTGGGCTTCAAGTGGTTTTTCATCAGTGAAATACTGCATGACATAATAAAACACAAATTAAAAAAGTATAAAACAAAAACAAGTCAAAAAATAATAATAGTTTTAAATTAGACAATTACCATGTCTCAGTTGTCCCTGAAGCCTCCTTGGACTATCGTCCACATCCAATGCATGACATACTAGCCACACTCAGTGCTTCCTCTTTGCTTATTACACTAAATTCAATAACATGGTCAAAGTTAAACGGAAAATTAGTGTAAATAGTAATAAATATTATTTTGAATACATGAACCATGATTTATTAAAAAACTTACTTTAAGCGCAATCCATTTAGTAGTAGCCTTTGATTTATTTCCTTCAGTGTCATGGATTGCCTTCAAAGCACTGCTTAAGATAAAAATACATGCAAATTGTACAATTAACATATTCATGTGTTAGAAATAATAACAGAAATGTGTTACAAAATTACAACCTACCTGTTAATAATTGCTTTCAGGTAGTTATCATGCCTGTTGTGCAACGAATAGAACCACACGACAACATTGGCCTTAGGACATATGACGACCAGTTGCGAATGTGAACTGCGTTGGAGAAAAATAAGTTATTATACTACATACATTAATTAAATTGTTTTGTACTTTTTACTTACCCATTCAAGTACGCTGCAAGGTAGACATCTTTATGTGAACTTTGCATACATTTCTTGAGATAGTCCTCGGATTGAAATTGAGATTGCCCAGATCTCTGTATGGACTGTGGATCGATGAATCAATACACATTGGGATGATCCGATTGCAGACATACCTCATTCATATGCCTATTGTTTATAAATAAAGTCAATTATGCATGAACATAAAACAATTAGTTATGTAACGTTAGCTACTGGACAATGACTTACAGAATCCACGGTTGTATAACGGAGATGCAAAGACATTGACCACCATGGATGATCTCAGAAATATCCTCCTGCTTGATGTACAATGGGAAATTGTCATTATGCACCCCGAACATGTTCGGGTCCCATGCCACCTGCAGAGGTGTGAAGAAAAGATCCGGGATGGTAAATGCGATCTGGTACAAGGGATCCTCAACATGTTCTAACTTATTTACAGGTTTCGCCGGTCCATGAGGTCCCTGTTTATCCTACACAATTAACAAACATAAGTCAACGACCGTCTTAACTTTATATGAGACAAATGAATGTTAAATGACAAGAAAAAAGGCAGAAATGAAATACCTTATTAAAAATAGGTTGTACAAAATGTGTCGGCCAAGCAAGAAAGGTGTTAAGGGCCTGCCCAACTAACTGAACCTCGTCAGTGGGTACAGGGACGCGAGCATCAGCATCTCGAACTTCCTCAACACCCACTTTACCTGATCACTGCCCAGAGGGATGCTGTGCACGGTTGTCGACCCCTCATATATTCATATGTACCGTGATACCCCACACCTAGGGCATTTATGCATTTCTTGAAATTCATTTCTGTACAATATGCAATCATTAGGACAGACATGAATTTTGTGATACTCCATACCCATTGGACAAAGAATCTTCCTAGCCTGATAGTAACTTCTTGGCAACGTGTTTTCATCTGGAAGCATGTTCTGAACTACCTCAAGCAGTGAACTAAAGCTTTTGTCACTCTACCCATATCTGGCCTTGACATTAACCAGATTTAACACTGCTGACAACAGTGTCAATGACTTTTTGCACCCCGAATACAATGGCTTCTTAGAATCACTTTCCAATGTATCATACATAGGGGCATGTGCTTGCTGAAAAGACTCATGTCCCAGATCACAAATCATATCCTCTAATCGATCTCCGATGTCAACATCAAGCGGTTCAGTTTGCGAGATTCCCTGCGTGTCTGTCAATTCACCATGCCATATCCATGTGGTATATGTCTTCTTAATCTCATCGCACAGAAGATGCTCCCGTATGTCATCCAGCGCTTGTCGTCTCCCATTCAAACAATTGATACAGGGACATAAATATTTTCCATCCCCATCCGGTCGACTTCTTTTGGAGGCAAATTGCAAGAAATGTTCAACGCCTTCCTCATACTCAACCGTGATGCGACTTGCATTCATCCGACTTCGATCCATCTATTTAATAACTTTGTGATACTCACAAAGTTATTCCATACATGAAAACCTCACTTTTTTCATTCAAGGTGTGGCCCTATCCCATTCAGGAAGACTTTTTTTTATAGTATATTTGTATGTATAGATTGCGTTTCTTATCTTAAATTTGACCAAATTTCGCTTTGATATCCGAATACACGACATGAAAGCGGTGACATGAGATTCACCACAGTCAAGTATGCACCCGGAGAACAAAGTGAAATGCATTGTACCGAAATTTCATCAAATTTAAGAAAATAAACTCAACATATACACATTAATATACTATAAAAAAATGATTCTTCCCAAACTGCCCAAACGGACAATTCAAGAATCAATACAATGATTAATCCAAACTGTCTGGAAGAATCACTGTAATAAATCTCAAATGGGAAACTAAGGTTCACTCATAATGAACATTGACTGTATATATAAAGCACTGGTAATTAATCACATAAAACAAGTTACAAAACCATGCGTATACATATAGAATGTCAAAAAGTACTAAATACATTTGTAAGTACCTGTGATGATGATCACTGACAATCTGCAAGCACGAATCTAGTGATGAGGATGCAAAAATGAAAATGAAAAATGCTTACAAATAGTGATTAAACTCTCCAAATCCAATTACACTCAAACCATTCCAACCAATTAGTTGTGTCAAATTCACATGAATGGCTTAAAGCAAGCTATTAATTAGTAACAACATTTTAATGGTTCAATGACTGTGCTTGTGAGAGTAACAACATCATTTTAAAAATAACCTCGTGCCCTTGTTCATCTAAAACAAAAATAGGGGAATAAGAATATTCTAAGTTTGAAATTTAATGATTTCTCTTGCTTCTTTAATGAATAGGCTTTGGACATTTTGATCATGGAGACACCTTTGGAAACCATTTCGAAGATTTGATCTTTTTTAGGATCCTTTAATCTGTTTGTCTCATTGTAAACAAGCACGATGAATAGCTTCAATATATTGTTTTGTAGTTAGGTCTAATTTTTAAAATGTGTTATAGTGGATAACAATTGTAAAGCATTGTAAAGAATTTTTTAGGTTGGATTGACTGGCAAATGACACCAAACTGATTAAAACTCTTTAGTTTGGGTCAGTTTGGACTTAACAAATTTTTAAGGACAGACCAAACCAAATAGGAGAATTGCATGGAGTAGCAGCAGAGAGAGGTTGGTCATAAAAGGTATGTGTCATGCAAGATGCAACTCATATTTTAGTACCTATGGGATTCAAGATCATATGCATGAAATTAACATAATATGGTATAGTAGTCTTGTGGGTGGATATTTTTAGGAAACCATCATTTGTTCCTCCAGCCAAGGTACATATATAAGCCAACTATCTTATTCTCTCTTGCTAAAAGCATAATCAAATGTGAGCATGATCTAAAAAGGGTCCTAGTTAAAAAAAATAATTGATGCTAGAAAGAAAAGGCACAATTAAAAGAGTTGTTTGGGATGTGTTTTCATTTGTGTGTGTGAAGAATACCAAATTGTTAGGGAGCTTCAGAATATCTTCCCCAATTTCCCAACTTATAACCCGTAGTCTAGAGCTAACAATAGCTAAATATTTTTCATCTGCAAAATAAGAAAAGAAACAAGTGTCAATTGTCATGCAAGAAGATGAACGGATATGATTGACCAAGCTCCAGATGGAATTAGTACTCACCATTTGAGAAAGCCAAAACACAATATGAAGAAGACGTCCCTTTTTTGCAAATGAGAGTCCACAAATCCCCTTGTATGATGACCATAACAAAGTATTACAGGCTGCCTTAATTATCATTTCAATCTCATATGAAAGCATAAAAATCAATACATGGATGTGTATTCTTATTAGTTGTGTGATTGATGCCTATAACTAAAGTGTTTACCATGACGATATGGGTCATCACTATACTATCAATATATACACTTATACTTCAGTTATTGCCTGCGAATCTTGGTGTAGCTACTGGGGTGAGATCCAAAACAAACACTAGAGTATACTCATTCGGAGAACTTAAATGGCCAAAGCACAGATTGATAATTGATTCATTATATAATAGAAGCCAAAAACAATTATAAACATGACAATTTCAAGATTACCCGACACACTAATACTAAAATATATTGCATTATTGCCTTCAAATTATCCATACATAATAGAAGCCAGCCAGAGGCATACTACATAGTAATTAAGCTTGAACAAACTATGTTGGTTAAACCTAGGAACAACATAACCCAAAACATTCATTAGTTTCTAATTGAAAGCCAACACCAACATTGAGAAGAGGCAGATTCAACCACCTCACTACATGTACAACTAACATTCAAAATTTGGGATACAAACACTGGAGTTGGCCACAACATTGGCTTTGACACACTAAATAGGCTATCAGGCTATGTATGGGTGCAGTAATGATGATAGTGGTTCTCCAACAACAGCTGTACCAATCCAAAGCAAATAGCAGTGAGCTACAAAAAAATCTTTACCTGTAGAAAACACTAAAATCAGCCACTAATAAGCAGTCCTAAATTCTCATTACTTAATGGTTATAGGCTACCTTGTTGGTATACTTAATGGTTACTGAACAACTTTGGTTTGTAGCGATGCATGGGACCATTAATCATTAGCATTACATCTATGAGTCAGTCTTAAGGATCATTAAGCATTGCAAGCAAATATAAATTGTAGAAGTAGCAGCCTACTAACATTGCATTGGCAGCCTCAAAGGCTTAAACATGCATTGGCAGCCTACTGAATGTATTGAAGAATTATTGTTCAAAATTAAAAGATAGATTAATTAAATTACTCTCTCTGTCTCCATAACCCAATGAAATATTACTATACATTAAAACAAACAAAACCTCATAGAGGCCAGAGCACTACAAACCTCATACAGGCCATATTTGTAAATACACAAGTAAAGAGAAAAAGAAGCTACACCAACAGTGGAAAAGAAGCTACCACAAGAGAAAAAGAAGCTCAGAAAAAGAAGAACACAAATGCAAAAGCGTCGTGACAGTTGTTTACCTTGTCGGAGTCGCCGAAAGTTGCGAGCGAGAAGAACATAAATGGAAGCGTCGTGACAGTGAGCCGTGCTGACAATGAGAGCGAAGGTGGTGAATGGAAGCAAAGGTGAGACTAGATGCAAAGGTAGCGAAGGTAGGCGCAGATGAGACAGAGACTGAGAGATAGGCACGAAGTGAAGAAGGGTTCATGTTTAATTTGGGGGACAACTTTTATAATAACAACAACATCGGTTTTCAATGGAAAACTGATGTTAACTTATACCTGTTAACATCGATTTTATTAAAAACCTGGAAAATCGATGTTAACTTGTACCTCTTAACATCGGTTTTCTTAAAAAACCTGGAAAATCGATGTTAACAGGTACAAGTTAACATCAGTTTTCTTAAAAATATTTAAACCAATGTTAACAGGCATAACTTAACATCGGTTTTCTTAAAAACCTGGAAAACCGATGTTACCTATGTATTATTAATTACGAATTTGCCACCGCGTTTTCGTTAACATCAGTTTTTGATAAAACAGATGTTAATGTAGCAATGTTAAAACCAAGTTTTGTAGTAGTGGGATAAAGATGTCACATTGCACAAGCAAGGGAGAAGAGTAGCAAGAAACTTCTCTGTCGGATAACAACAGTTAAAATTAGCACCCTAACACTTGAAGACATTGTTTCATGCTCTTGACCTTCTCCATTCTGTAATTGTGCAAGCCACTCACAACAGTTCGCTTCCAAGTTCTCAGGTTTGGACAGCATAAAAACACTACTTGGTAGTTCAACTAGCCCATTGCATTCATTCAGATTCAGCCTAGTGAGCCCAACAAGATTTCCAATTGAAAAAGGCAAGCCACTTATGGCACTGCCAATCAAATCAAGGTACCTTATGTTTTCCATCTTCCCTAAAATTTCAGGAAAACTCACGAGACTTGTGCATCTCCTAAGAGACATGGTTTTAAGAGAAGTTAAGTTCATTCCACGAGGAAGAATTCTAAGACTAGTGCAGTGATTAAGGTTCAAGCATTCAAGTTTATCAAGGAATCCGATTGAATCATGAACTTCAACCAAATTTTTGCAATTATTAAGATGCAGTTTCTTCAATTTTGGTGCTCCAGACATGTCAGGTACTTGTTTTAGTAATTCGCAACCATTCAACTTCATTTCCATCAAGAACTTAAATTTTGCAAAATGCAAAAATGACTGAATAACTAATTTATGAAGATATTCAAGACCAAATAAACATCAAGACATGTTAGCTACTATAATACCATGATCAGTGGATTCTTGAACGTAAAGGAACTCAGACAAATCCAATAATTCGAGATTGCCATTATTTTAAGTTGTGAAATGTTAATCAAGGTATTCCAATAATTCGAGGTTGACGATGTTGACAAAATGGATTAACTAAAAGCATTTGCTACATGCTTATGGTGTTGAACGAGATTGTGAAGTAAAGGGATTAAATCCTAAAGAAGCCCTTGAATTGCTTAGATGAAACTCTTTCAAAGAGAGTAATGATTTATTGAATAACTCTGATTTGTTTGGTAAAACAGCATTGAAAAAGAATTGCTCGTGAAAATATTAAGAAGTTTTATGATTTGTTGTTCATATGAGACTAAAAGTGTTGGATATTTGTTGAATCCCTATGGCATAAAAAGATTTAAAGTTTTGATGATAACAAATAATGAATGTCACATTATTAAATTTATTGCACTAATGATAATTATTTGATTATTTGATATTTTGAAGTTAATGATATTTTAGATTTATGAAGATCAATATAATTGAGAAGATTATTTGAAGAATTATGAAGATTGATATCATTGAAGATAACATGGAACTAAGAAGATTTGTTTTTATCTTTTTATTTAATTTTTATGTAAGGAGATTAGAAGATTGATCTTGTCAAGGTATTTGCCTTTAAGATTGCATTGCATATAAGATAAAATATCTTTAAGATAAGATAGAATATCTTTTAGGATTGCATTGGATAAAATCATATATTTAAATTAGTATAAATAAAAACATACTCTTGTGTTTACGGTATGCATTCCATTCCAAATAATACTAGAACTTTAGAGAGTTTATGTTTGCATCATTGAGAGAATTATTATGAGATCATATAGAAGTGTTTTGCCAAGTCTGATTCTTCAACTCTCCATCAGGATTTAAAGGTATTTATTTGTTTAAGGAATAGAAGCGTAAATGTAACCATTTTATTGTAATCTTCTTCTTTACTTTGGAAGAAGTCGCAACTGGGAAACTAGGATACCAGTTCTGTCTCTATTCTTGGTGAATTGAGACACGCGACTTTTGGCTAGCAAATTAGGATACCAGTTTGGCTGGGAAACAAGAATATCAGTATGTATTTATTCTTGGTGAATTGAAACGATAGTTTTTTGTTGGGAAGCAAGGATACCAGTTGGGATAATTGTTGTGTAAGGGTAGATTAGGAAACTTGGATACTAGGAACTCTTGTACATAAAATTATCATAGTGGAGTTGTCCATTGGATTAATTACCAAATTTGGACGTCGTGATTTTTTTACGCAATTGGGTTTTCCACGTTAAAATTGATTATATCTTCTTTATCTCTTATCTCCATATTATTACTTTGAAATTGATTTTAAATTGTAAATTATTTTATAAAACTCAATTCACCCCCCTCTCTTGAGTTCATCTAGGACCAACAGAAAGCAGGTGGCAAAAAATGCTGGTTGCGATTATCACATCCAATAGAATAAGATAATTGTAATTGACTCAAACAGCTTATTTGATACCCTGCAAATTGACTTCACCTCATTTTTTACATTTTTGTCAATTAACAATATTTTTATAAAAAGGATGAGTCCTGACACAACGATAATGTTATGTCTTAGTAACTTGCAAGTCATGAGTTCGAATTCGGAAATAACCTCTTTGCATATGGAAGGGTAAGACAATGTATAATATTCCTCCTTCTTACCTTCCCATAACGAGAAGTCTTTAGACAATTGGGTACGAAGTTTTTTTAACAATATTTTTAGAAGAATTGTGTCTCCCCCTGTGTTTCCTGTTGTTTTCCAAGTTACTTCCCTCCACCTTCTTTTGTTGGGTCCTCAATCCCCATTTCAATAAAAAAAATATGTTTAACAAGTCTTCAAATTTGATCTTCTTTGATATTTTTGTTTGTTAATTCGTTGTGTCAAGCATCAGCTGTATTACTTTAATAGCTAAATACATAAATCCTTGCCCCTTGTGTTGACTAATTACATTATATAGCCTGCGTTATGTACACACTATCTATGTAGACTTTAGACAACTAGGCAAAGGGCCATTTATTTGTTACCCATGCCTAGTCAATTAATTTTCTTTATTTACACCAAACCTGAGCTCCCCTTGAGGATTTTGTTCGATCCTCGATTTCTATTTGATTTTTTCATGAAGTTAAAAATGCATTTGGACGTTTGAACATTTTAGAATAAGATGGAGAGGATTTGCAAAAGGAAAGGCCAAATGAACAACTTAGTTCTTTTTTAAATAATTCTTTCATTCAATTAAATCTAATATTATTAATGAAATAAAATATTGATGGTTAACCTCTTCCTCTTTTGCCTCCACTTCCTCTACTCTATGCTTAGACAAACAACATTGTCTAAATCCCATCCAAATCCACCACAACACAACACAAATCTATCATATCCCTTCGACAAGGTGCAGGGGCTTCAACATGCTCTTGACCGCACTCAATACGGTATGTCGTTTAAACTTGATGGACAATTCAGTGATATTAGCGAAATTGAAGAATATTGCTAGAAAGAGAGAGTTGAAATATCCATCAATTTAAGAAAAACAAGTTTGGACTTTCTTAAAACCATCATTTGAAAGCTTCAAACCAATATTTTGAAAACAACTTAGGGATATTGGTGAAATCAAGAAAATTGTTAGCAAGTGAGAGCTGTAATACCATCAGTTTAAGTAAATCTAAAGCAAATTTTGATCTTAAAACTAAGATTTGGAAGCTTCAAGCAAAGCATGGTGACCAAAATTTATTCGAATTGAGGAGACGAAATTGTCATAAAGTGACAGCGAAGCGAGAGACGTCACTGAGAAACATGTCGAAAAAGGACAACTACAAAATAGGCAACCAAAAAGTTAGTTGATATCATTTAATTTTACTAATCTTAAATAAAAAAAATAAAATTATTTCTGAAATGTCCTTCATTACAACTTTTTATTATGAATAAAAATGAATCATTAAAAATATAATTAAATTGAAATGAAGACCTTATTTAATTGGTTTAGATCTAAGTAATACTATTCTTAAATTTCATCCAATCCGATCCATGATAAACCCTAATTCATGAAAAAAGCCAACATTTTTGTAAGAAAGCTAGCTAATTAACAATAACATCTTCTTTCTCCGGCCTCTTCCTCGGCCTATGAACGGACTTACGTTTTCTTCAGCTTTTGAGGTCATGATTCTTGCATGAGTTTCATAGGAAATCTTTATGTGAGAAAAGAATCAACACGTCATTGACAATGAAGAGCGTAGGAAAGGAGAAGATGCCACAATCTTAATTTTTGAATATATATATATATATATATATATATATATATATATATATATATATAATATTTTGAAGTGCTTACCTTCCATATATGTTTAAAAATTGTGCATCATCTAATTTTTATTTAAACCAACTTTACTTGCCATGTTTTTAAAACAGAAATTCTAAAGTCATAACTAGAAAGAGTTTTTAAAATTAGTTTTCCCATTTACACCTTTAGAATAGCCTAGTCAAAAAATGTGAAAAGAGAAGCAAACAAAATCCATTTAAAAAAGACTGAAGTTAACGCTAGCAATCAAAAAATCCATCTATAATGCGATTTTTTTTAATCAGATCGACATGATCTAGATTTTATATATGCCAGCATTCTAGAAGCCTGAACGACACAACCAACTAAATTAATCTCCATTGATAAACAATTCCGAAATCCAGACAAGGGGCAGTTTTATTTTGTCAAAATGGGTACGTAGTCCACCTTATCTACCAAGCTACTTACCTAGTCCACCTTCTGTGTTTTTTTTTTCTTTATCCCATTTCCGTGTTTTGGTTTGTTTGACCCTAGGGGCGAAAATGAAATTAATAATTTTCTAAAGTTGCTTTAGTTGTAAAAGATCAATATATATAATGGGTGGCAAATGGCAATTATGCTATAGTGCATTACATATTGCGCACGTACGTACTCGGATATACATTTCTGTTCAGAGGATCTTTAGGGAGGCACTTTCTTTCTATTAATATGCTTTGTTATTAAGCCACCGAAATACTCTTCCTAGTTTCTTGGGACCCATTTCAATGGAAAAAAATGTTTAATACATCTGCTATTTTGTTCTTCGATTTTTTTTTGTTAGTTATTTTGTTCTGAAAGCAGCAGCTCTATTACTTCAAAAGCTAATAAAATCCTTCGCCTACAGACATAAATCCTTAGAGTGTGCTTCTCTCATCTTACAAATTTTTTTGTAGATGTCCACTCACTGGTTTCAACAAGAAAATTGCCTCAATTGAATGAATTTATTTTTTCTCTGACTCAATTGTTGCTTGTTCTTCAAACATCTTAGGAATGATCATTCCTGTTGGGTCTACCATGGCTATGCCAGCACCCTTGTCCTCCTCTTCCTCTGCCAATCAATGGACTCCTGATGTTTTCCTCAGTTTTCGGGGTAAGGATACCCGCAGTCATTTTACTGGACACCTTTATAATGCTCTGAGTAAGGAGGGAATCCAGACCTTTATGGATGATGAAAAGCTGAGGAAGGGAGAAGAAATCACACCAGCTCTAATCAAGGCAATTAAAGAATCTCGGATTGCCATTGTAATTTTTTCAGTAGACTTTGCATCATCTAGGTTTTGTTTAGACGAACTTGTGATGATCATGGACTGCTTAGAACGCATAGACAATTACCAGGTTTTGCCAGTTTTTTATAAAGTAACTCCGGCTGATGTGCGCCATCAGAAAGGAAGTTTTGAAAAAGCCCTGGCCAAGCATGAAAGAAGAATCAGTGAAAACGGCAAGGTTCAAAAATGGAGGTCAGCTTTGGAAAAAGCTGCAAATATATCTGGTTGGAATTCCGAAGACTACAGGTATATGAATCACCATTGCTTTCCTATAAATATTCTTTTTTTAGGAGATTAGACTTTCCATGAGTAACATATCATTCAATTTTTGTGCTGGGACAGACAAGAATACAAATTAATTGAACGTATCGTTGAAGATGTCTCTGAAAAGATTAATGTTCGTACTTCATGTGTTGCTAATTACCCACTTGGCTCAGGGTCGACCTTTGAACAAAAGGTAAATTGTGTAAGACCCTTACTTTTAGTCATTGTTTATCTGTTTTATCTTTAATATTTATTTCTAAAAATTATATAAGAGTTTTAAATTTTTTATAGACAGGATGATGATACTATCTATTTATTTTTTATTTTAGATTAAATGATTATTTTAATTTTATATTTTTTTTGTCAATTTGGTCCTTTATATCTTTTAAAAAATTGACTTTGGTCTGTTATCTCATTTATTTTTTTTCAAAAGGGTTTTTTTTATCTTTTTAAAAAATTATTTCTATTCTTTATCTTATTTAAAATATTTAAAATGTCTCTTTAGCTATTTAAATATATTCAAAATGGTCATTTATTTGAGTGCTATTTGGAGGATAAAGTTAAATATATTTAAATAGTTGAAGGACTATATGTTTTGAACAAAGATAAGGTATTAAAAAAAACTTTTTAAAAAAAAATAACTATTTTGAACTACTTAAATTAGATATAAGACCAAAGTAAATCTTTCAAAAAATAATGAATCACTCTATAGATAATAAGTAAGATATATGATCATTTAGCTAACCCTTCTTTCAATAGTTTTTACATATCAGAACCTAGAAAATGACTAATATCTCTCTAGAAATTAGTATTTCGAAATAAATAGAAAAAATATCTAAAGTTTGTGAAAAAATAATTTTAAGTGTGGAATAATATTTATAACTAAAAAACTTAGGTATTTTGTGATAATTATTTGATATTTTTGTATAAACAATATGCAAATACCCTAGTTAATCGTGTCGGCTTGATGTTTTTAAATAAAGTATAATTTAATAAATCTTTTTTAAACATTTTAAAGTTTTTTTAACTAATTTAATTGATTTTTTAATTTTACCCTTAGTATAATAAAAATGCAATTAAAATAAATTACACAAATTTCTCTTAATTTTTTTATCAGGTTCGGCCACCATATATGATAAATCTGGTCCATTAATTTTTATTCATTTCTTTTACCTTAAAGTTAATTAAAGAGGATAAGTAAAAAATTTTAAAATTAATTACTCATGATTAATTTTATAAGCCAAACATTATTTTTGTCATACTTGGACCAAAATTGTACCATGTTGTATTTGTATACAAAGGGGAAAGACTGTCTCACTCTCCACACTTTCTCACACATTCATTTTCATTTAAATACTCTAATATAACTGATTGCCCATAATTATATGGTAGAGTGGAGAACATTTTAATTGATTGATCATGATCATCATGATTGAGAATTGTGTGATGGTACTATTTGGAGGGTAATTGCTTCCCAAATGATAAAGATATTTGATAATGATCATCAAGTGGGATTTGGATCTATGAGTCTTGGGTGTCTCCATATAACTTAGGTAAATGTTTAGGTTCTACATTATATTGAGCATATTAGGTGCTTGTTTTGTTGTGATTGATTGCATAAGTTAATCCCACTAACTTGTTATTGTGATTTAGGAACTAATTAACCTCACTAGTTTCCATCTTTTCTTTTCTTTATGTGTTCCAGGTACATTGTCATGATGATCATCAGATTAGCGGACTCCAAAGTTCACCTTCAGCATCTAGCTTTGTAGCACAGTCATCTTCGGGACTTGGCTATGGAGCACAATCATATTTTGGAACAACAAAACCTCCTTATACTGTAAAATTCATTCCGGGGACTCAGATCATGTCTGCAACATCTTTTAATTAATATGGGTACCAGGAGTGCCTTCCCTTCTTTTCTGTTACCAATGAACACAACCTTGGACCTCATTCATCGTTTAATGCTCTTCAATGCCCTAAATGCCTTAAATGGTATCACCTATATGGGTGATCATGGACATTATTTGTCAAATTGTTGTCTACCAAATAATGGAGTGTGTTTGCAAAAGGAAAAGGCCAAATGAACAATTTAGTCCTTTATTTTTTTTATTCACTTTGGTCTTTTATTTAAAAAAATCATTTGACCCTTTATCTATTTAAATTGGTTCAAGCTAGTCCTTTCTTTCATTTAAATTTGGTACGATTAATGAACTAAAATATTGATGGCTAAAACTATTGCAAAGTGTAAGTTTCTTTCTCCTCCTCTTTTCCCTCCACTCCTCTGCTTTGTGCTGAAACAAACAACATTGTCCAAATCAACCACAACACAACACAAATCCATCATCTCCCTTCAACTTAGGGCTTCCCCTTCATCTGTCGTTTGTTAACGGTTTGGAAAGTGCACCAAATTGTCCAAGTAATAAAGAAACAGTAAGTCTGAGGATCGAGTCCATAGGGACTTTGCTTGTACTCAGGGTTAACATATTTCTAATTTTAAGCGCACAACGAATTCAATTTGATATTTGTCTAAAACTAATGCGGAAACATAAAATTCAATATAACTAAAGATAGTTAAGCAGAGCACAATAAAGAGATAGAATACAAACACTTGGGGTGAGTTGTCGGTTGATGCAGAGTTTTTGTGACGAGTTGGAGACTCAACTCACCGAAACTACCCTTGATGCAATATTAAAGATTTTTCGCTATTCAACATTATTCTCGCATAACCTTCGCCTTCTAAACTATTATAACCATAATTCCTCATGTGAAAGAGTCTAAATCACCTACTTTACTCCTAATCCCTTAAGAGCTACGCTAAACGATTTTCATTAAGGATATAGATGAAAACTTAGGTTAAACAAAACCACTCTATCCCTAGACATGATATGTATAGAAGTGTTTTTCAGTTTTAAGTCAATAACCATTTTCCAATGCATTAAAACCTATAACAAAGCATGCAAATGAGTGATCAAACCACTAACATGAATAAAGCTCAGAAAAACAACAATAATACGAAGATAACATTAAATAGATAGTTATAATCATTACATCAAGAGTGTTTGGTTGTTGAGCTTCCAACAATAGATGATTTAGTCTCCCATTGTCATGAGAGGCTTACAAATACAAAAGTGAAGCAAGAGGAATTGAAGAGAATGGAAGAAAATAGAGGAAGATGGAGGAAGGGGTTCCCAAGTGAGTGGATTTTCCCCTCTTTTTTGTGCCCTAGCTTGGCTTCTTTCTCTCCATGGCTGTCTCTCCTTGTGGGTAAGTGCTTTCCCACTTTTATTCTTCAAAAATGCTCATTGTTATATGTTTCAGAATTGGCTACGCGTTGAGCCTGCATGTATGTGCGCACTGAGCCTGCATTTGCGCGCTGAGCGAGCATGCATGTGCGTGTTGAGTGAACCACTCCAGATCTTTAATCCATCTTCCATGTCTCTATTGTATCATTTTCTTCAAAAAATATAACCAAAACACTATAAATCAACTAATTTTAACATCTACTGGATAAAAGCTCAGAAGAAGCTAAATTTCTACGTTTTACTCACAAAAGAAACGTTAAAAGAAGGAAAAGAAGATAATTGCTATGTGATTTACATGTAACATTTACGTATGCATAGCAACTATCATCGTTGCAGGCGCATTGTCATGCTCTTGGCAGCACTCAATACAGTATGTCATTTAGACTTTCTCTAAATCTAAACGAATCCGGGGACTTTCTCTTGGTCTTCTTTGCCATTTGGTATGTGTAAAATGGGTTTTTGAATAGAGATGGTTGTCGTTTACCATCTTTAAACATCTCAAGAATCGGTGCTGTTGTGGCTACCATGGCTATGCCAACATCCTTGTCCTCCTCTTCCTCTGCCAATCAATTGACTCATGATGTTTTCCTCAGTTTTCGGTGTACGGATACTCGCAAATTTACTGGACACCTTTATAAAGCTCTGTTCAACAAGAAAATCAGCACCTTTATGGATGATGAAGGCCTGAGGAAAGGAGAAGAACTCACACCAGCTCTAACCACGACAATTAACGAATCTCGGATTGCCATTGTATATTTTAAATAAACTTTGCATCATCAAGATTTTGTTTAGAGGAACTTGTGATGATCATGGAGTGCTTAAAACACAAAAGAAATTACCGGGTTTTTTCAGTTTTTTATGATGTAGAGCCGGCTGATGTGTGTGCCATTAGAAAGGAATTTTTGAAGAACACCTGAACAAGAATACAACAAGAATCAGTGAAGAGGGCGAGGTTCAAAAATGGAAGTCAGCTTTGGAAAAAGCTTCATATATAGTTGGTTGGAATTCCAAAGAATATGGGTATATAAATCACCATTGTTTTCCTATAAATATTCTTTTTTAGGAGATTAGAATTTCCATGAGTAACATATCATTCAATTTTTTGTGCTGGGACAGACAAGAATACAAATTAATTGAACGTATCATTGAAGATGTCTCTGAAAGGATTAATGTTCGTACTTCATGTGTTGCTAATTACCCACTTGGCTCAGGGTCGATCTTTGAACAAAAGGTAAATTGTGTAAGACCCTTACTTCTAGTCATTGTTTATCTGTTTAATCTTTAATATCTATTTCTAAAAGTTATATAAGAGTTTTAAATTTTTTACAGACAGGATGATGATACGATCTATTTATTTTTTCTTTTAGATCAAATTAGTGTTTTCAGACTTGGATAGATGATAGAGTGCTTTTAGTTATATTTTTGTTCATCATTCTTAGCCTATTTGACTTCTCTTGGACCTTTATTTTCCTATCTAATTCAGTTTTTGTCTTAGGCAAGTAAGTGAGATTAATTGCTAATTGTTACGTATTTTCAGATTTTTGTTCACTTGACATATCTGACTTGTCCAGGACCTATAGAGTGCTACGGAACTCTGAATGGAGCGTTATAGGAGTCCCTAGAAAGATAACAAAAAGATCTACAAGTTTACTAGAAATAGCCCGAGGCCAATTCTGTCATTTGGAGGGTCATTTTAAGCTTCGAAATCAGAACATCTGCACTTGCAATTTTGGGCTGCGAATTTGATTTTATGGTTGTAAATAGCAACTAACTAGAATTGTTGGGTTTGTTTATGGCCCATTTTAAACTCCAGACCTTAGTCACTACATATTAGTGACCTTAGTGAAACTTGAACAGCACTTTACATTTTGCACAAACAAGTTTATTATTTCTTTTCTTTAGTTTTTAAAATCAAAAGCTTGTTCTTCATTTTCTCTCATTTGTTCTTCATTGTTCTTCATCTTCTTCATTTCCATTTTGCTATTCTTCCATTTTTCTGCACTTACTTCATGGGGCTTTCCTTGGTGATCATCATGGAAGGCTAAATAATCACTCAATCCAAGGATCCATTCCAAGCAAGAGGAGAATTTTAGTTCTAGTTTACTATTTCGAATTCTGTGTGAATGTTCACTTTCTTCTTCAATTGCTATTCTGTTTTCATGATTATGAATGCGTTTAGAATTGAAAGCGAATTAGGTTATGGATTCATTGCCTAATTTTGAATATAAATCACAGATTAATTAGATGATATTTCAATTAGGGTTTGTGGTTTCAATTAATTTAGGAGTAGAATCGATTGAACTGCTTCTATTGAGATTGAATGAATGTTCATAATAGAATCAACTTATGAGAATGATGATGATTCGAATAGCTTGGGTTGGTGAATTGTATTGATGCTTTTTAATCTGTTTTACTTTACTCCTTGATAATCTTGTTAATTTCTGCATTGTTCTTTAATTTTAGTTTGTGTTCTTGCATGTTTTACTTTGCGCATACCAACTGTTTGACAAAATTCCCCCTTATTATTACCAATGATTTGAAGCTAGAACCATATTGATCGTGTCTCTGAGTCGACCTAGGTTAACCCTATGCTGCAGAATTAGCTTAGTTAAATTGTTTTGAAGCCACACGACAAACGCTTATCAATCGACCCGACCGGTTCGACCGTGACCCAGAGACCAGACTGGGTCAGGTTGCATGTTGGATCGGTCATCTCAATGACCCGCCTAAACCCGTTTGACCCGGTCAGGCTGTGGTCGATCAGCCAACCCGGACCGGGTCAGCATATCCCTCCTGGAAGCAAAATGACACCGTTTTGCACTTAGGTTTTAGGTTTTATTTTTCTTCAGTTTTTGCTTCTTCTCCGCGTCGAACCTCCGAGCGCAGCACAGCGGCTCCAATCCTCCAACCTCCAACAGTCCAACCAAGCCTCTAAGGTCCAACTCCAAGTCGTTTCGTCACGCCGTGGTGCTCAGCCTTCATTGTCCAGGATTGGTCGCGCCACCGGTACAGTTGGGTATTGGTCGGCATCACGCCGGAGTGAGGTTAGGGACGATGATGGGTGGCGGATTTGGGACGTTTCCTTCCTTGTCGCTGACGACTCCACTCTTGACGACGTTGCTAACAACTACAATGAAAGAGGAGTTAGCCTCCGTTGATGGAGGACGTGAGGAGGATTTTCCTGTCATTGACTTGGGTTCTCAAAATAGAGCCCAGATTATTCACTAAATTGGCGATGCGCCGATGCCACACTTGACTATCAAAAAGATAACGATCTTGTTCCTATGCAGGAGCTAGTGTTTCCTTTCACCTTGATTGTCAAAAACTTTGAGAAGCTTAGGCACTGGGAGGAGCCACACTTGACTGTCGCATTTCTTGGGCTTATGCATCACCTGTGAGTGTTCGTGCTGTCGTTCCGGTGCCGTAAGTTCGTCTTCACTCTTCATTCTTCTTTTCTGTAGTGATGGTGATTGACACTTTGACAGTAGCTGTTTTTGGTTTTTATTCAGTGCCGCGTTTTGGTTTTTATTCTGCATAATATTTGGTGGTGTGGCACACAACTTGTTTGTTGAAATGTGGCAGTGATGGTGACTGTTTGAATGTGTATACATTTTTGTGACTGTTTGAATGTGTACCATTTGATTCTTTGGAGCATTTCTTAGTCTTTATTTTTAATATGTAAACCAAAAGATTAGCACCACGTGATAGTTGGAAGCAGATCACGAAATGTGCGGTTGCGGTGGCTATGTTGCAAGGCCGAATGAAAGGGTAGCTTGCAACTTGCAAGACATTTGATTAGATCATTTAGACAATTAGATGTATTTAATTTGGTTCAGACTTCATAGGTGCAATTACTATCAATTGTTGCAAGCCATTTTAATATATTATAAAGTAGCTTGCAATGAGTCCTTAGTCTTAGACACGTAAGTTTTAAGGTCATCACCAATTCTTGGTAGTTGGTAATTGTCAAATAAAGCTTTGAATGGTAAAGTTATAATGGGATAAAGTTATAATCAGGAACATGAGTTGACGCAGATGGTGCTGCTGCACTACTATACTATCTTTGCCTAAAACGTGTGCCATCAATTCATCTACCTCCTCATCACCTAATTCAGGATTTTGTCACTATGTGTATTAATTTGACCTTGAATTGCACTCAGAAATACTTGAATTGCAAGAATAGTGAATCGTCCAATTTCTGCATCTTGGGTTGGAAACTTGGAATTGAACTGAACTTGATAGTGCTGAAGCTCAGTGGCATCATTTAATTCATGTAGATGACCTCACTTAGTGGAAAGCTTTTATTTTATTTTTTAAATAGTGGAAAGCTTTTATTGTTGTTGGTGGTGATCAATGAGTATGAGTCTTCATAGATACTAAGGTAGTTTTGGTAATTCATTTTGAAGTCTTTGTGAGTAGTAAGGATGAATAATTTTATGGGGATATACCATATTTCCAATGGTGATATGAAGGAAAAATGCCTGATTATCATGGACAAATTTATGACATTCTAGTCACAGAAACAGTTTCATTGTTTACATTCTTGGGGTTTAAAATCTTTTGGTTGGTGATATATGGATTCCTTAGAGGACCATGCTTTGGACAAACATATTTAAGCATATGTGTATTGCAAACTAATTGATAATCTAGCTAATTTATTTTGAGATTATAGTATGTGATGTTTTAGAGAAAATTATGATTTGTTAAGACTTTTGAATGATATTTCTATGACTTTATGTTATGAAATAATATTAATTTGTGATTTTTTTATAAATATTTTAAGACATTATCATGCGGGTTAACGGATTCGACCACTGACCGAGTCATGCGAGTTAATCAGTGACCCACCGGTTCGACCACTGATCCAATGATCCAGTACCTTGACCGGATCAGTCATCGAGTCAATTTTAATACTAGGGATCAAATGATTATTTTATTTTTATCTTTTTTTCTCAATTTGGTCCTTTATATATCTTTTAAAAAATTGACTTTCGTATGTTATCTCATTTATTTTGTTCAAAAGGGATTTTATCTTTTTAAAAATTTATTTCTATTTTTTATCTTATTTAAAATATTTAAAATGTCTCTTTAGCTATTTAGATATATTCAAAATGATCATTTTATTTGAGTGTTATTTGGAGGGTAAAGTTGAATATATTTACATAATTGAAGGACTATATATTTTGAACAAAAATAAGGTCTTAAAAGAAACTTTTTAAAAATAAATAATTATTTTGAACTACTTAAATTAGATATAAGATCAAAGTAAATCTTTCATAAAATAATGAATCACTCTATAGATAAAAAGTAAGATAAATGATCATTTAGCTAACCCTTCTTTTAATACTTTTTACATATTGGAACCTAGAAAATGACTAATATCTCTCTACAAATTAGTGTTTCTAAATAAATAGAAAAAATATTTAAATTTTGTGAAAAAATAATTTTAAGCGTGAAATAATATTTATAACTAAAAAATTAGGTATTTTCGTATAATTATTTGAAATTTTTGTAAAAAATATGCAAATACACTAGTTAACTGTGTAAGCTTGATGTTTTTAAATAAAGTGTAATTTAATAAATCTTCTTTAACATTTTCAACTTTTTTTAAACTAAATTAATTGATTTTTTTTAATTTTACCCTTAGTATAATAAAAATGTAATTAAAATAAATTACACAAATTTCTCTTAATTTTTTATCAGGTTCAGTCACCATATATAATAAATTAGGTCCATTAATTTTTATTTATTTATTTTACCTTAAAGTTAATTAAAGAGGATAAGTACAACATTTTTTTAAAATTAATTACTCATCTGTATAAGCCACACATTATTTTTGTCATACTGGGACCAAAATTTTACCACATCTATTTGTATATAAAGGTGAAAGACTGTCTACCAACTCAGGTTTTCGCTCTCCTCAGTCTCTCAGACATTCATTTTCATTTAAATACTCTAATATAACTGATTGCCCATAATTATAAGATAAAGTGGAGAACATTTTAATTGATTGATCATGATCATAATGATTGAGAATTATGTGATGGTTATTTGGAGGGTAATTACTTCCCAAATGATAAAGATATTTGATGTCTTGAGTGTCTCCATATAACTTAGGTAAAAGTTTAGGTTCTACATTATATTGAGCATATTAGTTGCTTGCTTTGTTGTGATTGATTGCATAAGTTAATCCTACTAACTTGTTACTGTGATTTAGGAATTAATTAACCTCACTACTTTCCATCTTTTCTTTTCTTTATGTGTTCCAGGTACATTGTCATGATGATCATCAAAGCATGGCAAACTCTCCAGTCATGTTTGGGACATCTGTCCAGTTTAATGGACTCCAGAGTTCACCTTCAGCATCTGACTTCGGAGCACAATCATCTTCGGCACTTGGCTTTGGAGCACAATCACCGTGGCCTGGCTTGGGAGCACAATCATCTTCATTTGGCTTTAGAGCACAATCATCTTTTCCTGGCTTTGGAGCACAATCATCTGTGCCTAGCTTTGGAGCACAATCATCTTCGCCTTGCTTGGGAGGACAATCATTTTTGGGAATTGGCTTTGGAGCAACACAACCTCTTTATAATGTAGACATCACGATGGAGACTCAGTTCAACAATTTACCTTTAGCACCTTCTAATCAATGTGGGTACCACGAGTGCCTTACCTTCTTGTCTTCTACCAAAGTACCCAACCTTGGACCTCAATCGTCGTTCAATGCTTTTCAAAGGCCCTATATGCCTTAAATGGCGTCACCCATATGTGTGATCATGGACAACATTTGGCAAATGGCTATCTACCAAACAATGTGTTGGGTTGGAGGTGCGCTTCTCCACTTCCCACCACTAACAAAAAGGGAGTCTCACACAGGCACAACCCTCAAACAATCAAACGAAAATAATGCGGAAACGTGAACGATCAAAAACAACACGAGGAAGAGCAGGAGAGAAACACAAACACAAATGGCTTTACGTGGGAGAAAACCTGCAACAGGAAAACCCACGGGACCTTGTCTAGAAACAATCCACTATTATCAATAATGGTTACAAACAATCTCAACGGTCTCTAGCTGGAGTCACTCAACCTCACCAACAATGGAGGGAACACTCTCTACAAGGGTTGCTCACTCAACCTCTCGGAGACTCTCTCTCTACAGCCTTTCGCCGGAGATACTCACAGAAAAGGCTCTCTCTTCTCTGTGCTCAAATCTGAAAATTTTATGATCTATATGCCTCCATCTATAAATGCAGTATTTATATAGAGAATTAGGTTTAGGGATTTCACCACCCTAAACAGGAAGTGGGCCGGGGTCAGCCCCTCGAGAAATGGGCCCAAAGTCAAACATTTCATTTTCCAGCACCTAGGGATTTGGGCCTAGCATTAAAGCAGAAATATCCAACAAATCTCCCTCTTCCGCTTTCAATGTGACACATTGGCAACCCGGCAAAATCTGGTCTTCAACTAACGTCCGGGGTCTTCACTTCACAACCCAGCCTTCCTACCTTGGCTCCATCATGCCGAGTTCCTTAGCCCGGCTCCTTCACAACAATCTTCAAACTTCATTGCTGGTACCGGCTTTGTCATCATGTCAGACCAATTCTGACTTGTGTGCATCTTTCCAAGTGTGAACTGTCCACCCTCTACCGCATCCTGGATCCAGTGATACCTTATGTCAATGTGCTTAGTGCAGGAGTGATATGTCGAGTTTCTTGCCAAATGAATGGCGCTCTGATTGTCACACTTCAGCTCATACTTTTCTTGATCATGACCGAGCTCCTGGAGAAAATTCTTCATCCTCAGCAACTCTTTGTACGCTTCAGTAGCGGCTATGTACTTGGCCTCAGTAGTCGATAATGCCACACACTTTTGCAGTCTTGACTGCCACGAGATTGCTCCTCCAGCAAGCGTCATCAAATATCTCGTCGTCGACTTCCTTGAGTCGGAATCTCCCTAAATCAGCATCCGAGTAGCTTTGCAACCCGGTCTCACCATCTCCAAATCAAAGACACAGCTTGGTCGTACCCTGGAGGTACCTGAAGATCCACTTCACTGCTTCCCAGTGCTCTCTGTGTGGGTTCGTAAGATACTGGCTCACTACTCCAACTTCATATGCCAGGTCGGGTCTGGTGTAAACCATTTCATACATCAAGCTTCCGACTGTAGATTGGTATGAGATCTTCTCCATCTCCTCTCTGTCTTCATCTGATCTCGGACATTGCCTTTCACTTAGCTTCAAATGTCCGGCCAAGGGGGTGCTTACGGTCTTGGCTTTGTCCATGTTGAATCTCTTCAAGATCTTCTCAACATATTTCTCCTGACTTAGCCACAGTAGCTTCTTCTTTCTATCTCGGATGATCTTCATTCCGAGGATCTGTTTTGCTGGACCGAGGTCCTTCATCGTGAAGGACGAGTTCAACGCCTCCTTCAGGGCGGAAATCTTCACTTTGTCTTGTCCTACTATCAGCATGTCATCCACGTATAGTAGCAAGATCAAGAAATCACCAGTCTCATACCTCTTCACAAAGACACAGTGGTCGACATCCGTCTTCATGAACCTATGGTCTGTCATGAAGGAATCAAACTTCCTGTACCACTGCCGAGGTGCTTGATTCAAGCCATAGAGACTCTTCTTCAGCCGGCATACCATGCCTTCACATCCCAGAGCCTCGAACCCTTCAGGTTGCTCCATGAAAATTTCTTCTTCCAGCTCACCGTGAAGAAATTCCGTTTTCACATCCATCTGTTCTACCTCCAGGTCCATTGTGGCTGCCATAGCTAACACAGTTCGGACCGAGGTCATCTTCACAATAGGAGATAATATCTCATCAAAGTCAATCCCCTTCTTCTGATTGCAGCCTTTCACCACAATCCGGGCTTTGTATCTCGGCCTCTTGCCGTTCTCCTCCTGCTTGATCTTATACACCCACTTGTTCTTCAGAGCTCATCTCCCCTTAGGCAAGTCAATCAGCTCATACGTTTGGTTCTCATATAGGGATTTCATCTCATCCTACATGGCCTTCTCCATTCACCACTCTCTGGGCTCTCCACAGCCTCATCATAACTCTGGGGTTCACCGTCCTCAGCAATTATGGTATATTCATCAGGTGGATACCTTGTAGAATGTCTTCTTTCTCTAGTGGGGTATCTCGGTTGTTCTTCTTCTTCACCTTCAGAACCCGGATCCCGGTATCATCGGCTTCTTGCTGGTCATTCTCCTCATCATCGCTTCCAGCGATTTCTCCACCGGTTACTCCCCCTGCTTCACACGAGGGATGGGTTCTTCACTTCGGACAATAACCCGGACTTGGGGCTTCGAGATGTCATGAATGGTCTCATCCTCATGGAAGACTACATCTCGGCTTCTCACAATCCTCTTGTTGATTGGATCCCACAGTCGAAACCCGAACTCAGTTTTCGGCGAACCGAGGTATATGCACTCATTCGTCTTTGTATCCAGCTTCACCCTTTCATCATTAGGGACATGTACGAAGGCTCGGCATCCAAACACACTCAGGTGATCATAGGTCGCTCTCCGACCCGTCCAGATTTCCTCTGGAATCTCTCCTTCCAGCGGTCGTGATGGTGAGAGATTTATCAAATCGACCGCGGTTCTCACTGCCTCTCCCCAATATGCTTTTGAAAATCCGGCGTTGGAAAGCATACTTCGGACCTTCTCTTCAATAGTCTGGTTCATCCTCTCAGCGAGCCCGTTCAGCTGAGGTGTCTTGGGGGGCGTCTTCTCAAGTCGGATCTCGGCTTCTCTATAGTATGCCTCGAAGGGACCCCGGTACTCACCACCATTTTCTGATCTGACCACCTTCAATCTCTTACCAATCTCCCTTTCCACCATAGCATGGAATTCTTTGAACGATTGGAGAACCTGGTCCTTAGTCTTCAAATGGTAAACTCACACTTTGCGGGAGTGGTCATCAATGAAAGATACAAAATACTGCGCTCCTCCAAGCGATCTCTCTGTCATGGAGCAAACATCAGTATGGACGAGGTCAAGTATGCACCTCTGTCTCCTGGGTTGATCCGGTCTCACAAACGAAATTCGATGCTGCTTCCCAGCTACGCAGTGCGAGCAACTCTCTAGCACTTGACCTTTCAACCCGGTCAGTAGCTCTTTCTTCTCCAAAATCTTAAGCCCTTTCTCACTCATATGGCCGAGACGCTTGTGCCACAGCTCCAGGCTTGATCCATCAAACACAGTATTGGCATCACCACCAATCATCCTTCCTTGCATCACATACAAGGAACCTTCCTTCTTTCCTCTGTCCATCACCAAATTTCTTTTGGCCAACATTCATCTACAGCCCTCAAAGCTGTTCACTAACCCTGCATCATCAAGTTTTCCTACCGAGATTAGATTCAACCGCATGTCAGGTACATGCCTCACTTCCTTCAGCACAATCCGACACCCTACTTCCAAGGTCAGGGTCACATCACCGATACCAACAATCTTGCTGGTCACCTGATTCCCCATCTTTACATCTCCAAAATCTCCACTCCTGTAGGAGGAGAAAAACCTTATGGAAAGAAGCACCTGAATCAACTGTCAAGGAATTATCCTCTCCGAGAAGGAATACCTCGGCACTGGCACTGGCAACCACCGCTGTGGTGCTCTTCACCTCTTTCTTCTTCTGTATGCTCTGGTCTGACTTCACAGAGCCATTCTGCTCATCTTTCTGTAGAATCTAGCAGTCATTCTTCTTGTGTCCGGGCTTCCCGCAGTAGAAGCACTTCAGTTCACTCTTTGGCCTTGACCGGTCTCGAGATCGATCCCTTCTATCTCGACCCCAGTTCCTACCACGACCCCAGAGGTTGGTCTTGCTCCTTTCAGCAACGTTGGCATCAAACGTGCTGGTTACACCTCGTTCTCTTCTCCTGGCTTCTTCATTCAGGAGGATGTTCGTCACGACATCCATTTCCAATTTCCCTTCAGGAGCCGAGTTACTCAACGTCACTACCAGAGTATCCCAAGTCTCTGGCAATGAACTCAGCAACAACAGAGCCTGCATCTCGTTGTCAATTCTCATCTCGGCCTTGGACAATTGGTTCACAATACCTTTGTATGTGTTGAGGTGCTCAATCATGCTCATCCCATCCTTGTACTCCAACTTCACAAGCTAACGGACGAGGTGTGCCTTGTTCCTAGGAGTCTTCTTCTGAATCATGGATTCCAACTTGTTCCACAATTCATACACATTTGTGAACTCGGACACATGCTCAAAGAGACTGTTATCAATGTACTTCCTGATCGTGGCCACCGCCTTGCGACTCAGGATCTCCCATTCCTTGTCGATCTTGCTTGCCGGTCTCTCATCAAGGACAATGGGCTCGTGCAAATCTTTGCAATACAGATGATCTTCCATCATCGGTCTCCAGTAGGTGAAGTTGTCTGCGGTCAACTTGAACATATCCCTGTCATGGGTTATGCTACCACTCGTCTCCATCCAGTCTCCTTTCTCCTCTCAGAACCCGTCGAACCCGGGCTCTGATACCACTTTGTTGGGTTGGAGGTGCGCTTCTCCACTTCCCACCACTAACAAACAGGGATTCTCACACAGACTCAACCCTCAAACAATCAAATGGAAATAATGTGGAAACGTGAACGATCAAAAAACAACACGAGGAAGAGCAGGAGAGAAACACAAACACAAATGGCTTTACGTGGGAGAAAACCTGCAACAGGAAAACCCACGGGACCTTGTCTAGAAACAATCCACTATTATCAATAATGGTTACAAACAATCTCAACGGCCTCTAGCCAGAGTCACTCAACCTCACCAACAATGGAGGGAACACTCTCTACAAGGGTTGCTCACTCAACCTCTCGGAGACTTTCTCTCTACAGGCTTTCGCCGAAGATACTCACAGAAAAGGCTCTCTCTTCTCTGTGCTCAAATCTGAAAAAATGTCTAATCTATATGCCTCCATCTATAAATGCAGTATTTATAGAGAAAATTAGGTTTAGGGATTTCACTACCCTAAACAGGAAGTGGGTCGAGGTCAGCCCCCTCAAGAAATGGGCCCAAAGTCAAACATTCCATTTTCCAGCACCTAGGGATTTGGGCCAAGCATTAAAGCAGAAATATCCAACACAATGGTCATCTGCCATGTTGATGATGAGGCAAAAGAAACAGAAGACAGACTCTGATTCGGAGTACCCTTTTGAAATATAATGTTGACTGGTCACAGTTTCTACTATAAAAATGTTACACATGAAGATATAAGAATAATAAGATTTATAATATGATAAGAAAAAATTTTAAAAAAAATATTGAAAGAATATTTAAAATAATAAGATATTTATGTATTATTACTTTTTTAATTACTAGTTATAAGATGAGAGGGTAGTGCTTAAATCAGCCTACTATGACATACATCCCTTTTATTTTACAAAGTATACGAAGGGAAGGGCAACATATTTTGAATTTGTATATATTTTCATGATAGTCAATGGGTGTATCATGTGTGTACACATTATTGACAATTTTAAATTGCAGATTTTTTAAAAAGTGAAAAACTAAAATTAAGAAAAAATTAGGGAAATCAAAATTGTGGATAAATAATTAAAAGGAAACTAAAATTACAATTTGGCTTTTATGTTTAATACTTAAGTCAGTTATACTTACTAAGTAAATTTTCCTTTTAAGATTATTTCCTAAAACTAATTCATAAATTAAAAAACATATCTACAAATTAAAAAATATTTTTGAAAACAAGTAATAAAAAGAAAGAGTTAAATAAAATTATGTAAAAATATATATGAATGAACAATGACTAAAATATGAGGTACTTTTGTATTATTATCTGTATATAGTATCAACTTGTCATATAATCTTTTAGGGGAATTTAACTTAATTATTTAAGTATGGTGTGTAAGTTATTATAAACTTTTCAAATTATCTATAATTATGATAGATAAAAAAATTTCAATTATAGAAAGAAACAATTTTTGAGTTCAGAACATTAACATTTCTACTGGGATATATAAGTTTAAAAAAAAAAACATTTTTATTGGAAAAATAATCAGAAGTTGAATTGAAAACTTTCTGTGTCTACCATTTGTGTTTCCGCTTGTCTTCCAACTTCCAAGTTATTTACCACCTATTTTATTTTTCTCTCATTTCTCTTTTTTCATTTGTTTGACCGCTAAGGGCAAAAATTAGCAATAGATTGTAAAAAGTTTTAATATATGCGTGGCTCATGTCACTTGGTGCATTACGCACCTGGTGCCGTTTCTGGTCAGACTTCAAATTCAAAGGCTCTTTTGGGAGGTACTTTCTATGCAGACCATGCTTTATTTCGATAATTACTACATGTACTGTTAAGCAAGCCATAAACATTTAGATAAAAAAAAATGTTTAGCATGTCCTCTATTTATTCTTCTTTGATATCTTCATCAGTTAATTTGTTCTCAAACAGAAGCTCTATTACTTCAAAAATTAACCACACCCCCATGCTTAGAAAACTAGGCAAGAGAAAAAAATTTGTTGCTGCTTGCTCAAACATCTCAAGAACCATTCAGGTGGCTACCAATCTACCATGGCTATGCCATCGTTCTCCTTTTCCTATCAATGGTCTTATTGATGAGGACCAAGAATTGTAAGGCCCCATGACAAGGATAAGATCAAAGGAAACACAAGAAGCATTGGATCATGAAGTGAACTTCTTCCTTTCTTAAGTATTGAGTCAACATATCAACCTTGCTTTGAGTCCAAAGACCAACCAGGAAGAAGAGTTTAGATTGCTCCAATTGATTCAAATGAGTGAAGAACCCAAAGACTAATGAGTGAAGAGCCTAGATACCTCCAATGTTTTGAACATAACTTGATTTCTTGATGTCCATTTTAGGTGTTCTTTAATGCGTTTGAAAGCTCTAGAGATTTCCTACAAGTTGTATTTCTAGTCTCAAGTCCTAATTTTGCATCTATGATGATGAAAATGAGACATGAAGTTCAGCACAAATTAAACTTTTTTTAGTATAATTTTTAATAAGAAATATGTTACTCAAGTCCCACATTGGAGAGAAGTAGGAGCGAGACACCACTTGTTGGTTATAAAATAATCACTCATTTGTCTTATGTACTCACCTTTGAATTGAATAAAACTTTGCACTTTTAAAAATGTGTGAGAGGAAGTTCCTCTTGGGTTCTTAATTGGACCAAACATTGGTTCTTATCAAAAGTTTCTATAATCTTTGTGGCGAATCTCCACGGGACTTATCACTTTTCATAAGGTGTGGCATCTTCTTCCATTTCTTGTATTTTCCGCCTTTTTACTTTATTCTATTTCTTTTCCGCCTTTTTACTTTATTATATTTTCTTTAACATTTTGTTCATATTAAATTCGTTATTTTTGTTCTGCACTTTTCTTCATATTGTCTTTATCTTTATTTCTTTTCGTCAAACACTTGACGTGCACCTTTTTCTTTTTGTTATAACAAGAAGTCTTTTCAAGGACGATCCGTAAAAAAAAAAAAAAACAATGAACCCCGTATTGGTTCATATCACTTATAATGTTTTTCTTAGTTTTCGAGATGAGGATATTCTCACCGGTTTTACTTGAAACCTTTATCATGGTTTGTGTGAAACCTTTATCATGGACGATCAAGAGCTAAGGAGGGGAGAAAATACCACACTGGCTCTAATGAAGGCTATTCAAGAATCTAGGGTTGCCATCGTCATTTTTTCCACAAAACTATGCATCGTTAACTTTTTGTTTACAAGAACTTTTGAAGATCATGGAGTTAGTTGTTAAAACAAAAGGGTAGATTGGTCTGGCCTGTTTTTTATTAAGTGGATCCATCCGGTGTGTGCCATCAGAAAGGAAGTTATGCAGAAGCACTAGCCAAGCATGAAACAAGATTCCATGACAAGGACATGATTCAAAAATGGAGGTTAGCTTTGCAAGAAGCTGCAACTCTACCTGGTTGGTATTTCAAATTAACAAGGGTATGTAAATCGTCATTCTTGTCCTAAAAATTTTATTATTTTTTGTAGGATATTAGAACGTCAACCAGTGACATCATTCAATTCTATTCAGGTGGATCAACAGCAGCGGGAAACACTGCCATTGGAGAAGTCTTATCTGTAAGAAGCTCTTCCACAAAAGATTGGAAGGAAAGTGACTAAAGCACCATTTTTCAACCCTGAATTTGTATAGATTAGTTCTGGATTTAGGAAAAGACAAAAAAGTAAATCTCTGTAATTATATCGTATTATGTAATTCACATTAGCCTTGGCCCACATCTTTATTTTTTTAAAATTGCTTATACCCTAATAAATATTAATATACGATTGCCCCCACCCCAATTATTTTAATATAAGAATATACATGTTGAAGGTTTGTATCTATTGCATTAAACCCAAAGTGAAAAGCCCATTCTGTCACGGGTCACCAAAATTTCATTGCATTACACTAAGAACACATAGTAGCCCAAACAAATTACCATTTTGAAAGTAAAAAGAAAAAAAGTGAATGTCTTTGTGTAAGTAATTGTGGAGTTGAACTGGAGTAAATTACTATGTATAAAGGAGAAGCAACTTGTTCCACATATACATCGTTCTCTATTTTTCCTTTTTGTTCCTCATAAAAAAAATTGAACTTCACAATACATGTCAACACTCATCTTTTTCTGTTACACAATGCTTTTGGCTCCTATCAATTTCTCTTGTGGAGTTGCAGTTGCGGTTCATTCCCTTCTTTATCTATAATTTATTTTTTAATTTTTTCTTATCAATATTTTTGTTATATATATATATTGATAAATTACTATAAATTATCTATAAATTATCTATAAATTACTATATATATTTTTTTTTTTTCAGGTTTTTTTACTGCATTTTTGAAGCCACTTCTTTGCTGTTAGCCTATCACCTAGAGACATCTTAAGAATTACATATTTGAACGGTTGAGAACTTGAGGTGTGTGTGGAAAATGTTATCTTTTATTAGGTTTTTAAACTTCTATAATTAGGAAAAAAATATTTATTGAATGTCTTGTCTTGTTAGATTCCCGTAGCTTTGGCTTTTCATAGCCTGGTCCTTGTTTTTTCCTTTATTTTGCTAATGTAATTAATTAGATTATATAGTAGTTTTTTTTATTGCATTGAACTCTAATTTTTATAGTTTTTTGTTGTTATATTATTTGGATTTATATTCTTATCATTTTTTAATACTTTGAACTATATTATATCATTAGTGTCACATTAATTTGGGAGTAATAATTTTAATAGATATAACAACGGAGCATAAAAGAATAGGTGTATTTTTTAAGAGGATAACAACCGATGAAAATGAGAACACATATTCAATATCTTCATCTCGTCTAAGACATGATTCTAATGATCCCATTGTTCAACTAGAGGAGCCCTCTTCCAAGATTCAAGACTTACAACTGATGAATTTGATGTTAATTCTTTGGAACGTAACCCAAGAAAATGCCTTCAAATATATGAATATCCGGTGAATTAGAGAATTGAAGTTCGTAGATCTCATATAAAATGGGATCCATATCAAATAGAACTTCCAAATTATCCTTTTTCTAAAGAGGAACATCCAGGCGTTTTCAATCTACTTGGTTTAAAATGTTGGCTTCTTGGCTAGAGTATTCCCTAACTAATGATGGAGCTTATTGTTTGCCATGCTATCTATTTAGTACAAAGCCAAGTGATCGTCCTAGGTTAGATGCCTTTACTAGACAAGGATTTAGATCATGGAGAAAGGTTAATGCCTAAAACAATTGTGCATTTCTTAGTCACATTGGAGATATAGTTCTTGCTCACCTCATAACAATGCAATTAAAGCTTGTGAAGACTTGTTGAACCAATCTAAGCACATCAAGAACATCATAAATGTGCAAAGTTCAGAACAAATTGTCAAGAATCGCTTGCGTCTCAAGACCTCTATTGATACAATTCATTGGCTAACATTTCAAGCTTATACTTTTAGAGGCCATGATGAAACACCAAAGTCAACTAATAGAGTAACTTTCTTGAGATGATTAAACTTATAGCATCATACAATAACAAAGTGGCACAAGTTGTGTTCACTACTATAAATAAGGCTTTCAATGATAGTTTTGTAGGGCCTTCCATGATGGAATCCACCGTCATTGATTGCTTTCGACGGACAGTTTTAAAACCATCATAGAATATTTGTGTTTTCACAACAACAAAAAAAACATTTTTATGTATAGTTTTATGATGGTTTTTCAAAAAACCATAAAAAATGAAATTTTTATGACTATTTTGTGGATAACTGTCATTAATATTGAGCTTTCTATGATGATTTTCTTGAAAGTGTAATCATTTGTATTATTTTTATTGTTCCTTTGTGTTTTAAAGAACACCCAACCTATAATTTAACAAATAACAGATACATGCAGTCTAGTCCAAAACAAATATAGAAAATTTAACAAATAACTAATACATGAATTAGTTACTCAGTCATTTTTACATTTTGAAGAAATTTAAGTCTTTGACGGAAATGAAGTTAAGTGATTGCGAATTGCTAGAAGAAGTACTTGACTTGTCATGAGCACCTAATTTGAAGAAAGTGCATCTTGATGAATGCAAAAAGCTTCAAGAAATCAGACGCCTGCCACCAAAAATAAAATATCTTTCTGCTATTAATTGCACATCATTGACTTCCCACTATCAGGAATTGTTAATGAATAAGACATCTGATCTATGTTGAGTCTTTTCTCTTATTCTTTCAGCATTTTCTTTAAAAAAGAAAGAAAGAAAAATCTACTATTATGTCATATCTTACCTAGCTAGGATGCTTAACTCACCTTTTTTTAATTAAATGTGATTGACAAACACTACATGAGACTGGGGGCACACATTTCCTATTTCCAGGATCATCTATCCCAAGTTGGTTCAATCTCAGTAGCAGGGTTCCATCCGAGTTTCTGGTTTCGTAACAACTTCCCAGCAATTAATCTATCTGTTGTGGGAGTTTTTGATGTATTAGTTGAGTGTAAGTTGGATGTGTTCCTTAACGGCTAACAACAGTGCCCAGAGATTATTACTCTATAATGCTCCTATATATATTATGCTTAAGACAAATCATACAATTTTGTTCGAACTCCAGCTCAAATTTGAAGAAAGTAAATCTGGTTCTCATACACATATAGAGAATGGATGGAACGGTGTTGGGATTTCTTTTGAGAATGAAGGAAAAACAGGTATTGAATGGATGGGAGTACATGTACCGGAGCAACAAACAAACATGGCAGATATTCAATTTACAAAAACCTTTCATTGTTAGAAAAACAATGGCTGATTCGCTTAAGTACAAATAGTCCTGTTAATTATGCTAATAATGAAAAGGTTGGTGCACCTCGGCATGGTGCGCTAGCACAAACAAGGGATTGAAAGGCTTAATCTAGATGCATAAGGGGGATATGTGGAACTTAAATTCCTCCTTTTCTGATATTCTTTTCTGTCCAGATCACATTTAAGCTGCTTCTTGCTATGGGCTCTACATATATTGCATAGCCATCCATTCCTGAGGTTAATTCCATCATTAGTAATAACAAAAGCTTCACAAGAGTTTACTTAGTATTTTTGTGCATAAATTTGTTACCCATGCTTAGTCAATTAATTTTCTTTATTTACACCAAGCCGAGTCTCCCCTTGAGAGTTTTGTCCAATCCTGTGTTTCTGTTTAAGCTTTTTCATGTAAGTTAAAAATGCACTTGGACGTTTGAACATTTTAGAATAAGATGGAGTGTGTTTGCAAAAAGAAAAGGCCAAATGAACAATTTAGTCCTTTATTTTTTTTTTATTCACTCTGGTCTTTTATTTTTAAAAAATTATTTTAACCCTTTATCTATTTAAATTGGTTCAACCTCGTCATTTTTTCCATTTAAATTTGGCACTATTAATGAACTAAAATATTGACGGCTAAAACTATTGCAAAATGTTAGTTTCTTTCTCCTCCTCTTCTCGCTCCGCTCCTCTGCTCTGTGCTGAAACAAACAAAATTGTCCAAATCCACCACAACACAACACAAATCCATCATCTCCCTTCAACTTGGGGCTTCCCCTCCATCTGCTGTTGCAGGCACATCGTCACGCTCTTGGCCGCACTCAATCTGAACGAATCTGAGGACTTTCTCTTGGTCTTCTTTGCCATCTGGTGTGTGTAAAATGGGTTTTTTAGTAGAGATGATTGTCTTTTACCAATGGTGACATTGGACAGAACACGATGGCAAACAGTCTTGCGGGTGACGTGTGTGGCGGCGACATCTCCAGCGGTGACGAAAAAAGAGAGCCCTCCTTTTCTAATTCCATTTTCTTTTGTCACATTTCTTCTTTGCATCCTTTGGGACATGGGGTTTGAATTTTGTTTAGGGTGTGGATTTGGAAGTTAGGTTTTGGATTTGTTTTTAGTTGGTGAGTGGATAATGTGCAATTAGGATGTTCTACAATTGCCAAGTTTGTATGATTGGTTGCGTGTGAGGGCATGTTTGTTGTGTGAAATATATTTTGTGATAGTTTTTAGTTGTCGAATATTTTATTTTATTAAATATCATTTTGTAGTAATTTAAACAGATAAAGAATTCAAATGATTATTTTAAGAAAAAATTAAAATGAAGAAAAAACAATAAAATAAATAATCAAATTGATCATTTGTCAAAGAAAAAGATACAGAAGGTACTAATATTGTAATTGCAGTCGGAGATGTTGATTAAAGTAAAACTATATAGTCACAAAAATAATAAAAAAGCTTAAATTGACAAGCATAATTGTTAAAATGTATACGAATTCATGCAACTTTTTGCTAATTTATATAATATTGTAAAACTAGGATATAATTTTGTGTCAATGTAGTTATTGATAGGGTTTTTTATTCTCCTTAATGTTATTTGAGATTTTATCTATGACTAATATTTGTGACTAGATGAACATCTAATGTATAAATAAACTCAGTTCAACATTTGAAACCATTACTCTGAAGCCCGGCTTGGACCGGCCTTTGACCGACTTCATCCGACTCATTGAATCAGACATGCTATTGCTTCGATCTTAACATCACAAAACTTGTTAAAAATATTATTCAATTTTTCCTTTAAAAATAAAAAATAAAACCAAACCATTAAAAATTGAATCTATAACCATTTTGAGCTCATTATTTGAATATTTTTTCAAATCTTTCAGAAAAAATAAAAAATGAAAACACAAATCTATCATTATCGTAACTTACCTAGGATGTTTAACTCACATTTTTTAATCAAATGTGAATGACAGACACATATTTCTAATTTTTAGGATCAGCTATCCCATGTTGGTTGAATCAGAGTAGTAGCAGGAGGTTTTGGTAGGCTGCTTAAATGTAAGTTGGACCTAATCTTAACTATCATGCCTCAGGTCCCAGCAACCACTGTATTTGTTGTTACAAATTTTTTAGTTCAGTCAAATCAAACAATTATGTCAAATCTGTTACTCAAATTTGGTGGTATTAAATTTGCATATTACATATTGAGAATGAATGGCACAGTGGTGAGATTTCCTTTGAATGAGATAGAGGAATAACATACATTGAATGGATCGGTGTACATGTACAAAAACATAAAACAAACATGTCAGATATTCAATTTACGAAGCCCAAGTTTTATATGGTAGACCACAATGATGAAGCAAACGAAGACAGTGGCCGGATATGTAAGGCACCAGACCGGGAGGTTTTAAAAAATGGTCCACCGCCAAAATTTCGGCCACGATGTCAAGTTTTTAAGGCTCTCCACCGTAAAATAAGATATAATAGAGGGATGTTTGTGTAAACTGTTTGTTAGAGAGTAGATAGCAAATGCATATTTATATAGGATAATTGCATGAATAATATATAAATAGATGATATTTTATTTCCTCTAAATCAAAAATAATATCTCTATAAACTGTAATTAATACTAAAATTAAAATATTAATTCTAATTTTCAACACTCCCCTTCAAGGTGAAGCTTACTAAGCAATCAGCTTGTTGCACAAAAAATTATTCTCACTAATAAATAAAAAACATGACAAAATGGAGTTTCGCCAAAAAATGTTTGATGGACAGCTCAGTGATATTAACGAAATTGGAGAATATTGCTAGAAAGAGAGAGTTGAAATATCCATTAATTTAAGAAAAACAAGTTCCAACTTTCATAAAACAATCATTTGGAAGCTTCAAACCAATATTTTAATCTTGGTGAAATCAGGAAATATTGTTAACAAGTGAGAGCTGGAATACCGTCAGCTTAAGTAAATCCAAAGCAAATTCTGATCTTCTTAAAACCAAGATTTGAAAGTTTCAAACAAAGCGTGGAAACCCAAAATTATTCAAACTGAAGAGACAAAATTGGCATAAAGTGACAACGAAGCGAGAGAAGTCACCGAGAAACATGTCAAAAATGGACAACTACAAAATAGGCAACGAGAAAGTTCATTGTTGGAGAATAAGCGGTAAGCTAAAGGTGTTGGTTGCAAACATGTTGAAAAGACGGCGGCAGAATAGGCGACCAAAGTTCTTCTCCGGAAAATGAATGAGAGACAGAAGGCAATGGTAAACATTATGAACACATTGTCTTCACAATGGGACCCACCAATAAGGTCCAATTGCAGCAAGTTTCATGAGTTTGGTTCGTCGAACAAGGGAGACTAAGTTGCTAGAAGCACGACTTGAACAGAGGTTGCAAGTGCTTCCACACATTGGAAACGCGTTTGGCGTAGAAGTTGTTTGGCTGAAGATAGTGCACAAGAAGAGGAACATGAGCAATGACTTTGAAGAAGAGGCGATTTGCAAATTCAAGGAGATCGATGAAAGGCGCATCAAACGGTGGGGTCTTCAGTTGGAAAGGTCAGCAGAGCTTCGGTGGTGGGTGACAGAGAACGGTGGTTGTTGCCAAAAAAGTGTAAAAAAAAGGGTGCAAATGGCCAAAAATTGAGAGTAAAGCGGAAGTAAGTCGTCCAAAAAGGTGCAGCAAGTATAAAGGTCCAAGATTTTTTGTTATTCTTGTTGGTCTCAAATGAACTCAAGAAGGGGGGTTGAATTGAGTTTTTAAAATTTAACAATTTAATTCTTATAAAATCCCAAAAATATAAAACAGATAATCTAGTTGTAAAGAAGACAAAACATAGGAAATTTCAACGGAATAAAAACTCTTAGGCTCAATAGGAGAAAACAACCATGGCTCCAACTGGATCACTCAATCCAATTGAATAATGAACACTTCACTATTTAAAGAGCCAATATCCAATATAAGTGCAGAACTTATTTGACCCTTATACAAGTCAATCACAAACCTAACTCTAGATTTGTATGACTATTTTCCAAACCTTGTTCCTCCACAAGGTTTCTCAATCAATTGTTGATTTAACTCTAAATCAGACTTTTACACTCAATTGCTAATGTAACTTTAAACCAGACTTTTACCAAACCTAACTCTAGATTTGTATGAAACATTGTTCCTCTACAAAGTTTCTCACTCAATTGCTGATTTAACTTTAAACCAGACTTTTACACTCAATTGCTGATTTAACTCTAAACCAGACTTTTACTAAACCTAACTCAAGATTTGTATGAAACCTTGTTCCTCTTCAAAGTTTCTCACTCAATTGCTGATTTAACTTTAAACCAGACTTTTACACTCAATTGTTGATTTAACTCTAAACCAGACTTTTACTAAACCTAACTCAAGATTTGTATGAAACCTTGTTCCTCT
>CM023941.1:6006552-6032250 GCA_013407115.1 Glycine latifolia
ACAAAGTTTTTCACTCAATTGCTAATTTAACTTTAAACCAGGCTTTTACACTCAATTGCTGATTTAACTCTAAACCAGACTTTTACCAAACCTAACTCTAGATTTGTATGAAACCTTGTTCCTCCACAAAGTTTCTCACTCAATTGTTGATTTAGCTCTAAAATAGACTTTTATCAAATATTTCAAAGTTACCTTTAAAACTTCTAAGTCTAAGCAGAAATATAAACCTGTGGGCAAATTCTCAAAAGATATCTATAACTTAGATTACCATTATAACTCAAGGAGAATTTACATATTATTTCAGACCCCATGATACTCTATTTATATACAGATATAGATAAAAACATTTTTTATTTTCAAATCTTTGTTTTTAGTTTTGATAACAACAAAATTCTGTTCAAATTTAATTAGATAAGCTTATTTATCAAAACAAAAACAGACTTTATTTATAAAATTAAATATGAAAATTTTGTTTAATTAGAAAAATAGATTTTTCTTATCAACTTAAACTGATAAGACATTTATCACTAGAATGAACTTTATCAGCGGATATAAGACTTTATCTATAAAATTAAATATGCAAATTTTGTTTAATTTGAAAAACATATTTTTCTTATTAACTTAAACTGATAAGACATTTATCAACAAAATGAACTTTATCAACATATATCATCCATTTTATTTGTCCCTTATCCAATTTTATTTCAAGAGTTCAAGTGGCAATCTAAGTCAAGAAATCAAAGAGAACTTACTCTTACAAACTTTCTAAATGATAGCTTCTGGTCTTCCTTTCTGCCCATCAACAGTTTAAATAATTATGTGAAATGAATGGTATTTTCCATAACTTCTCTTGACCTAGAAAAACTCAATGAAATGGGGTAGTTGAAAGCAAAAATAGAACTTTGCATGAAATGGATAGGACCATACTTTGTGAAAACTCACTTCCTAAACACTTCTAGGAAGAATATGAAAAGTGAGTTTGAAATGAGCATAATGCCAGAACTTAAATTCTTTCTACAGAATCAAATCAAGTAAGATAGTAAAGGTATATATATCCGTAGGGATGGCAAAGTGAGCCAGCCCACCCAAAACGGACCGGACTGGCCCAACCCACCAAAAAAATGGGCCGGGCCGGGCTGGCCTACTTTGCAAAAGTGGGCTGGAAATACTAGCCTGCCCCACTTTAAGGTGGGCCAGCGGGCCAGCCCACTTAAAAAAAAATTAAAAAAGGAAGGTTGACAACATTCATGATGAGGTTTTGTAAAACCTTGAAGTTTATCAAAACTTAGGAAAGCCATTCTATGAACATGAATTTCTTCTTCTTGAGAAAAGCTGCATTCTTTCACTAATAATAGGTAAGCTCCAACATGAGAAATTGCACTCAAAGAGACACGCAATGTGGTGTAGCATTCTGTCAAAACCTTCTCATTCTTCTTCTCAAAGATTGTACACCCAATGAATGGGTCCATTAAAACAACAACCTTTTAAATGCTCTAGGAATTAAAAATGAATTTTTACTATCTTCTAACCAGCTATCAAACAATGAGTTTTCTTATATCTTTCACGCATTTAGCAAGCTCTTTTTTTTTTTAACAGAACTAGTTCAATGTCTGGTCAAATATCATCTCTTGTAACATCAAAAGGAAAAAGTATTTCACTATAGCTCAGTGTAATGGGTAAACAAGATAAAAATGCTCGGAAAGATGGTATTTTTATTGTCAACAATATCCAATAATACACATTAATTAACAGGAACTGCTGGAGTTCATTAAAAAAAATACACAAAAGTAAACCACCCTTTTTTCATTATATAGTTAAGAAGATATTGAATACACCATTGAATACACCATTGAACATCATACAAAGACACAAACAAAGTAAGGAGCCATTCATTTGAATAATTTCTTCAAGAATTAGAACAAAACGTAACTAATAAGAAAAAACCTAAAACAAATAGTAACATATGAAAATAATAGCAGCTAGCTTTACATGGTTAATCATGTGGCATCATAAGCAACGAGATTCAGCTAGAGTCAAGAGAATAAACTAAGGGATTACACATTGAAAACATCTTGAAACTGCACATAATTTACTCAAACCTTAAAAATAAAAATAAAAATAATGGAGGAATACTGGAAGAACCTGCACATAATCTTCTTCTTTCGACAGCATATGCAGAGAATGCTCAAAACAAGAAGAACCGCCACAGCCCCAACAACGATTTCGACCACCACGGCGGTCGAAATACTGGAGGAGGAAGACGATGGAGTGTATGTTTGTGTGCTCGATGTCAATCTGATCCTCGAGAGTCACATCTCAAACTTGTTAAGAGGATCTTATGATATCTAGTAGGCACTATTAACGAAAGTCTTCTTTATAAGAAAAATCAAGATTTTAGGTTGGTTGGATAATGTGATGCATACAATGCAAGAAACAGAGTTGAATGAAAAGGCATAAGTGGTGGATGCCACTATATCGGGTCGGATTTGGCTAAATCTGTCACCCAACCCGATCAAAATTTTACGGGTTGGATTTGTGCAATTTTTTTTACACACCCAACCCAAACCAACCCAATCATAAATGGGTTGAGTTAATTGGGTCAAAATATTTATAAAAATAAAAATATTTTGTAAAAAATAAATTTTTTTATAACAATAATTTATTTTTGTCTAAATCTTGGTAAGTATATAATGACTAAATGCACTCAAATGAGATCAAATTGTGATAATATTTAACTAATAAAATTAATAATTTCAATGCTAATACGATAGTTTTATTTTAGATAGAAATAAAGTGTTGCACTAACATAATAAAATAGGAACAAAATCAAGTTAGAGATGAAAACAACAACCTAAAAACGAAAAAATCATGGGTCGTATAATATAATAATTTAATAAACTATATCAGCTAAAAATTTATGTACTTTGCATTTAATAATTAATTTATATATAATAATAAATTTAATTATATGGTATGGGTTGGATCGAACTCGTTACCTAACCCATTTATAATCCAGTTTTAATTGGGTTAGGTTGGGTTCCACCCAAACACTTGTCTGATATCTTGAGCAAGTAAGAAGTAGAACTTCACTCTCTGTCTAAAACAAAAGCTGAATATGTGTCTACTACAAGTTGTTGCTCATAATTGCTATAGATAAAGTATCAATTAGAAGATTACTCTAGTTTTGAGAATAATAAACTAGTATATTGTGACAACACTAGTGCAATCAAATTGTCTAAAACAATATACAACATTCAAAGGCCAAGTATATTGAGATAAGATATCATTTCATTTGTGATTATGTGCAAAAGGTGTTTTTGATATAAAGTTTGTAGACACAGATCACCAATAGGTCGATATCTTCACTAAGCCTTTGTCTGAAGATCACTTTGTCTGTATTAGGGAACATTTAAATATGGTTGGTATATCTGATTAGTTATCCATCTTTAGTATTCTCAAATAATTGTATTGTCTTATAATATCTTTCATTAACTTGTTTAGACTAACGTGCACTCAAGTGTACAGACGGAAAGGGAAATGTGTTCCCAGAGATTGTAACTTAAAGGTTTTCCTCAAAAGATGTGCATCGCCCTTTTTGTCATGATTGAAAATTGTTTTCAAAAAAAAACTTTTAATGAAATTTGAATTGTTATTATTCATTTATCTATTTGTGTTTTCAAAACATATAAAAGGAAATGACGGGTACTCAAGTGACTCTTTTGAAACTTTGAACTCTCAAAACTCTTTGTATTTATACTTGCATTTGAGATATCAAATTTCAAAAATCTCATCTTTTCACTCAAAAATTTTCAATCTTTGTGAACAATGGCACCTAAGAGGAACAAAGTTGTTCTAATTCTAGGAATCAATTAACAATGAAGAGGATGCTAAGAATGCATTCCTAGAAGATTCCTTCATCCTTGCACAATGGGTAAACTTCCAAAGTCTAGAAGAAGAGGTTTCCTATCAAATGTCTCTTTGATCGCCATTGGATGGACAATATTTTTTTTGCAAAAGTTTAGTGTGTCATACTATGGTCCTTACACTTTATTCTAAGTGATTGTTCATTAAGACGGAGCTAGTATTATAGACACTGTAAGAGGAATAGACGTAGTGATCTCTCTAGCAACCATTCTCATTGCATCTAGTTGTCTTGAAGAAGGTCTTGCCTTTGACAAAAATTAGGAATATTATATCTCTCAGGAAACTGTTGTTTCAATGCTATATGGAAAATTGCAACTAGAAATAGATAATAGGAAAGATATTATCAGCTTCTTAAGGACAATATATCTTACCTATATGTGCAGACTTTCCACAACTTTTTGTTCAATATGGTTATGCTTAGACTAAAATCAAAAGACTATGTCATTGATAGGGATAGGTTTTGCATGTATAAAGTAATGGTGGGTAAGAAGGTGAATCTTCCTGAAGTCATTTTCTACTATTGGATGCAAGCCTTCAAAGATAGATTCAACCCTAAAGTGAAGAAGAACCATCACCCTTATGGTATGTTTTTCACCCAAATCATGAGGGATGTTGATGTTGATGTGTTTGGTATGACATTGTCTAGAGGGGAAACACATCTTAAGAGGGTGGCCTTCGTGAAAATGGGGATGGCTGATAATTTCCCAGAATATGCTCAGAAGCATATAAAGAAAAAGGTCAAGAAAAAGGCAAAGAAGGAACCACAGTCTATGGTTGGGCAGACGATGGGCATTTAGGATCATCCTGTTAATCATGAATCTGGATCTGCATCTCAACAGACGCATAGGGAGAAAGCCCAATCTAATCCTAGCCAATCCAGACCCAAACTACCCACAAAAAGAAAGACCCTCCCCCACCTTCATTTGAACCTAAACCTTCAGACTAAGCCAAAAAGACAAAGAAACAACCACCTTCAAACCCTAAACCCTTAGACCCTAGAACAACCCAAAAGAGGAAAGCTCCAAACTCTAAGTCTAAAAAAGAAACTTGACCAACAACCACTACTAGAAAAAGGAGTTTTAACATCGGCAATTTAACATCGGTTTCCGGAAAAACCGATGTTAACGAAAACGCGGTGGCAATTTTGTAATTATGTGGACAAAGTTAACATCGGTTTTATGTGTTTTTATGAAAACCGATGTTAACGACTACTATTTAACATCGGTTTTTGAATGAAAACCGATGTTGTTCTTGTTATTTTAAAACAATCTGGGGCCCCAAATCATTTACCCTCACTGAGCGCGCTTTATCTTTTGCATCTTCCTCAACCTCATCAGCTCTCATTCCAGTCCACCATTGTCGTCGTCTATGAGGTCGTGGTTGTTGTCGTGCACATCGCCATTTCCAGTAGCAGTGCGCTCTCGGTTTCCATTGTTGAAGCTTCAGCTCGCGTCTCCATCCGAGGTTAGTGTCATCGCATTTCTCTGTTTTCCTTGTTGCCCAATGATGCGATTCAGAATATTTTGTATTTGCTGTTGAATGGGGTTTGGTTTTGCATTAATTTCGTGTCATGTATGAGTTCAATGTGTTATTGCTGTGAATAGAACAAAGTTTCCCACTAAGTGCTCGATAAAATGCCTAATCCAGAAGCTCTTTTGTAAACTTGTTAGGTAGCTAGTCAACCTGTCAGCATCTAAAATGCCTAATCCAGCAGTGTGCTCGTGTCATGTAGTTTCATTATTGTATATAAGATGCAATGACATGTCCTCTTTTTTTTTTTGTTGCTACTTTCTGATGTATTGTGATTAGTTAGATGAGGTGGGAATTTATTTACTTGGTATATGCTGAGATATTGGTTATCATTTACCTTAACTTTTTTCTCAACATTTGTTTGGGAATATGGCCAAGTAGGAGAATTATTATTGGGGGTGATTAATGTATGTGGGGTTGGTTTGGGTCGTGTGTAATTGGCTTAAGTTGTGGTTCTTCTCTATTGGTAATTCAAGATACTTTGGTCCCTGAAAAGAATTTTGTTATTTTTTTAATAAAAAAAAAGTTGTGTCAATTATAAAGGAAAATTCATGTTAAATACTACCAAACCATGCTGAAATGGTGTATAATTGTAAGTGGCCTATGAAGTCTGGCTAAAAAAGGTTGTGCACAGCGTCCCTCTTGTTAAAAAAGTTGTGCACAGTGTCCCTTTTAAACATGTTAAAAAAGTTGTGCACAGCGTCCCTCTTGAGAGTGATCAGGTCAAGGTCAGTGTTGAGGAAGTACGCGATGCTGATGCTCGCGTCCCTGTTCCCACTGACGAGGTTCAGTTAGTGGGCCAGGCACTTAACACTTTCCTTGCTTGGCCGACACATCTTGTACAGACAATTTTGCTTCAGGTTTATCATTTTTCCCTTATTTCTTCTTAATTATTCATGATTTGTGACATATCAAGTTAACCTGATCGTTCACTTTTGGTTGTTAACTGTGTAGGATAAACAACAATCCAAGGGACCGCGAAACCTGTAGATAAGCCGCAGCCTTTTTCGGATCCCTTGTACCAGATAGCATTGGCCATCCCCGATCTATTCCTCAGACCCTTCCAGGTGCCATGGGAGCCGGAGATGTTTGGGGTGCATAATGACAACTTCCCCTTGTACATCAAGCATGAGGATATTTCGGAGATCATCCATGGTGGTCAGTGTCTCAACATCTTCGTTATACAGTTGTGGATTCTGTAAGTCACTTTCAATTGACTAGCATTACTTGTTGAATTGTTTTATGTTGATCCATAATTGACTTTATTTTCACCGTACAATAGGCATATGAATGAATTAAGCCTGCAGTCGGATCATGCCAATGTGTATGGATTCCTCGAGCCACAGTCCATACAGAGATCTGGCCAATCTCAATTTCAAATTGAGGACTATATGAAGAAATGGATGCAGAGTTCACAGAAAGATGTCTACTTTGCACCGTATTTGAATGGGTAAGTTTCAATTTATATCACAAAAAGAGCAGTTTGTATGCAGTATAATATATAACTTGTTTTTGGACAATGCAGTTCACATTGGCAACTAGTAGTTATTTGTCCTAAGGCCAATGTAGTGGTCTGGTTCTGTTCGTTGCATAACAGGCTTGATAACTACCTTAAAGGCATTATTAACAGGTACTTCCTAATTTGTAACACATTTATGTTATTTCTATGGCACGAATATGTTTATTGTACACTATGCATGCTTGTTTCGCTTAAGCAGTGCTTTGAAGGGAGTCCTTGACACTCCAGGAAATAAATCAAGAGCTACTACTAAATGGATTGCGCTTAAAGTAAGTCTTCTAATAAATCATGCTTTATGTATTGAAAGATATATTTATGGCAATTTACACTAACAGCACTGTTAACTTTGACTATATTTTTCAATTTAGTGTAATAAGCAAAAAGGAAGCACTGAGTGTGGCTATTATGTTATGCATTGGATGTCGACCATAGTCCAAGGCGACTTCTCAGATAACTGGGACATGGTAATTAATTGTCTAATTCAAAACTAATTCTTTTTTACTTGTTTTTGTTTTGTACTTATTAAATTATGTTTTCTTATGTCATGCAGTATTTCACTGATGAAATACCATTGAAAGCCAACACCTTGAAGGCTATTAGGGTTGAATGGGCGAATTTTTTTCTTAAGATTAGAGATGACTTATTAATAGATTAGGTGGTTATTGGATTTCCAATACAATTGTATAAACATTAGTTTAGGAAATTCTTTTATGTACATTGAGGCTATTGAATTTTATTTGTTATTCAAATATCAATTTATTTGAATGTATTTTGAAATTGGTTGGATCTGGTTTTTAATTTACAGGTTGAAGAACTGCTAAAATTTAAAAAACAGACAAAATATTAAAAAAAATTAATTAAGAAACAATATCGGTTTTCTTTGCAAAACCGATGTTGTTACATGAAATCAACATCGATTTTCTTTGCAAAATCGATGTTGTTACATTAACTCAACATCGGTTTTCTTTCCAAAACCAATGTTGATTTCATGTAACAACATCGGTTTTGGAAAGAAAACCGATGTTCTGGTGTAACTTAACATCGATTTTTCGCAGAAACCGATGTTAAGAATCCATCATTATGAGACCTTAAATGTTCCAATTTATCATATATCCACATCGGTTATCTCCGGAAAACCGATGTTGTGTACGTTTGTTAACATCGGTTTTGAGAACCGATGTTAAGTTCCAGACATTCAACGTCGCCTGATTCAACATCGGTTCAAAACCGATGTGGAATGTCAAAAATAACCGATGTGGAAGGCTCTTTTTCTAGTAGTGAACCAAATGACCAACCATCAAAATCAAACATCCTCAACCTTAACCTACAACTTCCTTACCACCCAAACTGTAAGAATCTATATCTCAGATTCTTGTATTTCCCAAACCTTAATCAATTTCATCCTTAAAGGACCAAGAATTTGATGTTGTGATTTTTGAGACACCTACACCTCAACCCTCACCCTTTCTATCACTTCCATCTCAATTACCACTTCCTCCAACCCCTATACGCAACCTAAACATGCTTTCTCTCCCAACAAAAGAATTTATGAAGCTTTAAACTTAGTACAATAATAAGATTTAATTGCAACTGTATAATTAACATATATATTAGGAATTCATAATGTACAACATAACAAGATTAATTTGATACCTAGAATAAAAATTTAATGAACGATCCTTTCAATAATCATAGAATTTGGTCATGATAAGGTAAAAGGGAGAACATTTTAATTAATTAATGATGATTTTGAGAATGGTGTGTTTGTATTAGGATCTGAATGTTTGTGTCCATACTTTTGATGAGTTAATATCCGTAGAATGTATTAATTTATAATAAAAAATTGTGTTGGAATTTTTAGAGAGGATTTATGAAATGATAAAACTCTAATATTGAAGCTTAAGTAATTGATGGTGAACCATGCAATGTGAATTTGGAAAGTCACAATTTGGTACAATGTGAGATAAAGGCAGAGATCACTGATAAGTCTAAAAAGTATGCGGAATCAAGTTGTGAGAATCTCAATGGTTATGATAGCATTGATATTCTCACAACTTCATGACCTTGATGACAACCCTAACATACTAGTTAGTATCACTAGCATTGGTTGAGAGTATATCCCTATGAAAAGCCATGGTGAGGCTCAACTATTGAGAGATTGATGGTGATTATGGTATTGTTTTAAGGGGAATATATATGTACTCTAAATTGTTTCCCAAATGATAAATATGTTTGATGATCATCATCAACTGGGGTATGGATCTAGTGTCTTGGGTGTCTCATGATCCATAACATAGGTAAAATTTTAGGTACACCTACATTGAGCATATTAGTTGTTTACATTGTTGTGAATATTGATTGCATAAGTTATTAATCCTGAAAACTTGTTTGTTATTGTGAATTAGGAATTAAATAACCTCACTTCTTCCATCTTTTCTTTTCTTTATTTATAAGTCTATGGTACATACATTGTCATGATCGATCATTATGGTACATCTACCTTTAGCATCTGGTTATGTTGGAGCACAACCACTATTTTCCACCTAATCAGGTGATCATGCTTATGGTCCCACAATATAATCCTCCTTATTATGGTTCGCCTATGCGTATATGTACATGATAAACCTGACTACCATAGCCTTATTGTTTCTTTTACTAATGCACTCAACCTTGGACCTCGATCTCATTTGTCCACTGCCAATGGTATTATCTTCCCTATGTATGATCATGGACAAAGAAAACATTTAGCAAATGGCCATATACCAATTGGGCATTGCCAAATGTTAGGAATCGAACCCACGTTTCTTTTGGGATATGAATTTTTTTTTCTTACCAACTGAATCAACGTCAATCTGTTGGTACATACAACTTTTTTTTTTACTTTTTTATATTGGATTATTTTGATGCCAGTCAGTGGTTGTATCTTTTTTAATGACTATACTTTTATGGCAAGGTTAGGGTTTATCCTGTGTGTCATGATGTACACATTATTGACATCTTCTTTTATGTTGATATGCACATGTGATGTTTATTTTACAATTATGTAATTTAATATCATAACCGTGTGATATAATTTACTAATACAATGTTCTAACTATGATCAAGTATAAAAGATTATTTTACTTAAGATCTTTTATTAAGTACATTAATATATAAAATTGTTAAATAATAGCAACAGCAACAACAACAACAATAGCATGACTAGGTACAACTTTAGGAAATATACTTCATTCTAATATAGTTGGGGATAAAGACACATTAAGTTAGGGAATGTAAAGAAAAAGAATACCAATAATTTAAAATAGGCTTTATAAAAAGAAAATTATTTTTAATTTTGGATTATGTTGACAAATTGGAGCAATTAAACGTACTTGCAGGTGAATTCATTAGTTCGGTTTTGGTATTAGAATTATTATCCCAACTAGAGAAAGACATTTGCTATATGTTTGCAATGTTGAAAGACCCTATGAAGTAGAAAGACTAAATCTTAAAGAAGCCATTGGATTGTTAAGCTAGAATGCCTTCAAAAGAAAGCAAATTAATCTAGCTAGTTTTCTAGATATTTCAAAAAGAGAAATATCAATTGCATTGCAATGGCATTATCTTTGGAAATAATAGGTTTTGATTTATGTACTAAAACTAGTCGAAATAGAAGCCAATATTATATGCTCATGAAATAATTCATTATGAAGTATTTCGGATATCCTAAGTGTTAGATATGATGGTTTAAATGAATATGAGAAGAATTTTGTTTTAGATGACCTACTTCTTTAAAGGATATGAACTAAGTGATATCACAAACATGCTACATAATGGTCATGGCTTAACCCTAGCCTATATATACTATCATGATGTTGATTGACAAGTGCGTTCGATAAAAAATGTTCAATGTAACACCCTATTATATTAGACATAACCCACACTAATATTTTTATTTGATTTTTTGTTATGAAAATATGAGTAAATTTTTCACGATTAAACTAATGTTTATCAAGCTTATTTGAAAATGACTGGATTATACAAACAAAGTATAATAAACGTCCTATGTAATAACATAATTAAAATACCAAAAGTATTATATAAAGAACCATTATCTTATGAAATAAACATCAATTCATATTTTAAAAATAAATATAGAGTTTAACAAGTACAGGAAAATCAAGTACTAGTCATTTGTAACTCATACATCAATAATCCTAGCCAGATGTAAATATAAATTAAACTGGCCTTTGAGTTGTGTATGCAAAATCAAATCTCTTTTTAAATCCTTTTATGTTGTGGGGAGCAGTGTGTGAGGAAAATCCATTGGGTGACTTGGGATGATGTATGTGTCTAAGGAGGATAGTGGTTTGGGGGTAAGGGATTTGCGCGTAGGTTTAATATTGCTCTTTTAGGAAAGTGGAAGTGGTGTATGTTGGTAGATAGACAGGGTCTTTGGTATAAGGTTTTAGTTGAGATATATGGTGAGGAAAATGGGTGTCTCAAATGGAATAAAATAACATATGTTTCTGTATGGTGAAAAACAATGTGGGGCTTAGATGATATAGGAGGAGGGGTGAAGAAAGATTGGTTTGGGGAAGCAGTGAGGTGGGTAGGGAAGATAAAACATGGTTCTGGTTTGATCTTTGGATGGAGTATGGCTCTATGAAAGAATTTTTCCCTAGATTGTTCTCGATGACATCTAATAAAGAGGCCATGATAACAGAGATGGTGGATGATAGGTGGAGATGGTATTGGAGTTGGAGAATGAGCCTTTTTCAATGGAAGTTGGAAGTGGATAACGAGATGGAGCAAAAGTTTGAAATGTTTGTTCAAAAGTATGAGAAGGATGATAGATGGTTATGGAAGTTTGAACCTCAAGGTGGCTACTCTGTCTCTTCGGCGTATGATGGTACTCGGGAGATTCAACATGATTCTTGCTTAGGCATCACAACATCATATTTAGGGAACAAGATTGTCCCTTTAAAGGTGGTCAAGTTTGTTTGAAAACCATTACAAACCAAGATTCCAACTAAGGAAAACTTATGCAGAAAAGGTGTCTTATCAGAGGACAGGTTGTGTTCTATTTGTCAAGAAGAGCAATAATCTGGCAACCACTTGTTTTTTGGTTGCAAAAGATTAGACATGGTGTGACAAAATGCAGTTATTGCTTTGTTTTGGTATATCGAACCTTTTGGGGTGGATAGTTTATGTAACAAGGGGGTGTTTTCTAGTGTTACAATTTTGTGCTCTTTCTTCGTGTTTGGAACCCATCTTGTTTGCCTCATCAGTTTTAATATATGCATTTTGCCTTTCAAAAAAAAACTTGATTTGTAAAAAGGTTTTCTTAAAAAACTTTTAAGAAATATCTGCCTAATAGGATTAATCAAAAACTTACTTTTCAATATACAACAATTAAAGAAAAATATCAATTGGGTTAAGAATAAATCAATTTTCAATTACCCATTCTTTATCAGATTCAATTACACAATTCAATTATCAATCGTGTTAGGGTGATCAAAGGGGTTTATACTAGTTCACTCTTTTCACAAAAAGATACATACAATTTCCTAATCCAATTGATTGAGATTTCACTAATCAATCTTTGCACAAAATATACCTCACTTATTGTAGTGTGTTAAGGACCCTCACTCTAAAATCCAATCACCAAAGCTCATAGGAATCATCACCCAAGAGATCTTGAAAACTTATCCAAGACTTCCAATATTGCAAGATTCTTCTCACAAGATCAACAACTCACTTGCCTTAGTGAGTCAATGTCCAATCAATTATTGAAGAATTTCAATGGAGAGCATAGAGAATTACTAAGTCAGAGATTTCCCCAATTAATTTTCAAAACCTTATTAAATGATTTTCATATTAAAATTGAAAGTCAATTAATGAATTTATTTTTTGACTCTATGTGAGAAGTATTTGAATACTTTTCTCTTAGAGTATTTGAATACTCTGGCAAGTATTCCAATACTTGCCCCAGAAAATTAAAAAGTATGAAACTTTTGGATTCTTGAAAAAGGATTTTATTAACATGGGAATCGCAATATTCCTAACCTAGAATTCATGTACTCATACATACAAAATATCAAAAACTAAGAAAATAAGTTACCCTTTTTGCCACCCAAGGTCTTTCAAAATTCAAACTTATTGCAATCAAACAAATACAAGGAAACTGACTAAGGAAAGGAGACAAGGGAGAAGAGAATCATCAAAATACATAAGACATGAATTTTCAAATCCCCTTGGAGAAACAAAGAGCAATGCTTAAAAACCTTCTTTTTCCATTTCATTTTTATATTTATATCTAAAAGTGTCTCTCTTTCTCGTTCTGCCAACATCCTATTTTTAATCTTATTACTCTAACTCTTAAGCATGCTTTATAATTGGATTAAAAGAATTAAAAGTGGCCCAAAATAATTTTATTTTCTTTTAATTTTTAACGAAAGATCAAATAGTTGTGTTTCAAGTTAAGGTTGAATAATTCAAGTAATACCCGAGTTCGATCATTGACAGAAAACAATTATTGATCAGATTTTACTTGTCTCTCGAACGAACTCCGAATTAGATAAAGTCTTTTTCCTCTGATGAACCAAGGAGTTAAGACAAAAATAATATTTGTGTTTATAATAGGAACTTTCTACAAACCATTTTAAAAGACACTACTACAAACTATGCCTTTTACGACACAAGTACAACGACGGTTGTACGAAAAATGTCGTAATATTATCCACGATGGAAATTTTGTAAATAAAGCAACCATTCCAATGATGGTTTTGGGCAAAACGGCGTTGAAACTTAAAAATGACGACGGTAACTAAGGAAACCGTCTTCGTTTTCGAAATTCAAATATGGTTCGCAGGAACCGTCTTTAAATAACACCACTGTCAATTTTTATTCAGCACTCGTACCCTAGGTCTTGCCTTTCTCACTTCATTCGACACCATCAACTTGTTTGCGCCCTTCTACCACTAAGTCTCTTGACTCTGACACCATCAACGTTTAAGGTTTTCATCTACCACTACGTGTCTTCAGTCCAACACCATCAGCGTGGTTGCTCCCCTCTAGCACCATCGAACCTTCTTTGTCAAATATGGTTCGCAGGAAGTTTCCTCTGTCACCGTCGAACCCCACAAGGCACACAAACAAAAAATCTAACTCTAATTTTTTGTGTTTGTTACTCTCCCTCTCACTATCATTCTTCCTTATTTGTTTCCCTTTCTCGTTGCACTTTATATTGCTTTGTGTTCCTTGAAACGCACTGCTTGTGTGTGTTTAGGGTCACGTTCAAGTTTGGTTTTGTCGATTTTCAGCGGTCTCCTCTGCGGTGGCGCTTCTTCTCTACGGCAACAATAAGGACAACAAGGTTCGAAAACCCTACCCACACCACCTTTAAACCAGGGTGTACAATAACGCACAAAATGCCTTGGAGAAGTTGCAGATCTAGCCACCAAAGTCACAAATATGGAAAACTAAAGTTCCTATTTTGAAGAATATTGAGCAGAACAAGAGAGTTGAAGGGTGTGATTTAACAAAAAGGCATTGGGTTTTTGATGAAAGCTATCCCCTTTATTCCAAAGTTTCGTGTCCTTTCATCGATGAAGGTTTTGATTGTGAGGGAAATGGAAGATTGAATAGAAGCTACACTAAGTGGAGATGGCAGCCTAAAGGGTGTGACCTTCCAATGTACTCTCAATTTCAATCTTTTGGAACTTTTTTTCGGCTTTATTTTTTTACTGATGCAGTATTTAGGAAGAAAATGATTTATTTTTGGGTACTGTATATTTTTTTGGCAAAGGTTCAATGCAACAAACATGTTGGAGTTGATAAGGGGGAAAAGACTTGTTTTTGTGGGTGATTCGATTAATAGGAACCAATGGGAATCAATGTCGTGCATGTTATTGGGTGCTATTAAAGATCCAATGAGAGTGTATAAGTCTCGTGGAAGGAAAATCACAAAAGAGAAGGGAAATTATAGTTTCAGGTTTCTGGTAATTCTGCAGAACCTTGGATTTTCTAATGTATATATTTCTGGCCCTGGAGTATTAGATTTTTCATATTTACATTTTGAATCTTTCATGATTATCAATCTACAGTTGAATACTATGTTAGTCATGTCTTTGTTCATGAAAGCAAGGCAAGAATAGGTCAGAAACGAAGACCGACATTGCAAATTGATGCCATTGATCACGATTCATCGAGATGGAGGGGAGCCGATATTGTGGTTTTCAACACTACGCATTGGTGGTCACATTCCAAAACACAAGCCGTGTTAGCATTTTATATAATAAAAAAAAATAGGATCGACAAAGATAGTTTTTAAGACAAAACCATCTTTGTATATAAAAAAACAAAGAATTTTTTTGACTTACAAATCGTCTTCAAAAGCATTTTATGAAAAAAATATGATCAACAAAGACAGGTTTGAGTCAAAACCGTCTTTGTATATAAACAAACAAAGATGATTTTGACTTAAAAATCATCTTTGAAAGCATTTTTATATAATAATAAAATAGGATCAACAAAGACGGTTTTGAGTCAAAATTGTCTTTATATATAAACAAACAAAGATAATTTTGACTTAAAAATCGTCTTCGAAAGCGTTTAAAAAAAAGTATCAACAAAGACGATTTTTAGTCAAAACCGTCTTTGTATATAAACAAACAAAGACAGTTTTGACTTAAAAATCGTCTTCGTATGCATGTTAGAAAAAACAAAAAAAAGGATCAACGACGACGGTTATGACTTAAAAATCGTCTTCGAAAGTGTTTTTTTATAAAGAATACTATCAACAAAGATGGTTTTCAATCAAAACCGTCTTTGTATATAAAGAAACAAAGACGATTTTGACTTAAAAATTGTCTTCGTATGCATGCTAGAAAAAAAAGGGATCAACAACGACGATTTTAAGGCAAAATTGTCTTTATATATAAACAAACAAAGACGGTTATGACTTAAAAACTGTCGTCGAAAGCATGTAACAAAAATAAAAAAACTGGATCAACAAAGACGATTTTTACAACCATCGTCGAATCTCATGATTTTCGATGACACGTGCAACAACGACGGTTCAACAACTGTCTTCGTAAGAGGTTTAGAACCGTCATTGTTTTGCTATTTTATAGTAGTGAGAATAATTTATTGTAAATGGTCAGCAAATTTTCTTTCTCTAACATCCTTACCAATTAAGTGATCAAATAAAATATTGCATTCTAGAGACTTTTTTTTCTTAGAAAAGATAGTGTGCCTTAGGTGAAAGTGACAAACTAATTTTTCAATTTATAACTAAGGTTATTGGTGATTAAAAAAGAAGAGAAGGAGGAAAGGTGTTCAATCTCCTTGCTAACTAAAACTAATAAATTAATAATTAATATTTGTCAAAAAAATATATTTATGATCTTTAATAATTATCCAAATTTTGTGTTTGTTCTCTGATAGATTTTTTTTGTATTGAGTTCCTAATAAAATAAAAAATCTATTTTTGATCTGTGACACTTTATTTTAGTCCCAGATAAATTAACAAATTTTATGTTTGATTCCTCATAAAAAATTCATTTGTTATTAGTTTTTTTCAATGGGACTAATTTGAAACAAATCCATCCCAGAGTTTACTCTATGTGCTCCTAGATTTCAATGGGTTGAGACAAATCATACAATTATGTATGAACTGCAACACAAATTTGAAAAAAGTAAATTTGCTGCTCATACACTAGGGGCATGACAGGGATATAGGAAGCTTGATGAGGTGAGGGCAGTATCAATGTGTAGCCTGTTCTGATTCTCTCATGACTCTCTTATATTTCTCCTTTTTTTAATAGGTTTAAATATGTTTATGTGCCTCATAAATTACTACACTTTGTTTTGGATCTTTATCAATTACTCCATTTGTACTTATCATATGTAAGTAAAAATAATTAATTTTACACTGATTTAAAAAATTAGTTGATATCATTGAATTTTCTTAATCTTAAATAAACAATAAAATTATTTTTAAAATGTCTTTTATCATAAATTATTATTATGAATAAAAATAAATCATTAAAAATAGAATTAAAATTAAATGAAGACCTTATTTAATTGGTTTAGATCTAAGTATGGATATTCTTAAATTTTCATCCAACCCAATCCATGATAAACCATAATTCATGAAAAAGCTGACATCTTCGTGAGAAAGTTAGCTAACAATAACATCTTTCTCTGCCTCTTCCTCGGCCTATGAACGGACTTATGACATTTTCATCAGTTTTTTTGGTGATGATACTTGCATGAGTTTCATAGAAAACCCTTATGTAAGAAAAGAATCAACACATTCATTGATAATGAAGAGTCTATGAAAGGAGAAGATGCGACAATCTTAATTTTTCAATATAATTTCCGACAGACTAAATCTGTCGCTAACAGCAAGTTTCTGTTGGTAAATTGAAATTTTCGATGGATTTTCAACGGACATAAATCCGTCGGTAAAATGGTCGTAGGAAATTCCATCCGATGGATTTTTGTTGTCCGTCGGTAATTTCCGAAGGAAAAATCCATCGGTAATGATCCATGGGAAGTTTCCGACGAATCAATCTGTCGGAAATGCCCACGGATCATTCATTCAGAAATTTCCGACGGATTTATCCGTCGAAAATGTCATTTCCAGATAGTCAAAATTTACCAACGGATTTTTCCGTCGGAGAAACACATTTTGGATATTAGCGACAAATATAGGCATGGGAAACTTCCGTCGCTAAGTTATTATCTATGATTTTTATTAACTTGATTAACTTGATCACACCCTGGAAGCTGAACAATACACAAGTAAATAAGTATCAAACTCGTTAAAACTTACTAACATAAGTAATTATTAAATAACAACACAAGTTAATTATTAGAAATTCATATAGGTAAATAAAATCAATAACAAATATTACCTACATAAAAGTACCTCATTGCATTACAAAATTACTTTATTAAATTTAAGTTAACAGTAATTGAACCAGATTTTAATAGACACATATATAAATTTTTGGGTATTATGTTTTGTATGTAGGTAAAGTTTCGAAGACAATAGCTATAATTCATGTCGATTGGTTAAAGAACCACAAAAACTATTATTGTATACTAACATGGCATCCTTTATAGCAAATACACAAGTATTCTAAACTAAAAAGGGTATCAAAATACAAAGGCTTACTACAAGAATTCAGCAATACAGAACAGAATTGCTGCATGGTGCATACAAATATTCAACATTCTAGAGACTACGGGAAAAAATAAACAAAAGGATAGACTTGGAGTTTTTATATGAACAAACCTTGAAATACAAATTACATATCATCAACAAATATATTTAACACATCTACAATACACACTTTTGAACAACAAAATTTAAAAAACCACTAGTATCCTAAACAATAAAAACCTCAAAAAGAACAAATAACATACAAAGGAAGAAAGTTGGGAAAACACTCACTAGTGGAAACAAGAAAAGATCAGTCCCAAATTTTTAGTTACCAAAAAATGAAGTGGTTTTTACAATGATTTTCAGTGATACAAAGGTCAGAATCAAGGGTATATACATGAAAAAGAATGAGAGCTATATATGATGTCACAAGTTCTTAAAAAGTGTGTTGTGGTGAGTAATGACTACAACTGTTTGGCATGCTTGAATATATGGATTTGGAACACAAGGTTGGTTGGTTAATCAATGTCATGCCTTGGTGTTGCTTTTTTTTGTTTGGCTTTTTCATTTTCCTAGTCCTTTTAAAGCTCACAACCCTTGTCAACATTGTGTTATTTTTCACCAATGATTAATATATTATTATTAATGTTATTTGTTTTGACTTATAATAAAATAAAATTATTAACATTTTTAAATATAAATTATAAAAATTAGATAATTAAATATATAAACAACATATTAAATAAATTATAAATAGCGAACAATTTAATATTAGAAAAATAAAAAACTCCATGAATGACATGTTTGGAAGGTCAAAAGAATGAAAATGAATGAAGGAAATAACTAATATTGTTCTCATTATTTGGTCTCAACCCGAACCTCCTTTCCCCGAACCTGACCCCGTTCCTCCCACCGAAGAGGAAACCAACCCCCTCAGCTACCACAGAATCCAGTTCGAGATTGGGAAGAACCACCGAATCTCGTACCCCGAACGTCCCTTGGTTCGCTCCAGCTCCAATGACCCCTGCAATGGCGAGGTTCAGCTTCCCACCATCATTCCAGAAGTTTCTCACTTAGGTTCAAAATAAAGCTTCTTTTTTTTGTGTGAGAGAGAGAGAATACAAAGGAAGAAGGATGAGAAGACAAAGAGTCTGCTTTTATTTTCTTTTCCTAATAATTCACGTGACGAGACTTTTAGTATGCTTCTTGCTCTCCTTCACGTGCCAAATAACAACATTTTTTATGGAATTTTGTCAGTGGAAAATTTTCCATCGGAAATACAACTTTTTTTTTTAGTGTATATATATAAATATAATTTTTTGAAGTGCTTACCTGCCATTTTTTTAAAACTGAAATTCTAAAGTCACAACTAGAAAGATTGTTTAAAATTATTTTTCCCATTTACACATTTAGAAAAGCCTAGTCAAAAAATGAGAAACGAGAAGCAACCAAAATCCATTTAAAAAAGACTGAAGTTATCGCTATAACAAAAATTAAACTATTTCAGCGACACCTATATTGATATAATGCGATTATTTTTTATCAGACATGATTTGATACCATTCTAGATTTTATATATGCTAGCATTCTAGAAGCCTGAACGACACAATCTCTTACTTTTTTTTTTTTTTTTTGCTGAAGTCAATCTCTTACCTATTATCGGTCCAAATTATATTATTATGTTGTTTATTTAGAAGAAAAAGAATGCATCCAACGAATAGGTTAGTAAGTAGTAACAACCAATTCGGGAATGTTTAATTATCTATGTTAGTTATTATATGGATTTAGTTATTACTTTTTGAAAGAAGAATTTGCCAGTCTTAATTTTTGAATAACTATATTAATCGAGACTTGTCATTTTATGATTGCTAATGATATAATATGTTTTTCCGAAGTTGATATAAAATACAAATATGTATAGCAAAATAAAATATTCCAAAAAAAATATTCTTTGGTACATAAAAAATTATATAATAAAGCTTTCAAAATAAATAGCCACGCTAAATAAAAATAAATAATTACTATTTCTCACAAATTATTATAATTTTTAGGTTAAATTATTTTTTTCTCTAATTTATTTTTTAAGTTGAACTTGACCCTCTCATTATTTTGAGGTTCTATTAGGTTCTATGTTTTTTAAAAATGGTTCAATTAGATTCTTTATTTTAAAATGATTCAATTAGATTATTAATGTTCTTTAAAATAGGTTCAGTTTGGTCTCGTTTTCTTCCATTTGCTTAAAAAAATAGAAAAGTAAGACCAAAATTGATTTTAAATAGGACTAAATTGAACACATTTAAAAAAACAAAGAACTTAATTGAAATTTTTAGAAATAAAATATCAAATTGAATCTTTTTTTTTAAATGTAGAACTTATTTGGACCTTAAAATATAAGAAGACCAAATTGAATTTAAATAATAAACTAAAGGAGAAAAAAGTAATTTAACCTAATTATTATTCCCCATGTTCTTTTAATAAGGATGGTTCTTAACCTAACATGTTAATTTTAAATATTTTTTATTTGGTACCCCTCTAATAGGGCCTTAGGCTCCCTAGTAGTATCCCAAGACATCTCTACATGTTTCGGTACGTCCCTTGAATTGGTTATGAGACTAATCTTTACTCAGAGTTTAGTCACACTTAAACCTTTTTATCCCTCGCAAAAGTGTATTATGTAGGGACTGAACTCATGTCCTAATTCACAAACTCAGCATGTGTTATCAATTGAGCTACACTCATTAGATAATATGTTTTAAATATTGAGTTATCACTAAATTTTGATTAGAGTTTTTGTCCAAAAAATGTGGATTAGGGTAATTTAAAAAAATATGAAAATCAAAACCTAATAAACATAATTTAATAATCATGCACCAACAATGTAAAATAATAATACATTATAGAAAATGTTTTTGATTTTCATTGTGTACAAAATTCCATTGAGTCAGCAACAATCACGCATCTGAAATGAGATTAATCTTTGATTTAGAGGGTTGGAGAACACCTATGATCTCTTACATTGGATTAAGAAAATAAAAATAAAAAATCCCTGGAGCATGATGTGTAAAATAATATTTGTAAATGCCAAAAAAATTATCATACATGATTTCACCGAAATTTTTTTATTATGATGATTTGTAATTAAATAATTGTGTAATTCTTCTGTGATAAAACAAAAACTTTATACAATATCCAATCATAAATTATGTATAATTTGTGTAAGTTATTTTATACTATCAATACATAACTTATTTTCTCCTAAATAAATTCATAATAAGATTAAAGCTAAAATTATATATATATATATATATATAGAATATTTTAGATTAAAAAAACAATAATTAATACATCTATGAACACAAACAACCACCGATTAATCATGGGATACTTTGTCTTTATAAAATTAACTAATTAATCGATCTTATATTTAGTTGATCAATAAAAAAGAGTTTCTCAATGCAAACTCACCGTAAATTATTAACATGGCGTGTAATATAGCTTTATTATTATAGAATGAAAACAATTTTCTAATTATTTTTTATTCAATAGATATAGAAAACAAATATTAAAAAATTTGTAATAGTTGATCTCCATTCATAAACAATTCCCGAATCCAGACAAGGGGTTTCAGTTTAATTCTGTCAAAATCGGTAGGCTGCACATTCTAGTTATACTCAACCAACTATATTAATCTCCATTGATAAACAATTCTCGAATCTAGCAAGGGGCAGTTTTAGTTTGTCAAAATCGGTTGGCTGCACATTCTAGCCATACTGTACCTACTCCACCTTCTGTGTCAGTGTTTCCGTTTGTTTGACCCCTTAGGGGAAAATAAAATTATTAATTTTTTTAAGTTGCATTAGTTGTATAAGATCAATATAATTGGTGGAAAATGGGAATTATGTTATAGTGCATTACATATTACGTACTTACTCATTACATTTCTGTTCAGAGGCTCTTTAGGGAGGTACTTTCTTTCTATTATTATGCTTTGTTGTTAAGCCACCGAAATACTCTTCCTAGTTTCTTGGGACCTATTTCGATGGAACAAAATGTTTAATATACATCTGCTATTTGTTCTTCGATTTTTTTTTAGTTATTTTGTTTTAAAGCAGCAGCTCTATTACTTCAAAAGCTAATAAATACTTGCCCTAATTTCATGATGTAGCCTGCGTTACGTACACAACAACGGTTTATAAACCACTTTTCTTCCATACTGATATAAATCGTTAGAGTGTGCTTCTCTCATCTTACAAATTTCTTATTTGTACTATATATAAGAAATAGAATATTTGTAAACATTTATAACTTTTTTTGTAGATGTCCACTCACTGGTATCAACAATAAAATTACCTCAATTGTGTGAATTTATTTTTTCTCTGACCCAATTGTTGCCTGTTCTTCAAACATCTCAGGAATCGTTGCTGCTATGGCTACCATTGATATGCCAACATCCTTGTCCTCCTCTTCCTCTGCCAATCAATGGACTTATGATGTTTTCCTCAGTTTTCGGGGTAAGGATACTCGCAATTTTATTGGAAGCCTTTATAAAGCTCTGTGTGAGAATGAAATCACCACCTTTATGGATGATGAAAAGCTGAGGAAGGGAGAAGAAGTCACACCAGCTCTAATCAAGGCAATTAAAGAATCTTGGATTGCCATTGTAGTTTTTTCAGAAAACTTTGCATCATCAATTTTTTGTTTAGACGAACTTGTGATGATCATGGACTGCTTAAAACGCAAAGGCAACCCGTTTTTGCCAGTTTTTTATAAAGTAAATCCGTCTGATTTGCACCGTCAGAAAGGAAGTTTTGAAAAAGCCCTGGCCAAGCATGAAAGAAGAATCAGTGAAAAGGGCAAGGTTGAAAAATGGAGGTCAGCTTTGGAAGAAGCTGAAAATTTATCTGGTTGGCATTTCACAGAAGAAGGGTATATAAATCACCAATGTTTTCCTATAAATATTCTTTTTTTAGGAGATTAGAACTTCCATGAGTAACATATCATTCAACTGTTTGCGCTGGTGCAGATCCGAATATAAATTCATTCAAAGTATCGTTGAAGAGGTCTCTAAAAGGATTCATCACACTACTTCAAGTGTCGCTAATTACCCAGTTCGCTCAGGGTCCTTTCAACAAGAGGTAAATTGTGTAACACCCTTATTTTTAGTTATTGTTTATTTGTTTAATTTTAAATATTTATTTCTAAAAAATATATAAGAGTTTTAATTTTTTTACAGACAGGAGACAGGATGATGATATTATCTAAGCTAATTTTATTTTTCTTTTAGATTAAATGATTATTTTGATTTTTTATCTTTTTTTTCTTTTCAATTTGGTTCGTTATTTCATTTATTTTGTTCAAAAGGGTTTTTTTTTTATCTTTTACGAAGTTTATGTCTATTCTTTATCTCATTTAAAATATTCTAAATATCCCTTCGGCTATTTAAATATATTTAAAATGATGATTTTATTTGAGTGTTATTTGGAGAATAAAGTTGAATATATTTAAATAGTTGAAGGACTATATTTTGAACAAAGATAAGGTATTAATGTGAATTTTTTTAAATGATAAATAATTATTTTAAACTACTTAAATTAGATATAGAACCAAATTAAATCTTTCCAAAATAAGGAATCACTCTATAGACAATAAGTAAGATAAATGATCATTTTGCTAACCTTCTTTTAATATTTTTTACATATCAGAATCTATAAAATGTGAAATAATATTTATAACTAAAAAAAGTAGGTATTTTTTGATAATTATTTGGAATTTTGTAAAAACAATATGTGAATACCCTAGTTAACTGTGTAAGCTTGATATTTTTATATAAAATATAATTTAATAATATTTTTTAACATTTTCAAGTTTTTTTTAACTAATTTAATTGATTTTTAAATTTTACCCTTAGTACAATAAAAACTATAATTAAATAAATTACAAAAATTTATCTTAATTTTTGTTATCAGGTTCGGTCACCATATATAACAAATCAGGTCCATTAATTTTTATTTATTTATTTTACCTTAAAGTTAATTAAAGAGGATAAGTACAACATTATTTTAAAATTAATTACTCATGATTAATTTTATAAGCCACACATTATTTTTGTCATACTTGAATCAAAATTTTATCACGTCTGATTTTGTATATAAAGGTGAAAGATTGTCTACCTGCTCAGATTTTCACTCTCCTCATTCTCTCACCCATCATTTTCATTTGAATACTTTAATATAACTGATTGGCCATAATTATAAGGTAAAGTGGAGAACATTTTAATTGATTGATCATGATCATCATGATTTTAAGAATTGTGTGATGGTACTATTTTGAGGGTTATTACTTCCCAAATGAAAAGATATTTTGATAATGGTCATCAAGTGGGATATGGATTTATGAGTCTTGGGTGTCTCCATATAACTTAGGTAAAAGTTTAGTTTCTACATTATAGTGAGCATATTAGTTGCTTGCTTTGTTGTTATTGATTGCATAAGTTAATCCTACTAACTTGTTACTGTGATTTAGGAATTAATTAACCTAACTACTTTCCATATTTTCTTTTCTTTATGTGCTCTTGGTACATTGTCATAATGATCATTAGAGCATGGCATACTCTCCAGTCGTGTACGGAACATCTTTCCAATTTAGTAGATCCCAGACTTCACCTCTAGCATCTAGCATTGGAGCACAATCATCTTCGAGACTTGGCCTTGGTGCACAATCATCTTCGTCTGGCTTTGGGGCACAACTATCTTCGGGACTTGACCGTGGAGCACAATCACGTTCTGGACTTGGGTTTGGAGCACAATCATCTTCATCTAGCTTTGGAACACAATCATCTTCTAGACTTGGCCTTGGAGCACAATCATCTTCTAGACTTGGCCATGGACAACAATCACGTTTAGGACTTGGGTCTGGAGCACAATCATCTTCATCTAGCTTTGGAGCACAATCATCTTCGAGACTTGGCCTTGGAGCACAATCATCTTCATCTGGCTTTGGAGCACAGCCATCTTCGGGACTTGACCGTAGAGCACAATCACATTCAGGACTTGGGTTTGGAGCACAATCATCTTCATCTAGCTTTGGAACGCAATCATCTTCTAGACTTGGCATTGGAGCACAACCATCTTCGAGACTTGGCCTTGGAGCACAATCATCTTCAAGACTTGGCTATGGAGCACAATCACATTCGGGACTTGGGTCTGGAGCACAATCATCTTCATCTAGCTTTGGAGCACAATCATCTTCAAGACTTGGCCTTGGAGCACAATCATCTTCATCTGGCTTTGGAGCACAATCATCTTTGGGACTTGGCCGTGGAGCACAATCACATTCGGGACTTGGGTTTGGAGCACAATCATCTTCATCTAGCTTTGGAACACAATCATCTTCGAGACTTGGCCTTGGAGCACAATCATCTTCAAGGCTTGGCTTTAGAGCACAATCATCTTCATCTAGCATTGGAGTACAATCATCTTCGAGACTTGGCCTTGGAACACAATCATCTTCAAGGCTTGGCTTTGGAGCACAATCATCTTCATCTAGCATTGGAGTACAATCATCTTCGAGA
>CM023941.1:6032260-6064300 GCA_013407115.1 Glycine latifolia
CTTGGCCATAGAGCACAATCACGTTTGGGACTTGGGTTTGGAGCACAATCATCTTCAGCTGGCTTTGGAGCACATTCATCTTCCGGACTTGGCCGTGGAGCACAATCACATTCGGGACTTGGTCTGGGAGCACAATCATCTTCATCTAGCTCTGGAGCACAATCATCTTCGAGAGTCATTAACACACAGAGAAGGCGGCACCCCACGCGTCCTTCATGAAGACGATAGCCTTTAATCGAGTGCTTTAAAAAAGTTACTTTTTAATTGATTATCTTCCCTTGAGAACATGAGTTATGTTTGTTATATTTTTGTTTATTTAGAAAAAGAAAGAAAAATGTATTCTTTAGAAAAAAAAAAAGAGGATTTATATTTTTTAGTTTTTTTGAATCGAAAGGGGATTTGTTGTCGCTCCTATGTATGCCCAGCTGTAATGAGGAATTCATACTTGTGTAGTTCTTTGGGTAAAAAATAGTTTGTGTGTTGGATTGAATTTATCTTTTTTGAAAGAAATGTTTTAATTGTGTGAAAAAGAGTCATTAAGGCATTAAACCTTGAAACAACATTGAATTTTAAGAAAAGCAAAGAGAATCGTTTAAGGCATTGGACCTTGAAGCGAGCTCTAGTAATGTGTAATTTTTGTGGAGAAAATGGAGAATTGAGTGATCATTTATTTGAGTATATTTTTAGAAAAAAGATTTTGGGTTAGTGCTAAACTTTGAGAAGTCAAGCAAGTCGGAGACCCAGCATGACATTCACAAAGTTTATCCACACATTATTGAAATACCACTAAGCAAGTCGGAGACCCAGTATGGAGTGCACGAAAAGTAAGCACATACTAAAGAATACTAATACGTAATTGCAAAAATAAATGAGTAATGGACATAGCATTACTTAATCAAATAAATCAAATAGGAATAGAAAGGGATAAAATGGAAGTGGGAAGTACACTTAGTAATTAAGGATGCAAGATTGAAACATGGAGAAAAAAAATAAAAGATATGTACAATACATTATTAATTTAAACTAGTTAATCAAATTGAAGAATAAAATAAAATATAGAGGTAAACCAAAAAGTTAAATAAAATAAAAAGTTGTCTACTAAATTATTTATTTCTATTCGGGTCAAAGTCAAAGGATTCACTTTGACTTGGTCAACACTGATAGAGTGCTGACCTGGCGGGCCTAGTCAGCAGCCTTGGTAACAGTAGTACATACATGGAGAAAGAGAGTGTAACTAGCAATACTTGTTTTATTTAGGACTTCTCGAAACCTGACTAGGCCAAAAGTGACACGGTGTATGTGTAAAGGAGAGAGGTGTGAATAACAAAGTTTATTTTGTGCCCAAAAGGTAAGGGGGTGTCTGTGTAATGGAAGGAGGTGTGACTAGAATCATTTATTTTGTTTCAAGCTTAGCAACAAAAATGGGCGAGACCCAAAAGGTAAGAGGATGTATGTGTGAAAATGGTGGCATAAATAGTAATAATGTTTTTTTTGGGCTAGGGTTGGAGCTGGGTTAGAGCAACCAGGCCCAACCTGAAAGTAAGCAACAAGGTTGTAAACCCTAGGTGCCTAAGCCCCAAAACGGCGTGAGAATGAAGGGCACCAACATGAAGGGTGGTAAGCACCCCTGACGCCACTAGCGCAGGGCCTGATGGTGTGAGCTAGCCCTAGGGTCACAGCGACAACGGTGGCGGCAGCATGGATAGGGCCTTGTCAGAGATGGCAAAAAATCGCAAACGAGATGCAAAGGTAAGAAGATGAAGGAGGAACTTCCCACATGACCTTGAGCCACCATGACATGATCGGATGTCGAGGTAACAATGTGATGGTCACTCGTAGGCTCTCGTTGACGGCCATGGTGCCCACCGGCGAGAAGAAAAGGAACAAAGAAAAATCGAAATAGAAGAAAGAAAAAGAAACGAAAAAGAAGAAGAAAGAAAGAAAGAGGATGAGACAGTGAAGGAATAAGGGTGGTACCTGGGAATCCCCTTCTCCCTTCTCTAACGCTGATGCCAAATGGCACTGCTGGATTGGTTAGCCCTGGTGATGTGGGATTTGTGCCCCATTTTTCGTAATTAATGCACAGACTCACTTCCTTTATTCTTTTGTACTATTGCTATCTGACCTAATAAGCTCTCAAAGAGCCCATTAGGTCCCTTTGAGGCCTCTTCTCTTTTTTTTTTCTTTTTCTTTTATTACTATTTTTTCTTCTTTATTTTTTGGAACCCGGACAGAATTAGGGTCTGAAAATTTATCTGGTTGGCATTTCACAAAAGAAGGGTATATAAATCACCATTGCTTCCCTATAAATATTCTTTTTTTAGGAGATTAGAATTTCCATGAGTAACATATCATTCAATTGTTTGCGCTGGTGCAAATTCAAATATAAATTCATTCAAAGTATCGTTGAAGAGGTCTCTAAAAGGATTCATCACACTACTTCAAGTGTCGCTAATTACCCAATTGGCTCAGGGTCCTTTGAACAAGAGGTAAACTGTGTAACACCCTAATTTTTAGTTATTGTTTATTTGTTTAATTTTAAATATTTATTTCTAAAAATTATATAAGAGTTTTAAATTTTTACAGACAGATGATGATATTATCTAAGCTAATTTTATTTTTCTTTTAGATTAAATAATTATTTTGATTTCTTATCTTTTTTTTCTTTTCAATTTGGTTCGTTATCTGATTTATTTTGTCCAAAAGGATTTTTTATCTTTTAAGAAGTTTATATCTATTCTTTATCTTATTTAAAATATTCTAAATATCCCTTCGGCTATTTAAATATATTCAAAATGGTCATTTTATTTGAGTGTTATTTGAAGAATAAAGTTGAATATATTTAAATAGTTGAAGGACTATATATTTTGAACAAAAATAAGGTATTAAAGTGAATATTTTAAGAGATAAATAATTATTTTAAACTATTTAAATTAGATATAGGACCAAAGTAATTCTTTCAAAAAATAAGGAATCACTCTATAGATAATAAGTAAGATAAATGATCATTTTGCTAACCTTCTTTTAATATTTTTACATATCAGAATCTATAAAATGTGAAAAAATATTTATAACTAAAAAAAGTAGGTATTTTTTTATAATTATTTGGAATTTTTGTAAAAACAATATGTGAATACCCTAGTTAACCGTATAAGCTTGATATTTTTAAATAAAGTATAATTTAATAATATTTTTTAACATTTTCAAGTTTTTTAAACTAATTTAATTGATTTTTTAAATTTTACCCTTAGTACAATAAAAATGTAATTAAATAAATGACACAAATTTCTCTTAATTTTTTTTATCAGGTTCGGTCACCATATATTAGTTGCTTGCTTTGTCGTGATTGATTGCATAAGTTAATACTACTAACTTGTTAATGTGATTTAGGAATAAATTAACCTCACTACTTTCAATTTTTTCTTTTCTTTATGTGCTCCTGGTACATTGTCATGATGACCATTAGAGCATGGCATACTCTTCAGTCGTGTACGGGACATCTTTCCAGTTTAGTAGATCCCAGACTTCACCTCTAGCATCTGGCATTGGAGCACAATCACCTTTGACACTTGGCCTTGGAGCACAATCATCTTCATCTGGCTTTGGAGCACAGCCATCTTCGGGACTTGACCATGGAGCACAATCACGTTCGGGACTTAGGTTTGGAGCACAATCATCTTCATCTAGCTTTGGAGCACAATCATCTTCGAGACTTGGCCTTGGAACACAATCATCTTCATCTGGCTTTGGAGCACAGTCGTCTTTGGGACTTGGCCGTGGAGCACAATGACATTCAGGATTTGGGTTTGGAGCACAATCATCTTCATCTAGCTTTGGAACACAATCATCTTCGAAACTTGGCCTTGGAGCACAATCATCTTCGAGGCTTGTCTTTGGAGCACAATCATCTTCATCTAGCATTGGAGTACAATCATCTTTCTTCGAGGCTTGTCTTTGGAGCACAATCATCTTCATCTAGCATTGGAGTACAATCATCTTCGAGACTTGGCCTTGGAGCACAATCATCTTCAAGGCTTGGATTTGGAGCACAATCATCTTCATCTAGCATTGGAGTATAGTCATCTTCAGGAGTCATTTTCTCATAAAGAAGGCGGTACCCCACGCATTCGTCATGAAGACAACAGCCTTTAATCGAATGCTCAAATAAAGTTGCTTTTTAATTGTTTATCTTCCCTTGAGAACAAGTTATGTTTGTTATATTTTTTTTTTCAGAAAAAGAAAGCAAAATTTATTCTGTAGAAAAAATAGAGGATTTTATATTTTTTAGTTTTTTTTAATCGACAAGGAATATGTCGTCACTCCTATATATCCCCAGGTGCAATCAGGAATTCAGACTTGCGTAGTTCTTTGGGTAAAAAATAGCTTGTGTTGGATTGAATTTATCTTTTTTGAAAGATGTGTTTTAATTGCGTGAAAAACAATCGTTAAGGCATTACACGAAAAGTAAGCACATATTAAAGAATACTAATACGTAATCAAATAAATCAAGTAGGAATAGAGAGGGATAAAATGGAAGTGGGAAGTACACTTAGTAATTAAGGATGCGGGATTGAAACATGGAGAAAAAAATACAAGATATTTACCATACATTATTAATTAAACTAGTTAATCAAATTGAAGAATAAAATAAATTATAAAGGTAAACCAGAAAGTTAAATAAAATAAAAAGTTGTCTACTAAATTATTTATTATTATTCGGGTCAAAGTCAAAGGATTCACTTTGACTTGGTCAACACTGATGGTGATGGAGTGCTAACGTGGCAGGCCTAGTCAGCAGCCTTGGTAGCATGAGTACATACATGGAGAGGGAGTGTAACTAGCAATACTTGTTTTATTTATGACTTCTTGAAACCTGGCCAAACCCAAAGTGAAAGAGGTGTATGTGTAAAGAAGAAAGGTATGAATAATAGAATTTATTTTGTTTCAAGCTTAACAACAAAGATGAGCCAGCCCAAAAGGTAAAGGGGTGTATGTGTAACAGCGTGAGATGTGACTAGAATCATTTATTTTGTTTCAAGCTTAGCAACAAAAATGGGCTAGAGCCAAAAGGTAAGAGGGTGTATATGTGAAAATGGTAGCATAAATAGTAATGTTTTTTTTGGGCTAGAATTGGAATTGGGTCACAGCGACAGACCCAACCTGAAACGTAAGCAACAAGGTTGGAAACCTTAGGTGCCTAATCCCCAAAATGGTTTGAGAAAGAAGGGCACCACCATTAAGAGTGATAAGCGCCCCTGACACCACCTGCAAAGGGCTTGACAGCACGGATGGGGCCTTGTTGGAGATGGTAAAAATCGTAAACAGGATGTGAAGGAAAGAAGACAAAGGAGGAACTTCCCCCACAACCTCGAGCCCCATGACATGATCAGATGTTGAGGTAACAATGCAAAGGTGACTCGTAAATCTCTCTGTTGGCAGCCAAGGTGTCCACCGACAAGACGAAATTGAACAAAGTAAAATCGAAAAAGAAGAAAAAGAAATGAAATAGAAGAAGGGAAGAGGATGAGACACTGAAGAGACCCCTCTACCTCTCCCTTCAGTGTCCAATGAGACCTCCGTCAGGCCACCATAGCACTACAAGTTTTTCTAATTATACAAAATAATTTTAAAAAACTATTTATTTCTAAAAAACCTGCCACAAAACATGTCCAAAAGAAACATACTGATGACTGAGCGTCTTGGGGCACACGTTGATAACACAGCATGCAAGTGCAACACAACCTTCATCAGTAACCAAGTGGCAAAAATTAGTTTCTCTTGTTCGCTTATTTCAAATTTGTCGAGAAGGTTTGCCAGGAAAGAGGGGAAAATATTGTAGTTAGCCAAAAAAAAACACATTTTAATAGCTGAATTGGATATATCCCAATTCGAGTGGAATTACAAAGTTCTATTAGAATATATAAAAGAAACAAGATGATACCAATAAACCATCAAAAGAAAATGAGGCAAACAAAACTGTATCGTAATGGCATTGTCGACAAAGTTAACACTTGCTCTAGAAAGAGTTCAAACAAGCCAAATAATAAAAGCACAATTAACAAGAGAACTCTAATAAAATTTGTGATTAACTATAACCACTCAAACCTAACAGTCTTCCAAAAAGATGTGTCTCGTTGTGTTGTTCAAATTCAAGCCTTTGAGGCCTGCTTTTCCTTTGCCTTCTGGATCTTCAAGACCTTCTTCACAATCTTCTGCTCTTCAACTAAGAAGGCTCGGATAATCCTATGGAACCAGAGACAAATGTAAGCAAACAATTAAATCATACGACTTATTATAATATATAGCTGTTAGAAGTCTAGTAAAACAAACCTCTCCCTGACAGCACTTCCAGACAAAACTCCACCATATGCACGGTTGACAGTCCTACGGTTTCTGGGTAATCTTGACCTCTTGTACTCTGCAGGCCTCAAGTGTGGAATCTGCAATTGTCAAGCATAAATTAGAATTTGAAAAAGATAAGTAATTATAGCCAAACACAGGAAACATAATGCCCCTCACGTAAAGCAAAGAAACATCTGGTAATCCAAGGGAGCCGATATATATTTGAACAGAAAAATCACTAAGAAATATCATTCATCATACAAAATATATCTGCATCATATATTCTTGTATGCCAATGAATCAAGCAGTGAGTGATCCACACGACATTCCACATATCATCAATCAATATTAAAATATAGAAATCCAAATTATGAAGAGAAAAAACAATTATTAAGCACAAACTAGATACTAGTCTGCTTGATTAAGCACGCTCACATTTTCTCAGTGGTTTGGTGATCAACTTGACCAAATGATATTTCAAACATTTCCTGTAACTTCCATAACCTTGTTCACAGGCTTGGAAGCTAAGTAATACAACATATCAAACTCAACTCTTTCATAACCAAAATGCTAGAACTAAAATAAACAAATATTTAAAGCAGGGAGTCATGGACAAACAAATATAAATCCATGTGTTCAAACATTATCACATAACATGAAGCTATAAACGGCACTAAGCAACACATGTCAACTTATACAATAATCAAACTAGTGTCCCCTATTGTCCAGAGGCTCTTCGCTGTATAAAGGTATGGGGAATGAATATTGTCCACGGCCTTACCCTTACATATGCAAAGAGGCTATTTCCATATTCAAACCCAAAACCAACAAATCACCAATGCATAACTTTAAAACTCTACCAGGTGAGCCCTCTTATACAATAACCAAAACAAAAGATATTACTCACCAATGCTCCTTAATTTATCAATTCATTGTAGTCTCAGGCAGTTCGCATTATACACACTAGCTGGTTTTAATCTAATACCATCCTTAACAATGTCCATAACTAGTCCAACCCAAAGTAACATAAAAAATAAAAAAAATGAACAACAGAACACTGAAAATTACATAACATAAAAGAAAAAAAAAATTGAAAGTGTAACAGAAAGCGCACCCCCTGAATCCTCTTGCCAGTGACGGGGCACTTGGGTCCGCTGGCCCTCTTCTTGGTAGTCTGATAAACGAGCTTCCCACCTGCATTATTCCCACAGAACCAAGTACGACGTCCGCAGCAGAACCAATTAATACCAAAAAACTTTTAAAAAAGAAAATGTTCCGATCCCAAGCATAATCGAAGAGTGAGTGAGTGAGTGAGGGATTTGATTACCAGGGGTTTTGACGACCCTGTGTTGGTTGGACTTGGTGGCATAGCTGTGCCGCTTGCGGTAGGTGAGACGCTGCACCATCTTCGTCAATGGATCACGCTCTGCGTTTGCGTCTGCGCCTGTGTTGTTAGGGTTTTCGGAGAAAGCAAGAAGATGCGCCGCGAGGAGCTATAAAAGGGCGATTGAAGTGCAGGGGTTTTATTTCGATGCCCTACATCTAACGGCTCTGGACACACGCTCATCCCTTACCGTCGGATGGATGTTACCATAACTTTCTTTGATGTATTAATTAAGCTTTTAAGTCTCAGATTTTTCAAAATTCAGTTTTTAGTTTTTAGTGCTGGAACAAAAACTTTACCAGTCACGTTTCTGAATTTTTTAATATTTTGATTTTAATTTCTGAATAAAAGTTTGATCGATCAAAATGTTTATATTTTTTAAAATTTTGGATTTAATTCCTAACTTTTTTTTAAAAATTCAGTTTTTAATTTCTAAATTAATGAAATTTCATGAATTAATTTGTTATCATTTCACAATTTCAGCTGTTAAAATGATTATTTATCTTGTTTTTATTAAAAATGTTACTAATAATTCTTTTTTTTACTGTAAAATGTTACTTTATCTTAAAACCATAAGTTTTTATTAATTAATAAAAATACCAATGTGCATGTATCTCGTGTGATATACAAGGATCATTTTTATTTTGTGAGAGGCAAAGCAATTTTTTAAATTATATATAAAATATATAAAAAAATGTATACAACAAGTTTAAAAATATTTTATTATGAATCCTATTTTAAGAAATTTTTTGTTAATAAAAGGATTTTATAGTTATTAATTTAACTTAAACTATTTTTGGTTTCAAAACATATTTATAATTTTGAAGCTTAAAAAACTCAAGAAACAGGTTAACAAATAATTTAAATGGTTAAAATTAGTAAATACGAATTTAATTATTTAATCTCCATTATTATTAGTTTCAAAATTGCATTTGTATAATTTTTAAAATATTAAAAATGCATTTGTATAATTTTTAAAAAATTAAAAAATGCATTTGTAAAATTTTTTAAATTTAATAATTCATTTGTAATAATTTTAAAAATTATTATATTTGAAATTTTTATTCAAAAATTTACTTATAATTTCGTTTAAATTGTTTAAAATATCAAAAAAATATAAATAATCAAAATTAATACATTTGAATTTAATTATTTAATGTCAAATATTCATATTTTGAACATAGAATTTATAACACATTTTGTAATTATTTTAAGAAAAAACTTATGGTAGTAACAACTTTTAATTATCAAATTTTAAATTCAACAATTCCCAGTTTTAATAAAACATTTGTAATGTTTTTCTTAAAACTTTAAAATTTGAAAAAAAAACATTTATAGAAATTTCCAAATAATTAAAATTAGTAAATCTGAATTTAATTTTACAATCTCAATTATTAGTTCAATTCAATAGGACGTGGGTCTCCAAAACCTAATGTCGTAGGTTCAAATCCTATGGGACATGTTAGTTCAAATCCTACAAAATATTATTCTAGTATTGTTCGAATGATTATTACACTGATAATCAAACATTAAAAAGTTTAAATTTTATCCTTGTATATTAGGATTAAAACAAAATAAATAAGGAATATATAAAAATAAAGGCAATAGTTAATCAAATATCTAATTGATCACCTCGTCAGCATTGTAAATATGTAGTTATAAATAATCTAGCCAAAGTACCGGAAATTAAACCTAACATGATTCCAAATAGAAAAACTTCAATCATTTTTATTTGTTGAAAAGTAAAAAAAAAAAGATAATTTCTATCATTAACCACTAATTTGTATTGATCATGAATCTCAATTATCAAGAATTATAAATTGACATGGTAAGGAACTATAGAATATCTTATCCCAAAAATTATTATTCCTCTAAAATTTACAAATCAAATCTCTGGCATATTGTCAACCAATGTTTTCCCAAGGTATTAGATCAAAGTTAGGATCATTGGTAGAATTTAGTCAACAACATCTGTTATCTAAGACCAAAAAGTGTATTTTATGTTCAAAGTAAATTGTTTATATATATATATATATATATATATATGAATGATAGAAAACATCCAAAAGTACATTTATAATTGTTTTCTATAGAAACATTTTCATTAGTGACTATAGACACTTAATTAATGTGGCATGCATTTTTCATTTTAAATAAGATATAAATGCAGGTGTTGGGTGGCCCAAGGTTCGAATCCTGATTAACCTTGGATATAGAATAAATCATGTTGGGAGAGAAATATCCACTTTGCATACGTTCATGTTTCCTGATAAAGATTAATCACCACTTTTGATGGGGGCTACTTCGTACCAATATCATGGTTAGCGAAAAATAAAAATGCAAGTGTTGGCAAGGTCTTCTTTATATTTGAGATAAAACATGTGGTGAAGTAAAAGTTTTAACCCAAAAAGATTATGTGAAAATGGACTGGAAATGAAAATGTTTCAACAACTTCATCCTCCAAAATTAGTGAGTTTATGTTATATGTTATACTTTAAATTTTAATCTTAATACAAAAGTAATATCATATTACATTTGTGTATAAGATATTCATTAATCTTTGTCGTCATTAAATGTTGAGAAAGAAAATTTTAAGAATAATTTTACATTGGCTTTATTATCCAAAGTGAATAATAATAATTTTTTAAACAACCATCGTATATAAAGAATGTACGAAGAAATTAAATTTTTTCATATTTTTAAATCAAGACTTGTTACAAGAGTTTACAGACATAAGTGTTTTTAAATAACTCAAAATTGATGAGAATGATGTCTACTGTGTTGTTACGATATTTTACAGACATAAGTGTTTATAAATAGTTTGGTTGTAACATTGTAGGTACATCTTCTCCTTAATGATATGAGTTTTATTGATCAAAGAAAAAAAAACTAACCATATACGAGCCTTCTAGTAATGCTTGTTTTTGTGATAGCTTACTCCTTTGAACTTAGAAGAAGTCTTCTGCTCAGGCTCAACTTGTGATGTATGAACAAGAAAACACATTGTATGAAAACTCACACTCCATAATATATGATGTGCCAGTGAACTAGAGAACGAAAAAAGTAAGGTTGAAAGTGTTGGATCAATGTGTGTTGGCTAGCTGCTAAATAACTTATGAGGTCTAGATATGTTTCATAGTTTGGGAATGCTTGGTTTGGTGGTGATAATTAAGGAAGACCAATAATGGTTGGTATTGAGATGGTGAAAGGGGTTATGTTGTGGCGAGAGTGATTAGAGAGGTAAAGCAGCCAAAATGAGAGAGAGACCATGATAGAGATCAAGGAAGGCCCCCAAAAAGAGATGGATGACATAAGAAGAAGGATCCCTCAATCAGGCTAAAAGAACTCCAGAAAGGAAGAGTCGAAGGGATGACCCTATGGTTGGACTAGAAATACCAATGAAAGCACGAGTATAGATACTGAAGGAAAATTTAGAGGTTATCAACACATTAGTCAAGCCTGATGCACCAACATGGGTTTGTAATAAATGGGTTGTTTTCATCCTAAGTTTTAATTCTAGAATAAGATTATTTTTAGTATATCTTAAATTATAATTCGGGTCTTAAGCTTGTTTGGGCCTTTTGTTTCTTTAAAATTAAGGTTAGCCACCAACTTTATTAGAAGCAGTGTACCGAATTTAATAAATAGGAATGTAATACCTATCATTTTTAGAGTTGAATAATTCTTGAGGTTTATTCCTTTGTGAGTGTTAATAGAGCAATGGCTTCTCTTTTTGGTTCTTGGATTAGAACCTCCTTTGAATGTTATCAAAGGTTCTCATACCTTTGTGGCGATTCCTCACTTGTTTATAACTCTTCTAGAGTGTGACACATTTCTTTCCATTTCCCGTCTATTTCATCTTTTCCTTTCGCTACTTTCTTTTCCATATTTTTTCTAGTTATTTCTTACTTTCACATTTTCTAAACTTTCCGTCATCATTCAAGTCTTTATCTTCACATTGATTTCTATTTTATTCTATTTTTGTCTTTCAATTCTTGTTACAAGATAACCAACTCAAGAACGATTCGTAAAAATAATATGACTCATAACTATGATCATATCATGTGGTATCGAGAGCTTGGATCCTAGAGTTTGGTAGTGTTTATTAGTTTTCCAAAAAAAATAAAATCATGGTCATCATTCCTTATGAATATGGACAGTGATGAATCTTATAATTATAGTCATTTATTACTGTCATTATTGCTCTTTAATTTTGCACAATTAATTCCTTTATTCGACCAATTTGTCATTTATTGTTATTATTGTGCAATTATTGCTCTTTAATGTTGCACAATTAATTTATTGATCTTGACAATTTCACATTAAATAGCACCACTTTCTTCCTGGAAGGATAATCAAGACAAAGAAAAAAGTAAAAAAAATATAAATTGAAAAGATAAGAAATGTGTTCTTGAAGAATAGAACAAAATAAATAGAAATTTGTTGCTAAAAATATAGAAAGAGCATTGGCCTTGTACTTGAAAAAAAATGTTTGTCATATAATTTGTGTTATTCTTTCATCTTTAAATTGCGCATTCTTTTCTTCTCGCATTTATTCTTTTCCATTTTTGTCTTGTATTCCTTTTGACTTTAACTTTTCTTACTTGTCTTTTAAATTTCCTTAAGTTTTGTCTAAATTATTTCTCTTTCTTGGACTTCTTAGTGATAACTCTTGTGAGAATTGTTTACAATTGTATGGACTTTTGATAATTGATACACATTGAGGGTTCTATTTAAGAACTTGTAAAAGAGGACTTAAGTAGAAAAAGGCAAGAACATTATCATCAATCAAAATCCAATTTTTGTAAGAAACATGAGTGGATACTAACTCTAATGTATTATCTAGTGTCAATAACTCTCTTTTGCAAGATATTAATGGTAGTTATCCAAGAAGGTCTCATAACAAAGGCACCTTGTTAAGGGATGCTTCATTAGGAAGGGCTAAGCACATAGTTGCTCTTGTTCCTAGTGCCCTACTGTATTGTATTCTACATTGGAATGGAAATGCCATTGATACTAAAGAAGAAAGATACAAAGTTGACATGTTAGGTAAGTATATACATAATGAAACATTTGAAGTAACTAATCTAGTATCTTTTGATGTAGGTATTGGAGCCTTAAATTCAAGGACGAATTTCCTTAAAGAATGAGAGAATGATAGAGATCAAGGAAGACCCTCAAAAAGAGATGAAAGAAATAAGAAGAAAGATTCCTCAATTGGGCTAAAAGAACTTGAGAAAGGGAGAGCTGAAAGGGATGATCCCATGGTTGAAATAGAAATACCAATGAAAACACGAGTAAAGAGACCGAAGGAGAATTTAGAGGTTATCAACACATTACATGGTCAATCAACACGGGTTTATAATAAATGTATTGATTTCATTCTAATTAGGAGCCCAAGTTTTAATTCTAGAATAAGGTTATTTTCAGTCTATTTTAAATTATAATTTTGACCTTAAGCTTGTTTGGGCCATCAGTTTCTTTAAAATTAGGTTAGCCACCAACCTTATTAGAAGTGTGTTGCTTAGGAATTCTATAAATAAGGATATAATTCCTATCATTTTTAGAGTTAAATAATATTTGAGGTTTACTCCTTTATAAGTGTGAGTAGAGCGGTAACTCCTCTTTTTGATTCTTGGATTAGAACCTCCTTTGAATCTTATCAAAGGTTCACATACCTTCATGGAGATTCCTCGCTTGGCTTATCACTCTTTTAGAGTGTGACACCTTTTCCATTTCTTGTCTATTCCATCTTTTCTATTTCTTTTCTTATTTCAATTATGTTGTTCTTGTTTGTGCCATCGATATATACGTTTTATAATAAATATTATCATTATTTTTGGGATGTTACCACCATCACCGATGTGGCCTACCAACACCACCGCTACCCAAACACCATCACAAAGATCCATGTTCGACCCAAACACCATCACCCAGATCCGCGTGGAACCTTACCTCCGAGGCCCTCCATACGCGAGACGATGAGGAAGGTCGCGGAGAAAGCCCAATGGTTGAGTAAGGTCGCAGACAAACCTCTAAGGCCCTCAATTTAGCTTGTGGTGTTGGCTGGATTTTTGTGTGTTTGTAGTGTCGATGAAGGTGGTTTCGATGAGATTCAAATGTTGTTGACACAAGAGGAGGCCATTATGGGTGTGGAGGGTGGATCATGCAACGAAGAGAGTGTTCTGGCCTTATGGGCGTGTATGGCTGAACAATGGTCTCAACGGAAATACAATTTTGTTGTATTGAATATACACAAAATCGTGTTTGCATTGTTGCAATACGGGGGTGTAAAAAAAATAATGAAAACACGATTTAGTGTATATTCAATAATAGAATTGTGTTTTCGTTATATTTTGTTTTACACCCCTTTATTTCAATAACGAAAATGTGATTCCGTAGTAAATTTTTTTCACACCACAAACAATGCAACAAACATATGTTTCCACTGTATATGTTTTACAACATAATCATGTTTCTATGGGAAGGACATTTTTGGAATAACAAATTCTTTTACCTACATAGATAATGTCAATAATAGTAATGATAGTGATAATAGTAATTTCCTATAAACAAAGTTTTTCTTAGTTTAAATTATCAATCTTTGTTTTATTTTTTATTGTTCGCTTGAACAAAATTATATGTTCACACGTTAAATATTATATTAAGTACTAACAATCAGAATTTGAGATGGCTCATAATATACTGCGTAAATTTATGAGAAAATTTGTAGTATATTTTTTTTATGCTGACTACTAGAATATTTAAGGACATAAAATAGAAAAATTGCTCCAAAGATCACACATATATTGAACTAACCAAGCTTACCATTTATTATATTACCATGATGTATAAGCAACAAGCTTATATATATACACTGAGAATTCTGTGACGTGTGTCGCAATTTCTGTGTAAGCTAGGATATCATTTTCTGTTAAAAGGTATCCCTATATCTATTCCTCTAGCATTTCTCTTCCTCTACAATTGAGAACAAATTGACTTGAGTCAACATGGAAAAAGCAAGAAGGAAGGTTCCACCTGAACAATCTTCCTGCTCAAAAACTTGATTCGGTGTAACTTCTCACTACACCATATTAGCTGTTCTTTTCTCAATTTGGACATGTTTACCACCCTTGAAATCAATCTCAACCCCACCTGAGCAACCAATTGCTCATGATCAAGTTGATCCTCATGGTGCTTTTGGAACTTCTTCACTATGCAATTCCCGGTTCTCACTATGTCCTTGAGCCTTCTCTCCTTCTGCAACATGAAAACCAAGATTGTAAGCAATTGAGAGCATTTTGATCAAAGAGAAATGTTAGCAAGACACTTCTAACACACTCTTATGGACATAATCTTTTTTATTGGTTGAAATTTATTGATAATAACAAAAATCTGACTAAGGAAAACGTTAGTTCTTAACATTAGTCTTCTTTCACTTCTTTTTCTATTAAGGTTAAGGGCTAAATTGATGATGTTTCCTTAGCAACCAAAATAAAAAAATCAACAAAGTTAAAAGGCTTAAAATAACTAAAGCATATAGTGTTAAGGACTAAATGAGGGTTAGTCACTAATGAACATACTTTCTGTAGTTGTGTTTTAATGTCCACCATAAGACCAGAAATCTTAGGGTCTTTAAGATCAATTCTGTTGTGTAGAGAAGCTTTAAAGATCACATTCCCATAATCTTTATCTGCTCGAACAAATTCCCAGAACACCCGCATTGATTCCTTGATGATATCTGCCAACTTTCCACTTGCAATAGCATCCTCCTCCTCATCACCTTTACTATCATCTGCAAAGCATTGACATAAAAAAGATAAGCATCTCACTAGAGGTTGTAGTGTGTGAAAGAACTGAATTGTGGTTCATTTTGTTCACCTTTAATGCCTGGAACTTGGAGCAAGTTGCGAATCACGCAACGGTTCTTGACATAGTTCTGTAGCCTAGGGCCTTGAAATGGCTCATTCTCTATGAATCTCTGAACTAGGACTTGAAAAAGTTGAAACTCACCAGCAACATGGTTATACCTATGACTATGAGACCCTTGTGAATCATATTGTTGTAACTCAAGGGCTTTCTTGTGTTGCCAACAAAGGATTTCCCAAGAGAGGCAAACTTGCCCAACATATACTAATTCCAAATCTCTATGCAGTTCATGAACAAGCTTCACCAATGGATCTGATGAGTTCTTTGTAGCTTTGCGTGGCCACAAGTTCTGAGATATTACAGGCTTTGCACCTTGGATTGAGGATTTTGGTAATGAAATTAATTTCAGAGGGTCTTTTAGTTGAAGCAGACCTGCAATTGAAGACAGAGAAAATGATTTAGTCATAAACAAACATTTTCTTTGCTTAGAGTATAATATTAGAAACCATTAATTAATCCAAAGTTTCGAACATAGTCAAAACTCTAATAAAAGTGATATTGATGGTTCCTTCAACTTTATTGAATGCTTTGTACACTAGAACGAGGAGAATCAATCTCATTCGCTGATATTTTAATGTATAAAGTAGAGCTCTATGGAAAGTAGGAATAGGATTGGTAGAGAATGGAATTGAAATTTATGAAGCAGACTGGTCACTATCTTTGGCTTTATTATTGGGAAAAATAAACAAAGACATGAATAGCTTTGGGAAAAATAAACAAAGACATGAATAGCTTTATGGACACATAATTAGCAAAATATGATAGATGTAAGATATGTAATGGCGCATCATGTCATGATTGTATCCAGGAGCGTTCTCAAAATTTCTTCCCGTTGATTGAATATGACCAAAATTCATAAAAGTAAAATAAAATTATAAATCATAAAAGATGATAAAGTTGAACTAGAAGAAACTTCAATATGCAGTTTTGCAAGTGTGAAAAATAGAACTTCTAACTAAGCATAAGGGATCAGTATGGTGAAGATTGAAGACTCAAGACTTATGTTTTGAACATTAAGCAACATGCTGAAAAATTTACCAAAAACATTGAAATTGATCAAATATGAAATTTTCCACAGCAAGAGTTTAACATAGAAGAGGTTAATTTAGTTCTCACCTAATGCATGCATGGTCTGGTAATTCAAGATATCAAGTTTCTTCATCTTCTCTGCATAGCTCTTGTAAACTTTATAAATTTCATCAATTTGATCCTTGTATTCAACCTTCTCTTCAATTTCCACTGGCTTTGGATCTTCAACCACTCTTGGGGACACTCCTTCCTCCTCCACCACCACCACCACCTCTTCCTCCGCCTCATCTTCTTCTACAATTGTGGCAAGTCCTCCTTGCCTTGAAATTTTCAATTCCAATTTCAGCTGTTCAACTAAATCATCATGCTCCCATTCAAAGTCACCCTCATCAGATTCTGAATCACTCAATTCATCTTCCCACCTAATTTCTTCACTTTTCTTCAAGCCACTGCACACATATCCATTCTGTGAACCTTCTTTTTGATCTTTAACCACAGATTTTGCAGATTCTTTACCACCAAAACCATGTGCATTCAAGGAATTCAAACCCTTCATGCAAGGTTCCATTTCCACATGCCCATCTCCAGAATAAATGCCATGAGCATTAAATTCTGAAACTTTTCCATCACTTGAAGATTCCTTCTCCTCCACATCTTCTTCTCTTTCTTCTCTCAACATCAGCTTCAGAATCTCAGGTTGAAATCCTTCGCCATCATTTTTACCACCCAAAAACTGGTATACAATTGAATCATCCATTTTGTTGCTGTTGCCCCAGTTCAAACCACTTGAGCTAGAGGACTCCGACTCCGAATCGGATGTCACTGAGTTTTCATTGTAAAGAAAATAATCTTCATCAGATGAATCGGATCCACCAAACATGTTACTCTCAAAGTGAAGTGGGATATGGGTAGAAGGTGCTGAAACCTCTTCTTGAACAGAGTCCTCTGTTTGTGCTTGAGCCACAGGCTTTTTCTCTGAACCAAACTCTGAAAATTCCTTGTCGGCAATAATTTTTGTGCTGGCATATGCATTGTCAGAAACGGTTGAAACATCTGGACCCATGTAAAATTCTCGAAAACTGAACCTCAATGTTGTTGGTTCCTCCATGAACCCACTTATATATTTTCCTGATAAGTACTCACACTTGCTTGTGGTTGTTACAGAGTTAGTGTCCACAAAAACAGGTCCATCTGTTTCTTCTTCTTTTTCTTCTATCTTTATATCTTCTCGATGAACAAAGCTCTCATCATTTTCATCTGTTTCCACACCATCATCATTTACAGTTTCACTAGAGACATTCTCCATTAAAACACCACTCCCAGTTTTATTTTCATCAATGTTCTTGAATTCTTCATGAACAACAGAATCAATCTCCGCAGAAAAAGGTTCTTTTATTTCTTCATTTTCTTCCCTGTCCATACTTCTGTGATGGAGATCAGAGTCATTCTCCACGTAAACAGAGTTCTCTGTTTCATCTTCATCAATTTTTTTACCATCATGAACATCTGAGTCAGTCTCCATGAAACCAAGCTCATGCGTTTCTCTTTCGATTTCCCTACTATTTTCATGAATAACGTAGTTGTCAGAGTCACTATTCATAAAAACAGATCCTTTTTCTTCTATTCCCCTACTCATACCATCTTCAAGAATGTCCGAGTCAATCTCTTCTGAAACAGAGCTGTCTGTGGGCACCTCTGTTTTCACCCCATCTTCATCAACATCACAGTGGGTGTCCATAAAAACAGAGCCCTCTGTCTCTCCATCTCTTTTCTCACTTTCAAGAGCAATAATCCCCATGGAAAAAGTAGAGCAATCTGTGTCTCCATCTCTTTTCTGACTTTCAGGAGCAACCTCCATGAAAGAAACAGAGCTCTCTGTCTCTTCATGAAAATCTTCACTCCAAAACAGAAAACTAGCCAGCTCCTCTTGGAACCTATCAATCTCAGAATCAGAAACCTGGTTCCTTTCAACGTGTTGTAGTTTCTGAACAATGATCCCATCTTCTTCATCTCCCGAATGAAGAAACCTGAAGCAAAAAATAAAAAGAACAAAAGACAAATTACTCATTCTCATTCAGTGATCATCACATAAACACTTAAAAATATCAACAAAAGTTAACCAAACCTGAAGATATATCTGAGCACCAATCCAAACGCATAGAAAAAATAGTTGCAAACAAACACCCGCAGAGAAGCAAAGGCCCACAACATGTTCACACAAACAAAATCATTCACAACTCGTAGGTTGATGGAATCAATGTGGGACTTAAGCATAAAGATCGAGGCTCTTAGTACCCATCCTCCAATCCAAATCAACCTTGGGAAATGAAAGGCCTTGTTTTCATGTCACGAAAATTCCAAACCATATTAGAAGGTAAAGAAGACTTTGGTCATGGAAATTTCCATTTCAAAACATTCATTGTTGGAGAGTGGACTCTTCCCACTTGCGGACAGCGAAATCAGTGGCAGGATGAGATCTGGGCATGATGATTTACTTTTGGACCAAAAGAGCGAGATTGTGGGAGAAGATTGTGCACATGTGTACAAGGAAAGAAAGCAACGTTAGAATTTTTTATATAGATCATTGATATCTACCATTGGAGACAATATTTTTCTCGAATTAACGTGCGGGTTTTTAGTAGACAAGGAAAGAGAAATTTAATTGCACTTGGTTTGGTTTGGTAGCATTAGCAGTTAAAGTAGTTTCCTTCAAAAGTTGTGTGGGTTTTTGTGGTGGTACGTGCTATTCTATTTGACACGTGTGAGGAAGTGGAAGTGGACACTGTACTTGCCTTTAAGGCAAAATTTTTAGATTATTTGTTCTCTAACTTGGAATTAGTGGGTGGTGTTTGGATTTAGTCGGTCAATGTCTTGCATGGTTAGCAAAATGAAAGTTTTTTCTTCTTTGGGTTGGCAGGGATAAGAAGACTTAGGGTTTGTTTGTCCCACTGCCACTGATTTGTGGTCATGAAACCAACTCCACCTGCTAGGAGAAAAAAAATTGAATGATGAATCAGTGTGGGAAGAAAGATCTTATATCAATATTTGCACTATTAATACAAATATTTATATAAATGAAACGTCAACATTTAAATTTTCTCATTGGTTAAACATGGTTTGATAAATGAATCCAAACTGTGCATGCAAATAATATATTTGAGTTTATGTGTGTAGTTGTTAAGGGCAAAACACGAACGACTACAAATTGTAACATTTTCATGATCATGGATTTAGTGACTAACAAGACTTCTGACAGCATGAAAATTTGGTAGCAACGTGTCTACAAATAGAAAAGGTTAGATGAAGTACTTCATTAATAAAGATGATGTTATGTTGTTGTATTGTCTTTTGTATAGGCTTGAATTTAATTAGAATGCTACTAGTCATCTAATCAAATATGGTTATATTGATATTACATATGATAAGTTGACTTTGTTTAAACTTATTTATTGAAATAAATGTTTATTTTTTAATAAATATTTTTTTTTTGCTTATCTAAATTGTTTCTATTAAAAAACTCTACTTATTTTAAGAAGCAAATCATGTTTGTTTCTTAAAAAAAAACTTATATAAAAAGTATTTATTTTAAATTTATTTTTTAAAAGTTTAAATAAATTCACCGAATATGATATATAAGCTAGTAGTCTTTTTTATAATAATTGTCGAAAAAGTTATGTATATATAGGGATGAGTTTAACTTTTATACATTAAGTGGAAGTTTTTTATAATGTTAATTAATAAAAAATTATTTTTAAGATGATTGTTATAATATTCAACAAATTTATATACATGTGAATTTATAATTAGATGATAATGTTAAAAAAAACTATATTACCACTACCTAGACTACTTTCTCATGTGATAATTTTTAGTTAGTTGATATTGTAAAAAAATTATTACACTGACGGTTTTTGAAAATAATTTCTTTTTATATATATATATAAAAACCAAATTACCAAGATTTAAGAAAAATGAGACATATTAAGAGTATTTGTATTTTTAGACGTATAAATGCAGTACCTTTCTTCTTCACAAAAGGGAAAAAAAACAGTTCCCATGCATATGGTAGATCTTGGGCAATTACATCTTTGTCAATTTCTTACAGTTAACTGCAGGCAAAGGGCTATATTTCGTTTTGGATGTGACTCTGCACTGATTAATAGGTAGTTGTTTGAGGCGTCACGAAGTAATATGGCACACAATAACTTTCCGAAAAGCACATGCCACCCTCATAATACAATGTACACTTCAACTACGCTATATCTATGTCTCTAATGTTTTAATCGTGAAGGAAAACTTTAAAATGAGGGGTTCTTAATTAATTGTAGATTCTTCTTGATGTGAATATGGTGATAGAAACAAAGCCCTTGGAAAATGTTTTGGTTTCCTAGTCAATTTATGGCATAATTCATGCTAAGTGCATGCCGACTTCAGTCATCTTCTATTCTTTGGACGGTTGTTTTGGACAGGTGGTGCGTGTCATTTTCAGTGCATATATCAAAATGCATAAGTGGCTTAACAATCATTTAATTTGTGAAAAACATGAGTTGGTAGTATAAGCAAACAAATTATGGCGGAGGAAAATATCAAAATACAAGGGAAGATGAATAAGTACTATAAGCTAACTGATTTTGAATTTAAAGTTAATTTATTATTAGTATAAAGGTTTTTTCTTTCTAACTTAAATTGTAAGTTTCATATTTCTGTTTAAATCTTTATCTAGCAAGTTAATCACTAAGTACTTTTTCTTACCTTATGAGGAGGACTACCATATTTTTTCTATTAATGTAAAATAACTTTGTTCAATAATCTCAAAAAACATATTTTCATTTCCAAGCCCCACCCATCCCCTTAACCACCCTTAGCTGATCCCATCCCATTCCAATATAAATTTAATAAGGTTTAATTACTGTTTTAGTTCCTGAATTTGGAAGTGTACTTTTTTTAGTTCCTAAAATTTAAAAATATTTTTTTAATCTTTGAATTTTGAAAATTGTATTTTTAAGTCCCTAACATAATAAATTGATACTTTATAACAGATTTTTTTAACACTTTGTTACAGTTTTTAAATACAAATTAAAGTGACTAAAATATAAAAATTAATTTAAAATAACTAAAAACTGTTACAAAATATCAATTTATTATATTAGGGACTAAAAATACAAATTTCAAAATTTAGAAACTAAAAAAATATTTTTAAATTTCAAAGACTAAAAGAAACACATTCTTTAAATTCAGGTACTAAAAGAGTATTTAATTTAAGTCAAAATTTAAAGCACATCTTTGTTAATATATTAGAAATGAGTTTGTAATGTGCTCAACTTTATTATTAATAATTGTTCATAAAACATTATTCTTTGATTTAAAATGATGTAAGATTTTGGACTACCAAAACTGGATGATTAATGCTGCCGACTCCACCAATAACCATGGCCTAATAAACCGAGATCTCAACGTGTTTTAGGGACGTTTCATGGCTCACATGAGACATGAAGTCAATGGAAGAACTTTAGTTGCACTTCCATACAACGACAGGGTTTGGCTGAATACAGTTTAAAAAGGAAAAAATAGTTGCAATTAGATGGCTTTTTCTTTTTCTTTTCCATGTCTTCTACAGTTTTAAATTGGAAAGAAAAAAAGGTTTTTCAAACTCATCAGGAATGTGTTGACATGTAAAACACGCAGATAGCAATTCAATTCACGAGATCTTATTCTCAACACGCGTAAAGAAAAAGAAAAAAAAAAGAATTCAGTTCCTAAAATTATAGGCATCCAATTACTTTATAAAATTCTTACTTTATGTTTCTAATTTTACAAAACATTATTCAATTTGGTTTTATGCAAAACATAATAAAGTAAATAAAAAGAAATAAAAAAGAATGTTTTTTATATAATAAAAATTAAAGTGACTATTTAATAAAGTCAAAAGTAAAGTTTGTTACGCTTACATTATGATCTTTGCTGACTAAAACGGGGTTTACTTAAAAATAGAGAAGCCCGTTATTGCAACGACTTCATAAGGAGAAATGATGTCCTAGATCTAAAGAAGGAATAATAATATCACTATGGGCCCAGAACATCTTTTACAGGGCATTTTTATTCTCACTACAAAATTTGCTATTGGCATTACTTGTCATAGCAATTTGACCATCTTACCCTTCTTTCTTTTTCCTACACCCTCAACCCTTCTCTCTTCCTCTCTCACTTCATCACTCTTTCATAACACCCTTAACTCTTCTCCTTTCCTCTCTTAGTTCTCCATCACTTTTCCTCTTCTTTTCTCTCGTCAGTAAAGTGAGATTTTTTTGGTGTACTATAACGGATTTTTTTTGGGTACAGAAATTATTAACACTCATAACAATTTTAATATGACTGTTATACTCAACTAAGAGTTTCTCTTTACTTAAATTTATCTATTGTAATTCTTAACAATAAAGAAAAAAAATTGAAGACTTGTCCAACTCTCCCATCTTAGCCAGATCCTTCTTTGGATTTTTTTTCCCGTGTTTAATTTACTTGAGAATCTAACATGTTTAAATCAAACAAATTGTACTATATTAATAAGAAAAATGATTGGTGAACACCTTTTATTTTAAACATTTTATTAATATCTATAATTTTTTATTTCTATATCATATGTATATATATATATATATTATTTCTCTATCTTTTCTCCAGTTCTATTGCTGGGTGTTATAAAGTGGAGGTTTCCACTAATCATTTTTTAACTAATATCCCTGAATTCTTTGATTTTTTTATTGTTTGATATGAGAAAAAATGTTGAATGATTACTCTTTTAAGAAATTAAAGAATTAAATAATGCATCTCCTTTATATACTTTTTGTTAGCTATACTTTAATTGCCTTATTCCAGACCAGTTTCAACGTCCGAAATAAGACAAATTGCATTCTTAAATAAATCAAAATTTGAAACACCAATAATCATACTGTTTTATCTAATCTAATTCTTATTTTATACTTGTATTAATTTTAATTCTAAACAAATCCCATTTGTATCCCCAACAAATAAGACTTTGCATTATTGCTTCATGAGGCCGGCCCACACAAATGATACGCTCCTCATCTTCAAGCCAATCCATGTGTACTATGTATTAGCATTGCGCTATTCACACTATTTGAAAGAGATCAAAGGACAATGATTATTGAATCTCATTAGAAAAAAAATCTTCCTTTACCCACATAAAATGATTTTTGTTCCTCACAACAATTAATTACTTAAAAGTGCATTCAAACAGCACGCAAAAAATGATATTTTACTTACAAAATTAAGGTGAAATCATGAAAAAGTAAAAGTAATTATTTGTTACTTTCCTTTCTTCATGAAAAATTAATTGATTTTTTCTCATTATGAATGTATATATCCCAAACACACTTTTAAATTCGTTAAAAGAAAGTAAGTAATTTAATATTTAGTCAAATAAAAAAGTAACAGACTAAAGCACATAAAAAAAAACTTGAAATTAAGGTTACCTTTATTATATATGGTCAAAATCTGAGGAGTTTACCAGCCACAGTTCAAGCAAAGTTGTTCAGTTCTCTTCCTTGCATGAGTGATCTTGTGTACTGAACCGCTGAAAGTCTTCCAAACTGCACCAGTTATACGTGGGAATCAATGAAATCTTCAAAAAAATGCGAGAAGGGTAAGAGTGTATTATAGAATAATGTGATGGCACCAACCTAGATCAAGAACCATGAGCATGGCTTTTAGCATCATGGCTTGTGTTTGAGGCATGAATTTGATCATATGATTCTGATTCATCAGAGAAACTTGGTAGTATAACATGAGCAAGGTGGGGCTGTTCTGTGCTATTTAACCGAATGAGTGGTGTTTAAGTTGGAGTGGATTCTTGGAAGTTGAGTTCGGAATGATTGCACATGGTATCGAAAGATAGAGTGGACCCCCAATATGGGAATACCACGAGTGAAACGATGTAGTATTGATTGTTTAAGTAAAACAAAAAAACAAAATTGGCATAGTATATTGAACAAAAACTATCAATATAGTATTCTTTTTTTTTTTCACTCTAATGCAATTAGTTCACAAGTGAATGCTTGGTCAAATTTTGTAACAAAAGAAAGGCAAAGGATTCATTACCTTTTGAATTTCTATTGACAAAAGGGATCAAATTAGAATAGACATTACTATTTTCTGTATGAACTTTCTGGGGCCAAAACTTGCTACAATTAAAATATCCATAAGCTTTCACTAGTGATTGGACCACTTGCCGAACCCTGTACAACCATTTATTAAGCAGCAAAATAATGCATTAATGCCATTATAGTGCATGATTGGTTACCAAGAGTTTTTGCAGCAACAAATAGTTACTTTTGCGGTGATTTCATCATGATTTTGTATTCAGCATGATTTTTTTCCACTAAACCAAACATAATCAATAGGGTGTATTACTCTGTTGCAAAATCAAAAGCCAACCCTATAAGAGGACATACTCCTTTTAGGCTCTTGCAACATATCTAGGACTATTGCTTCCAGCATTTTCCATGTTACTTCCTGCACTTCCTTTTTCCTTTGAGAATGTCCATTCTGAAATGTAAAATTACATGTGATGTACTTATTTTTTGGCTTTCGAAATAATCATTCCACAGAAGGTTAAAAAAACATTTTGTAAAGAGTGCAGGAAGCAATAGCCCATAATATAGGGTCTGATCCAGAAAATGTTAGCCTTCTGATATATGATTCGATTGGGCCTCTTAGCTTTCAGTTTAGTCTTGGTGCCTGCTTTCAATGATCACTAGGCCAGAAAGAAGGTACCGAATACCGATGTTGAAGCATTTTATGTTTTATGTTTTCTGTTTTAATTATTGTTATTATTCTGTTAATGAATCTCTGGTTGACAGAATAATGTGTTGAAGGGTATTAGTGATTGAAGTATTCCTAAACTGCTCACCACGTTAGGACATGTAAAATTTGGAGTTAGTGTTGTAATGTTGTTTTTTTCAGTTTTCAATGTTTGTTATTCGATAAAGTGTGCTTCAATCTCCTAGAAATAAAGCGTGTTTAACTTGTGTTTTTAACAAAAGTGACATATGCTTTTAACAAAGTGGTATAAGAATACCTATGAGGAGCCTGACTGAGAGTTAAAAACAGTAAATTTCTTACTAGATAGATAAAGACATGGCAAAGCAGCAACTTTGTTCAATTAGTAATTTCTAGGTTTGATGGTCATTATGATCATTAGGCCGTGCTTATGGAAAATCTCCTTTGGTCAACGGAATTTGGAGTTTACTGGAGAGTGAGGTATCTACAGTAGTAGAAGAAGCAGAACCAATTAACCGAGTACAATGGAGGATCATCAAAGAAGGTGGGTTAAAGGATTTATCTATTTCAAGCAATAGAGAGCACTATCATGAAGTTCATTCTCAACAAGGAGACGACAAAGTACATATATATAGAACTTTATGAGACAAAAATATCAAGGATCCACTATGGTTAAAAATGAGAGAGGAGACATAAGGTTGATTTGATCCTTGGGAGGGGAGAGCTTAAAGGTGAAGGGAGAAAAAGGGAAGGAGAGGTCGCGGGTTTAAGTCCTTCCAATGACATTTCTAACAAAAGTAACAGATGAACATTTTTCGATACAAAAAGGTTAAAAATGAGAGAGCTTGAGATTCTTAGAATGAAGGAAGAAGAAACTATTGATGAGTATTTTGCAAGAAGACTCATTATTTCAAACAAGATGAATCATGAAGAAGGTGCATAGTTAGAACTTAGAAGATGGAGCAGATTGTGATTGTTGAAAAAATTTCAAAGATCAATGACTCCAATATTATAGCCACCTTAACTATTGATGAGATTCATACAAATTTGCTACTATGCAAACAAAGAATGCACAACACCAAGAAGCAATTCCAAGGAAGAGTTAACGATTCCAACTAGTCTTTGCTAACATCTATAGACCTGTCATACCTGCATCAAACAAAAATACAAGGTACATAATTACCTTTACGAAATATAAAACTTTTGTGGAGAAACAGAGTGGAGATTCTATTTGTTGCCTACATACCACAAGGGCAGGGAGTTCACATTATTTGAATTTAGAGAAATGCTTCGTAGCAGGACCCACCAAAATTTATGATTTCCAATGAATTTCAGCTAATGATAGAAGAGTGTTGGAAAGAGAGTGTTGCTAGCCTTCCTCTTGAATTTAACGTGTTTTGTAGTGAAACTGGATCAAAAGACAACTTATTATAAACTATACGTACCTTGTAGTAAAACGAGGTCATGGAGAGGAAGAATCATATTGTGATGAATGAAGATGGTGCAAAGATGATGTCGGAAAAATAATTCCAAAGAAGTGTTGGCCAAAGGCAGTCAATTGATCAATTTATACCTGTTGAAAATAGGAGTCCCATTTTAGCAGTCAAAGATGTCATGTCACTCCTAAAGAATCCTGGAACAGTGCCAAACCTTCTGTTAATCATTTTTGTGTTTAGATGTGTAGCTCATGTTGATGTACTTGATAGTGGAAGAATGAAGCTTGAAAATAATAGTTTCAGATGTGTTCTTTTGGGTATAAGTATAAGGTTCAAAAACCTATAGGCTTTATGAACTGATTTTGAAGAAAATAGTGGTTAGCAAGGATGTCATATATGAGACATGAAGAAAACTTAGAACAAAAGTGCCACAGTAGTATGCAGATTGTCAACAAATGAAGGTGAAAAAATGGGAGATCAAAAGTAGAGAAAAAACACAAGTTTGGGAGACAAGGAAATAAGTAGAGAAAAAACACAAGTTTGGGAGACAAGGAAATAGACAAATCAAAAATATATTTGATCCTGTGATTAAAAATAATTATTGTTGAGTCATTCACAAGTGTACAAAGTCGTCAGGTAATATTTGATAAATAAGAGTTATTATCCCACGAATATTTCCATAATACTTTAGCAAATATCACAAATTTTTACTATGTAAACTAATAAATAAATAAGGGTGATTTGAACATAATATTCAACAATAAAGAAAAAGCAAAACAAAGCTACAAGTTATGATATTTTTGGATTTTTTTTAATCACACAATAAAAATAAGAAATTTAGATGACAAAGATTGTCGATGTTAGATTTCTCCGAACCAAATTCTCTTTAAGCTAAAATATGATATTCAACTTATACTTCAATGTTAACATCGATTATAGTTCAAAAATGATATTTTAATCCCTAAATCCTTGGGTGAAAAGACTTATGTTCCTCCATTAAATGTCAATCCCTTGAACATTTAACAAAGGAACTTGCTTTAAGCTCAATGACCCAAAGATAATCATTACCCCTCATCCTATTCCTAGCTCTGAGGTTTAATGAGCATTTTACCATAGTTCAAGATAAAGAAAGTATTTTTCAATAACAATCCCATCCAATAATCAAGTTACGAGTGACCAAATCATAACAAGCACGAAGCATAGAAGTAAAAAGCTAACATTAAAGAACAAGATGATTTATATATAACAATATTTCAAAAGAAATACATGAGAACATAAGGTTCGGATACAATCTAACCCCAATAATGGAGGGTTTAGCTACCCATCTCCATGAATAACATCCAAAAGGAAGGAAAGTGGAGGAACAATGGAAGAAAAGAGTTGGAGAAGAAGAACTTTTTCAAAGGAAATGTTTTTACAAAATGAGAAAACATGTCCTAAAATGCACGAGGCAATCTATTTATAAAGACCTAAAAAATCTGCACTTAAGTGAGAGTTTGCTCAAACCAAAAATTTTGGGCTTAAACAGAAATTGCAGTTCTGCAACTCTATCCAAATTTAGTTTAAACCAAAGTTGTCTTGCTGAAGCTAATTTTTCTCTGCAACTTTCTTTTGTCATCTTCAAAAAGGAACTTCATTTTGGATTCTCCAATTTCAACTTGAGCACATTTAAGCTGAAATTTTCACTTCAAACTTTCATTGAACCATGCTCCAAAAAAATTGGTGTTCAATCCAATTCAAAAATCCTACAAAATAATCCATCAATAAGCATGTGAAATCTAACAAAATAACAAGTTAAAGAGAACAAACTAAAACTTAACAATTTACATCAAAAAAGCATAAACAAAATTTTAAATAAGAGAAGAGATGAGATAATTGTCTAAATTCATATGTCTCATTAAATATTTTTAACAATTATCAATTATTCAATCCTTAAATTATAGTATTGAGACTGATGATTTTAGTGTTTGAAAAATAAGAAATTTTATAATGTTTAAATGTTGAACCGAATTGGTTTCTGCATTAGTGTTTCATCTAGGCATGTGTTTGTCACAGATATAATCTCATATCACATTACAAAGTGACAAATCCTATAAATAACTACATTGACAACATTATATCTATATACGACTTAATAAAATTCACATGAATTTATATATTATTTAGCAATTATGCTTAGTCAATTCAACCTTTTGAATATATTACATTTTTGTGAGTGAAGTTTTCTTTTAACCAACATCCCTGACTGCGATGATAGTACCTTGCTGTTTTGGTAGACAGACTTCATCTTATAAACTTATTAGACACCACTTGTTAGTGGCATCCCTTGTCAAGCAGCAAAACAACATTCTATTGAGGATCATTACGCATTTAATTTGCTCTTACAGGATTCCAATTTTTAAAGGCTAGAACTTCTACACTTTCGAAGTGATTAAGGTGCTATTACAGGAGTTTCAACTAAATGGACCCATACCACACAAAACATCCAAAATGAACAATTCAATGATTAAAACTACCATGCATTTAACTAACAACAATGTAAAGAATTAGACAGAAATGGAGGAACTGACTGAACTCTCAAGGTGAGACTTAACACAAGGAATGGATGGCTATGGCCGGCAGCAAGCATTGTGATCTGATACATATATAGAAGAATTTCAGAAAAGGTGAAAAGAGTCCTAGAGAGAGAATCCTAATTTATTGTCTAGTACTGAAGACTTAGGCTCTGTGAATTGAATATCTTCCATGCTTGTTTTATGTTGTTATCCATTCCATCCATTCAATGGACATGTTTTCGATTTGAGTCTAAGTTTCTCAAAAAGTATTTTTATGAAAAGAAAATAAATAAAAAATTAAATGAGCTTCTTCATAAACTAAAATTAGTTTTCCATTAGTTAATTAGTAGAAGTTCTCTAATATAATTTCTCTAAAACATGAGAGAATATCTATAAATGAACTAATGGAGAACTAATTTTAACTTATGAAAAAATTTATTTCATTTTTTTCTTCTTATTTTCTTCTCCTAAAAATATTTTTAGAGAAACTTATACAAACAAGTCTAATGTCTATTATTACTCCATTATTCTCAATCTCAAATGAGATCTACCAAGAGAATCTAGATATTTCTAGAGAAACTTATCCAAACAAGTCTAATATCTATTATTGCTTTATTATTCTCAATCTCAAATGAGATCTACCAAGAGGGTCTAGTTCAGCGTGAGTTGTAATAAATTTTTGTACTTAATTTTTATTCCTATTGATAAAAAAAATTCAATACCGCGCCATTCATTCTAAATATGTAATCTTTCAAATTTGTAGTGACCAATAGAGTAATTGCTAGGTCCTGTAGTATAGTATAGCACTAAAGATCGAGGCCAACTTACAGTTAAGGATGTTACGAAACCAGAAACATAGAGACGGACCCCAACCAACTTGGGATAGCTGATCCTGGGAATTTGAAAAGTGTGCCCCTAGTCTTCTGTAGTCTAGTTTCTGTCATTCACATTTAGTTAATAAAATGGAAAAATGTGAGTTAAGTATCCTAGGTGAGTTATTACCACGATAATAGATTTGTCTTTTTATTTTTAATTTTGCTGAAAGAATATGAGAAAAGATTCAAAACATAGATAAGATACCTGATTTAGAAACATTTCCTTAGACTGGAAAGTCAAGGATATGCAATTGATAGACGAATGATATTTATATTTGGTGGCAGGCCTTTGATTTCTCCAAGCTCCTTGCTTTCATTCAAAAATAGTTCTTCCAAAACCAGAAACAAGCACCAATGGATGATGGAAGGATTGTGATATTGCTGTAATGAAGGGATAAATCTATCACATTGTGCAAACGAGGAACATGTTAGCAAGAAAATAACAATAGTTAAAACTAGCATCCCTATCACTTGAAGACATTGTTTCTTGATCCTCACCAAATTATAACTCAAATTATTTAAGTAGTGATAAATTTTGACTCCCTAAAGTTGTAACTAGTATTTCAATCCATGCACCCAATAAATATTTATTTTATATAATTAAAATTTATAACATGTAATAAAAAAAAATATTTTTACCACAAACACGTGAATCAATTGGTGTGTATGATTTTTTTCTCTTAATTAGAATTATTAGTTCGAGTCCCCAGTATGTAATTATCTAATTAGTACTTCGAGTTCTAAGTATGTAACTATGTTAAATACTTGTAATTTAGACCAAAATATAATATTAAACATTTAATAATAAGGTCTTCCACTTTACATTTGCTCAAAAAGAAAAAGTGAATGATCAAAAAGACAAGTAACGCTGCACAATGCAGATACCTTATTCTCTTTGAACACACAAAGAAGATCTTTTGAGAATCATAATCTAGTATGTTCTCAAGTTTGGAAAGTGATTCGTATTGCACAATTTGAAAGTTTGATTGATATCACTTCTTGAGTGGGTGGAACAATTGTTCAACTTCTTGGCTTTGACGAAGTAGCATTTCTCACGGAACGTTTAGTTTAATATGGGGAAGTGTACGTGTAACTTCCCCCAACAATGGACAAGTTGCTTAATAACAATAAATATATTAATTTAATAAGTTAATGGCCTAACGATGTTGAAGTATTTTATGATTGTGATATTTAAAATACCAAAAATTTTGTACTCAACAATATATATATATATATATATATATATATAATGGGATCCGTTTATACCAGTATAAAAATTAATAGTCTTACACCATTTAATAACTTTTTATTAGATAAGTATTTTATAAAATCCACCGTTAGATTGAAAGTTTATATCATGTAGATCACATGTCTCAAATTTCACAAAATTTAAATATCAATAGGAATGTAATCAAATAGTCTAATTTTCACATATTTTAAAAGTACATATTACGTTAATTTTTATATATATCAATTAAGTAACAAATGATTTCAGATTAATGTAAAATTTGATAATGTAATCTACATGATATAAACTTTCAGTCTAACGGTGGATTTTATAAAATATTTATTCAATAAAAAGTTATTAAATGGTGTAAGAATGGTGTAAGAATATCAATTCTTACACCGGTGTAAAACGGATCTCATATATATATATATATATATATATATATATATATATATATATATATATA
>CM023941.1:6064310-6100413 GCA_013407115.1 Glycine latifolia
TATATATATATATATATATATACACCCCACGCATGCTATGTGTATATGTGTATTAAAATATATGATAATATAAATTTACAAAAAAAAATTCCTAAACAACATTTAAATGGGATTACTGTGATCCCAAACACATCTTCAAAGAAAGATTTCTCCCATGCATACAACAAGCATAACATCATAGATCAAGATTATTATTTGTTGGAATGATTTATTTCGCCAAAAGTTGACAGTCATAAACTTTGTGAGTGGAAGTAATAATGTGAAATGGGTGAGACACCAAGATATTAGACTTCGCCTTACATTATTAACAGAATTTTGATATAACACGGAACGAGGAGAAAGAGCAAAAAAAAAAAGACAAAATTGTAGATGAAAAGAATAAAAAAAGAATAACAACTGTATGCACATCTGATGCGTGTCAAGGTTGGCTAAACATAAAAAAGATGGGTTGTTCAGTGCAGAGGAAAAAGATAGATAATTATGAAAAAGGGAGAGAGACAATGTGAAGGAAATTTTTGTGAATTATTTAATATTTAATATATAATATAAAATTGATTTAAATTATTCCACTTTGATAAACTTATAAATAGGTTTAACAAAAATATCTAAAAAGTATAGTTGTAAAAATTAGTTTAAAATATTTTTTGTTGTAGAAATTCTTTAAAATATTTTTCTCCGTAGAGATTTTTATTCCACTTGGTTTAAATTATTAAATCTTGATAAACTTATAGATAGGTTTAACAAATTCATCTAAAATTTTGGTTTAAATTATTTTTCGTTATAGAAAATTTTTAAAATAATTTTTATTTTTAAAATATTTTGGATTTTTTGTTATTTAACCTAAATACCTAATTACTAAAGGGTAAAAGTGTCTCATTAAAAATGGAGATCAATCAAATAGTGATTATCAAAGAGGTATTTCTTTTATACAATGGTATAGATATTTATATTTATATAAATTAAAATATAGAAAAAAAATTCTAAAATTTTCACGCTCAATTGCACAAGATTTTCCTATGAGATTTGTTTACTTTATTATAATAAAGATAATGACATTGATAATAATTAACTCAATTATTCAAAATTTTAAATAGTTATCATAATTACTTGATAATAGTGATCATAAATTTAATTGTTCATTTCAAATCAGATTGATAATAATTAATCCAATTATTCAAATTTTCAAATACTTATCATAATTACTTTATAATAATTAATTTATAATTATAAAAACTATCTAAAAATATTCCGCTGAAATGTATAAAATTCCGTCCAAGACTTTTTTACTTTTATTAATATAAACATAAAAATATTTTTGGATTTGTTGTTGTTTAACCTAACTACTAAAGGGTAAAATTGTCTCCTTAAAAGTTGACATCAAAAGGTGATTATCAAATAGACACTCCTTTTATCATAGTTTTAAAAATTGACCTAATGATTGATCCGGTCATGGTATTGGGTTAGTGGTCGAATCAGTGGGTTACTAATTGACCCGCATGACTCAATATGTCATAAAAATATATAAATTTTATACATGTCTTAAAATATTTAAAAAAAATCACAAATTAATATAATTCCATAACATAAATAATTAGATACTAAAATGTTAAAAAAAAAGCATTGTCCAAGTTCAAACAAACAAGTAATAAAGATCACAAACATAAATAAATAGCTAAATAAGTTTAAGTTCAACATATCTTCCTAAACAAGTTTAGCTGTTTTTTACGACCAATGGGTATAAACTAAGTCATTATCATTTTCAAGAACTTCATTAAAGAACTTAGAAAAATCTCTCATTGTAACTTTATGATCAACATTGCTTTCATTTAAATTCATCTTTTCCTTGGGATTGCCTTGTGCTTCATCAACATCATCATCCAAATTTAAAGGACTTATGACAAAAAAAAATTAGATAGAAAGTAGTAATTACTAATTAGCATTTAGAGATAACAAGTATGAAACAAATTTAAAATAAAAATATGATTAAAATATACCAATATCATTTGAAAGTGGTTGAATGGTCATGTTTGCAATGTCTTTGCATAATGCATCCACATCCTCATTGGTTAAGAATGGTGGTGAATTCTCCATTACCCAATCAACATGGTCATCAAGTATTTCCAAATTAATAGGATCATAGCTTTGTTGTCTCTTTTTCTTAAGCACAAGTACAAAAATGTAACCATCTGTAATATAGAAAGATATACAATGAAAAAAGAATAAAAATATAATAATAACTATTTTACAACCTCAAGTTGTAACGAACATAGACTAAATCATATAGTTTTTTTATGCTCTAACCTATTTCTTTTTTTGAATGAATGTGCTTAAATACATTCCAATTCCGCTCACAGCCTGAAGCACTACAAGTTTGACTTAAAATATGAATAGTCAACTTTTGCAAATGTGGTACCCCACATCCATAAGATGCCACCATTGATCTAAAATATTGCATGTCATAAAATAAATTAATAACAAATAAAGTCACAATTCACTAATAAATATTAAGAAGGATTACAATTTACAAGTTATGAAAGTTACCTGACATGACTGTATTTCATTCATCCAAAGCAGCTTGTCCTCCAAAATCCAACTCAATATTATTGTAAATTCTCTTCTCACTATTTAGCTTAGTTTGCAACTGACTATCTTTGTGAGCATACATTTCAATGGCATCTAACATACCATTTGTTGTAGTCATATGTTGTTCAAATTCTTCTTCATTAAATAGATAAGCATGATTTAACCAATAACTTGTGACATGGAGATTTTTGTGAAGTTGTGAATCCCAACGATGATCTAAGATTTTCAAGTAAGACTCCACTTTTGTTTTATTTATTCGAAACCTCTTTATCATCTCTTCTCTAGCTTTATACATGGCTCGGTAAAGAAAACTCATAGCAGGTTTATCTTCACTATCAACCATACACAACACACATATAAGTGGCTCAGTCAGTTTCACTACATAAACACATTTACTCCAAAACCCAGAGTCTAAGACTTGTTTGACAATTTGTTTTGCCTTGGCTTATTTGGCATAAGCTGAGCTTGTCCATTCTTTAGATGTTACCATGACTCTTAATGCATCTTTTTGAGCCAAAATACTCTGCAGAGCAATGAAATTAGTGGCAAAGCGAGTAGGAGCAGAACAAAGTATTTCCCTTCCACCTGTATACTTTCTTATAAAAAACAAAGCATAGCAATGATTATAAATATATTTAGTCATTTTTTAGGCATGTGACACGGTCTCCCTAACTTCCTCCAATTTTTCCATGTCTTGCAACATCAAATTTTTTCCAGTAGCCTACCAACAACAACATAATTGGCATCATTGTCAATTACTATGTTAATTGTCGCTCTTTTGAAAATATATGTTTTTAGTGCAAATAACAAATTAACATATGATCATGGATAAGTTTATCTACAAGTATTTTTAGAATATAAAATAATAAAAAATAAAATGAGTTTTTCCAAAAAGTTAGACTAACTTATGCACAAGTTTTAAAAAAAAACTTTTAGAGAAACAATATAAGAAAATTTCTGCAATTTAGCTTTTGGAAAAATTTATTTTGTTTTTTCTTATTTTGTTTTTGTAGAGATATTTTATCCAAGCATACCCATATTGCTTTAGAGTAAAAAAGAAATCAAATGATTTTTTTTTTCCAATATAGTAAATTATTTTGAGTTTTTTTTATACGTTTTTGGATATATTCATACGATTGCACTTTCATCTGTTAAATAATAAATTATTTATATTATTATTATTATCATTATTATAATTCAGATACCATAAAACAACCCTTTTAATAGTTTTAACTAAAAAAATTTGTTATCAACATTTCTATTGAATCATATGATATTAATGGTAATAAACATCATATATATGAAAAAGTAATTTAGATATTTATAAATATGAAATTTAATAGAAACTATACATATATTGTAAATAATACATCATGCATTAAAATTAATAAAATGAAACAACGAAATATCATTTTTTTAGTTGTATAACATTGAAGCTTGCAAACGGGTTGGGTCCGTGAGTCCAGTGCGCCTACACTGCACCCTCTCATTTTTTTAACTTTCACAAGTAAATTATTTTTGACAAAAAATTATAAGTAAAATCATATATTTTTTTTGTATTTATTTCTTTTATATTTAAATATTTGAACCCCTGGTTTTCATTTTTAAAATATGTGAATTCTATGAATCTAACTGTTCGATTTTAACTTTATATTAACTTGACTATTGGGAAATTTTATCAAAATTGATCATTTGGATTTTAAGTGAACTGAATTTGTCTAATTAATGAACAAAAGACATTGTTATGGGCATCCCTAGTATCTCTAAGTTCACATCCCCACTTAAAGAAAAAACACACACAAATTACTAATACTACGTACTATGTAGAGTATATCATAACCCCTTCCCTCCCTTCACCCCCTACCATTTAAAAGAAAAAAGAAAAAAAAAAACCGCTCATAAGATGCACCTTTTTTTTTAAAACTAGAAAACCTCTAATTTCAGATACACTTAACTATGCTTCTTTTTTTATCTTTTTCTTTCTGTCACATTATATAACCTATAAAATCTATTTTTCTTACTCTTTTATCTATGTTATTAGGTGCTTAATGACATTGGATGTGTAAGAATAATTTTCCAAAGAAAGAGATACCACCCACAACAACATGAAGAGACATATCATGTTACACATTTTGGTTATGTTTGACAAATTAACTTAAAAACTACCTGGAAAAATTAACTTATAATTATATTAAATTATAAGTGTTTGATAAATTAATGATTGAAATAGCTAAAAATGTAAAATGATAACAAAATAATAAAATCATAATTTATTTAAAATAATAACTATGAAATTGGATAAGTATATTGAGGATAAAATGAAAAAAAATATAAAAAGCTAGAAGTTAAAATGTAACATTTTAAAAATTGTTACTTCAAGTAACATTTCAAAAAGTATTAAAAACCACTAAAAAAATTATTTATCGAATAATTAAACAAGTTTTTGAACTAATAAAAAAAATAAAAGCTAGTTTAAATATTTTGTCAAACATAACATTTATAATCAGATTAAACTCAACTTAATTCATCATTTATTAATTAAATGAAATTTTTTTATCTTAATTCTTTGATTAATAATAGAAAATATACTTTGATTAATTTAAAATTTAATTGATAATTATTTTTATCAAATATCGAAGAGAAGCTTTAATTGGCTTTCATGGAGTATATCTCCCAGGATAGTAGTTATCATTAGCAGTCTATGAAATAAAGCAAAAGTTGCCGCTCCATTGAACCAAGCCCAATTTGGAAAGTTGACACCGCGACAGATTAGTCCAAGATACTGTCTCCACTAAGCACGGACACACCAAACTAAAGATTACGATTTTATGACAATTAATCACCGAAGCATGCTGCTTGCCTTCTAAGCACAGACGCACGACATAGTTATATGGCAATTAAATAATCTTAAATTATCACTTATAATCACGAGAATATATAAGTGTCATTTTCAATGCGAGTTATAGTTCCAATATAGATCTTCCTTGTTCCTTTTTGCACCTAAAAATTGCAAATAAAATATTCAAGAAACGAAAGGCTACTACCACTAAAGTGGTAAGTAATTTTCAAGAGAACACCCCCATGTATTTGAAAAATTAAACATCAATGCTAAATAAGCCAGTTGAAGCTATAAATTAGGAGTGGAACAGCATGAAACTTGTAATTTAGTCAAAATAACTAATAAAATATTAAAATGACTTACCAAACACGCGAATTTGACTCTATAAAAATTTTAAAAATAAAAGAAATTGATAGTTAACATAAATCACGAATTATCGGCAATATAGAGTATACTACCACACGAAGTCGTACTAATAAGCAATTTCCAAAATTAATTTATCCTTAATATCAGTGTCCTTTTCTTTGTTTTAATGGTTCTTCTTTCAACTCTTGAATAAAACAGATTTAAGACCACTTTTTGTTTGGATGAATACTGTATCCTCAACTGGAAATTTAAAATTAATTTTACAAAAACACTAAAATCTATTTAAAGGATTATCTTTTTCATTCTCTTTCTATACATATAGACTTAAGAATCAAATTCTTGATTATATGTTTAAAAAAACAAAGTTATTTATCAAACTGTATCCCACTATATTAGTACCTAACACCACTTATCTCTATTAGAAATCTAAGTATAATAAGCTGCAGGAGAAATTAATAAAGACAGAGAGATGAAATTTTAGAGTTCAACATCATGCAATGTTATGCACAAAACCCATGAAATGCATTATCTCCAACAGGATAATTCCGTGATAGCCCATAAATGAAATTTTGGACAAAACAGCTAATGGAATGTACTCCAAGATTGACGAAACTAGTGTCTCGGACAAACAAGTATGGGCATTTGGAGAAGATGCACACTTTTACTACCAAAAGTAAATGAATATCTTGAATACAACAAAACTACTCATTAAATTGCACCTGTTCTTATCAAGAGATGAACGTGACAGCAATAAGAGCCATCATCATAAGAGGGTGAAACATTTATGAAATGACATTAATTAATTTCAGAGGTTATCAACAAAAACAAACTGTCATAGCAAATGGCATTAACAATAACAACTAAAAAAAACTAGATTCCTCTCCATCTCCAGCTATATAAGCTGAAATACTATTAACCAAAATTAAAAAATAAATTATTGAAATATGAATAAACAAAAACTATCACTAACTAGTATCCAATTTTTGAATTTTTTACTTGCTCCAATATTGCCAATTCTAAGTTTCTCAACGGATCAAGATTATGACAATTAACGATGATCCATAATAAGCAACATGAAAATAGACAAAAACAAAACTACCTTAAATAATTTCAGTGAGTGTCATCGTTGGTGCTGTTTGTGTTGTAAGGATGACGATTATTATTTGTACTATCACTACCGGTGCCATTGATTTTTTCACCTGGTTCCAACGATTTCTTCCTGCCAGAAGTGTTCTTGTTGTTGTGCATCCACACCTTGAAGACCCCTCTTGAAACGCCAATCTCCTTGCAGAAATCTTGAACCAATCCTTCATCCCCTTTCTGCATTCTCCAGCCCAATTTCTCCGCGAAATTGTGCATTTTTTCTTTCTGTTCATGGCTGAACTTGGTCCTATGCCTCTTCTTACCACTCGAGTTTTCTGGATTCGAGTGGGAAGAAGAGTTAAAATTAAAACCCATGTGATGATGATGTTCATTTCCAAGGCCCAAGAGGCCGTGGGCTGGTATTGGGCCTTGGAAGTGGTGGGAGGAAGGTGGGAAATGATGAGAGATTGGCGGTGGGCTCGGGCTCGACATCGGGCTTGGGCTTGGGCTGGAACTCGGGCCCGGCCCGTGACGAGACGGTGGCGGAGAGTGGTAAAAGCTTAAGAAATTGGGCCTGGAGTTGGAGCGGTGATGATTTTCGTGTGTCTCGCGGCGACGGTGGAAGTTACGGTGGCATCCACATGCGGCGCACGTTAGCGAGCGCGGTTCGTTGGGGTTGGAGAAAGAGGAGAGCATGAACTCACCGCACCCATCAAGCGCGTGGCCACCAATGCTGGCTGCATGGTTTTTGAGGCACTCTTTGTAGGTAACCGCCGAAGACGGTGGCTGTTGCGGCGGTGACACGGTGGTGGGGTGGTGATGGTGCTTGAGGGAACCGTTGGTGGTGGAGGGTTGTGGTGGGGTTTGAGAATTTGTGTCTATGGTGTTGGTGTCCTTGGTTAGGTCCATGTATGTGAGTTTGTGTAATGCAAGAGTGATTTGATGTAACAGGAAAAAACAAAGAAAGAGAGAAGGGGTTATAGTTTTGACATTTGATAGAACAGGGAAAAACAAAGAAAGAGAGAAGGGGGTTATAGTTTTGACGAGTTTAAAGTATTCTTTAAGGGTTGAATTGTGTTATGAGAAAATTGAAAAAATATAAAGGAAAAGAAAAACGAATCCAAAGTTAAGAGTTTGAAGAGGGGTGGCGATGATGGAGGATGATGATGATGGTTTTGTAATGTGAAGTGATGACAAAATCTGAGGTTTAAATGGGGTTGTGGGGAAATTCAAAAAGGTCCACAAATCTTTAATAATTAATTGAGATGAGAACGCAAACACGAAGTCAAGTTAAGACATCATGGAAAAATCTAATTTGCTTTCTGAAATTATGGTACTAATTAAAATTGAAACTTCTTGTTTAGTTTCAATTGAAGAAAAGTCTTTGAGAATTAATGTTTAGGATATTGGTTAAAAATTAAAAAGAATTATTTATTATGTAAATTATAATAAAACAAAAAAAATTAATATTTAATTTCTTAATAAAAATATTTTTTCTTTAAATTTGTAATAAATATTCTTAAGATATTAGTTAGTATTTGCTTAAAGAAAACCTCACATGATTTAGTTGGAGGCAAATAAATTTGCTTGATCCGTGTTGAAGGGACGGACAGAGTTTGATCTAAGTCATGAAAGAGTACGTGGCAGCTTCTAGGAAGTGTTTTACTTATTGCATCGAACCAACAAATATTTGATTCCCTGCAGGACCAGCTCATCGCACTGCAAATATCAAATGCATTGCTTTATTGAGTTTTTTTTTTTTTGCTAAATAGTTATTTTTATTTTGAATATCTAAAACGTTGATGAATTTATATTTAAAAGATAAAAATATATTTTTAGGTATTTGAGATCAATTTTATAAAAATGTGGTAAGATTGACGATAATGTAAATCATAAAATTAGAGCATAATGACGAGGATGAAATGACGAAATGTGTCGAAATTTTTGTGTGACTGCAAAATTTTCCTTAAGTTAAAAGGAAAATTCTATAGAACAGTACAATATTATATGAAGCAGAATGTTGACCAGCACATATGCAATATAAGCATAAAATAGGGATAGCAGAAATGAGGATGTTAAAGTGGATGTGTGATTATACGAAGATGGATAAGATAAGAAATAAGAATATTAAGAAGAAATGTATCAATGGTACCGATATGTGAAAAGATGAGGGAGCATAAATTGATATGGTTTTGGCATGTTATGAGATGGCCACTAGATGTTCCCGTAAGAACAATAGTTTGTTATCAAGAGCTCGACACAAAGAGAAGTAGAGGTCGACCGAAACTTACCTAGGGAAAGTATTTAAACAAGAATTAATGGAGTGAGATATAGATTGGCGGACAGTATGTCTTAGAACCGAGTGAAGAAAAACTATATGTTTGGTGGAAGGTTAAACCTATTAGTAGTTATATGTTCCAATTATTTCCTTTGTTTTAGTCATTTTCCTCTCTATTTTCTCCCTGTTCCTTTTTCTTCTTCTTTTTTTTTATCTATCATTAGGTTCATCTATCATCGATCCCAATTAACTTGGGTTAAAGGTGCTGTTGATGTTGATGTTGAAGTAAAAAAAGTGTGATAAATTTATTCATTCGTTAACTTTTATTTTTTTTATTGTTAATAAAATAGTCTACGTGACACATTAGGAATGAATTCATCTGTGCTATGTATAGCACAGGAATGAAAGTGACTATTTACCCAAAACATAATTTAATTTTCATCTTTTCCCGATTTTAATTGTTACAAACATAACATTACAATAAACACTTAAAAAATATGAAAGCAAGTATAAGTTAAAACAAATATAATAATAAGCATAATATTGATTAATAAACATAATTTGTCTATTGCTATAAAATTTCTATTATGGCAACATTAGGTAGTGATAAAATCAAGTTGAGTCTCATTTTTTTTTGTAAATATTAACTTAATACTTGTGCATTTTTGTTTTAGTCTCATATTTTGAGTAAGATTTTATCACATTTACAAAGCAATAGAGATATTATATTAATTAATCAATATTATGTTTATTATTATGTTTGTTTTAACTTATGTTTTTTTTTATTTTTAAAAATACTTATTATGTTATGCTTGCAATGATAAAAGATGAGGAGAATATGAAAATTAAATTATATTTTGGATAAATAGTTATTTTGGCTCCCGTAAAGCGCGGACAAATTCGTCCCTGAATGTATAACATAAACTCTTTTATTAATGGTAATGCGCGCGAGGAAGTTAACGAATTGATGAATTTGTAATATTTTTCTCACATTTTAGGACCAAAATTTAAATTTTTATCTTTTGAGGTCAAATTTATCATTACTTTACACATTCAAGAACAAAAATGACTATTTACCTTTTTTTTAATTCCAACTTGTTTTTTTCACCTCTTTTTAACTTTGGAATAATTAATTTAGAATGTAAAATTCCATTAAATTATATTTCAGAAAAATTATAAATTCTGGCCTCCCAAATGACCCATCCAAAAGTAAAATAAAAAATAAAAAAAATTCAGAAAGATATACAAGAAACAACTTAGAAGTGCAGAAAGCAATAGCCTGCGCTTTCCCCATCCTTCCCGACAAAAGTTCATTTCATTCTTCGTGTCTTATCTTCACCCAAACAAAAACATTTCTTCAATTGCTTCAAGGGGTTCAAATGGTAGAATATTTCTTTATACTATTTAAGTAGGATATTTAACATTTGGACTTTGTTAGCGATATAGATAAAGCAGTCAATGCGAGTTACTGGTACTTTGTCAACCGGTTTGTCTCGGGGGATGATTAGATTGTTAAAATTTTGACTGGATTTATGTAATATTGAGTGGCGTTAACATTTTTTTACTTTAAAAAATCGCACCAAATTCTCTCGTATTAAAAAGTAAACACTTTGAGACCAAAAATGAAAATTTTTCAATAAAAAATTGTCATCCTATCGTACATGACTATATGTACATGCCGTGGTGATTCCCGCCAGTAATTGCTTGACACGTGTAGTCTAGAGATATACTTACTAACAAGTAAATATTGGCGTTATCTTAATTCTTCCACAAATCCCTTACAAAATCATATCATGGATTGATATGAAATTAAAAACCCAAGTTTCCTTTGCCGCATTACGTCTCACAATAGAATGGTTTCAAAACCTGTTGTGGTGCTTCGAGGATTCAAATGCACAAGGTATATGTTGCTGGAATATTTTGCAAAATGATTGAGGGTAGACTCATAGACCTTATCACAATAAGACAATGCCAATTTTGAAACATTAAGCTTATGAACATACATAAACAATGCAAGTTCATGGTGGTTCATTTTTCATAGTATTATTGCACATTCTTCATGATCAATTATAATTAATCTCCTCTTTGTGGTTGCTCTGCTAGGATTCACAATTATCAATTATCAGTGATAATCCTATAATGAAAAAGGGTGTTGCGCCAATCATAAAAGCTATTTCTCCCACTTTTCGTGTTACAGCAATGGCGTCGTGGCTTGATCTGTAATTCTGATTTTTACCTGCAATTCCGTGATGGAGTAGTTATCTTTGGAGGAGAAAACATAGGTGTTAAATTTCATATCAGTAACTGATCACAAAAATTTCATATCAATATTGTACACGAAATTTGCAGAAAGATTAGGATAATGTCATTACTTGTTTGTTGTCAGTATATCTCGAAGTCCATGTGTCAAGCAATTATTGGCTGAGACCACAGCTGAAATGTTGGTCCTGGAGCAAGATATAATTTATCCTACTCCCTCATTGTCTCTAATTACAAATCGCTGGGGGCAGGGTTAATACTTTATCAACTTAAATTTTACTACATTTAATTGCAAGACTATAATAAAAATACTTTTGACATCACTATTCTACATTGCTTCTCTAGAAATCGATGTAGCATGTGAAATGGTATTATTTTTATAATATTAAGATCAACATTTTAAATTGACTGATTAGAATCAATCTAAATAAATTTTTCAACGAAAATTAATAATCAATAAAATTAATATCACAGTGACTTAAAAAAATAAATCCATATAAATAATGCTTTTAACATTAATTGTATTAGAAAATTAATCAAACTAAAAAGTATTTTCAATATTAATTCTTTAGTAATCGATTTAGAATGTAGATATATTTGCAAATTTCTTAAATTTCATACCAAACTTTTAAAATTTTTTAAACGATGAAAATGTATTTTTACATTAGTTTTTAATATAATCAACCTAGAATGTTGATATAGCTTTAAATTTCTTAGATTCTAAGTTTAACTTTTTACATCAATTATACAATTATATAATATGAAGGTAACTTTTTATATTGATTCCTTGTACAACAAATGTACAAAGTATTATTAAATCTCAACCGTGTCCATGCGAAACCATTTCACTCTAAAATAGTACATCGTTTCTAACTCATGTCTCAAAAAGTAGAAAGCCTTCTCACACACTCCATTCTCGTCATTCAACCCTTTAATCACTGTTTTAGTCTGATTTTTGTTGTCATTGCATTATTCAATAGGCGTGTTCTTGTTCTTTGTTACATTATTTTTGCTTTCTCTGCTAGTTTTTCGTGGTATGTTATTAAGTGTTTTTGTTACTTTCTCCATTGTATAATAATCGTGTCAAAAGAAAAAAATTATTCTAAACTAATTATTATTTTAATTTTTTAATATAATATTAATTATATTTTTTCACTTATATTCCTTATAATATTAATGATATAAGTAACAAAAACTAAAATTAAATTAATAGTGATAAGAATAATTTTGTAAAATCGTTGTTGTCTTTCATGTATTTATTAGGTTTTATTGATCTATTTAAAATAACAATAGCACAATAATTATAATGAGGCAAAGAAAATATATATTATATTTGGTCTCCGTTAGTTTGTATATCTTTTATTGTGTTTTTGTTCTATGTTGATGCATGTGTGGCAGTGTGTTTGTCATTGTTAGTGCATGTGTAGGACCTAAAAAATATTATAAAAATGATGCTTTTTTTTACTCATTTAAGTAAAAATAATTAATTTTATTTTAAATAAGAAAGTTCGTTGATATTATTTAATTTTTTTAATCTTAAACAAAAATAAAATAAAATAAATTTATTTTTAAAATGTCATTCATTGAAAACTTGTTATCATGAATAAAAATGAATGATTGAAAATATAATTAGGATTAAATGAAAGATGTTTTATGAATGATAGTATTAAATAAGATAAAATTAATTAAATTTATTTATATTTAAGTTGAATATATAAAGTTATTTTTTTATATATGAGTTGAGAGGGAGTACATATTAGTGCATGTGTTAGTGTGTGCTTGCCAATTGCCATTGTTTGTTTTGTTCCCACTGTATTTTCTTTATTTTTGTCAATGTATTAGGTCAGGACATTTTACTTAGGACAATAGAGACTCCTCATCTTACAAATTCCGAGTTAGGTAGCCAATCTATCTACAACAATGGTAGATGTGGTACACAGTTGAAGGGAATGGTTTTAAGCGTCAACCATGATAATGGTGAGGAAATATAGCCAAATGATTTTGATTAACCTAGAAACATGTTGGGGCACTAAAAGAACATGTTTAAGTGTTCTTTAACGCTTTTGGGATGAAGGCAAGCATACTAAAAAACCGAGTCAGATGACGTAGAGGACCGTGTGAAATAGAAGATTTGGCAGAGTACCACAATGTGTGACTTCATTTGTAATTATTTTGTAATTAATTTGAATTATTATTATTATAGTAGTGCATTTGAATTACCGTAATTAAAATATTTATTTATTATAAATAAACATTTATCTTATGGATTGCAAATGCTAAAATATTCATTTGACAAATCAACCTCATAATTTAAAAAAAAAAAGATTTTTTTTTTCAACTTGTTATGGAGCACATCCTAGATTATATTTTATTAAGAATATTTTGGTTTCTTTTATGATAGTAACACGACCTGAAAGCTTTCTATTGCTAATCCATATTTAGTGAGAAAAATCAGAAGTCAAGTCTTCTTTTCTTTAATGCGGTTCTATATTTGTGGTGATTATTAAGAATGGAAGTTCAAATCCAACAGTTCGTGTTTCCTTTACGTGACGGGGATTAGGGATCGAATAACAGCGTTCATAAATTCAAATCAAACTTTGACTAAAGAAATGAGCAATTGGCTTAGCTAGCAAGGTCGTCCATAATTTTGAAGCCATATTCAAATCATTAATTATCTTATGCTTAGAAGTCACATAAATAATATTTTATGACTTTGATTTAGATTGGATCCAATAGCACGATTTGATCGATCATAGTCATATGCTAATTAATCTTCACATACGCACTCACACTCAGCCTATCTACACACTACTCTATCAAATCAAGCACAATTGTGTGATCATAGTCATATATGCTACATGCTACTAATTATAATCTTCTCTCTCCCTCATGGAACTAATCATCAATCAAATCATGCATGCTACACTAGAATCCAAGGAACAAAACTTGTGTTCAAATGGGTTAGCGATTCTTTCTCAGCATTGACAAGACATGTTAAGATTAAGGCGTGCCTAATTTGCTGGGATTATCGAAGAAATTGTGTATAGCTAAATAACACAAACTTTTAAAGCACGAATCAAATGAGTACTGATTTATATTGCTGTGAAGAAATAGAGAGCAGTCCAAGCCACGAAATTTGGCTTTTTGTAATTTGGGATGGCTGAAAGAGTCAAAACCACCCTCAATCGAATGAAGCAGTCCTCTGACATCTATGTCATCATCAAACATAGCATGCGCGTAGTAGTGAGTGACACAAAGTAGAATAGGCAAGAATAATTTGACCTAATGAATTAATTTCTGAAAACACAGCTTTAAGATGGTACAATAAATATTGTAGTAATTGTTTCTCTGTAAACCCCAAAGATGGGAAAATTGAAAGCTGAAACCTGGGCATGAGGAGCATTAATTCATGTTTCTCCTTCTGAAACTTTGTCCCTAAGAAACAACCTATAATTGTTTGGCTATTATTACATTTTTGTTTTGAATACAAATGGTAAAGGAGAGACCACATACGTGGTTTTTGTGCTATTGAATTTGCGGTAAGTGAAGCATGTTATTATTACCATCCAGTCAACTTTTCACATTTAAGGGTGTCAACAGGACAAGTTAACTTTTGCAACTTGCATTGGAGGATAAATAGACCATATGATCATATTCCTTGTTTTTAGTTTAAGAAATAGAATAAAGTTCTAAATTTGTTCCTTTTATATCTAGAAAAAATATACATTAATTTCTTAAAATACGTGTTATGGGGTCCTTGAAAATCTAATTATAAGACTGTTTATCCTTCTATCATCTTTAATCTCTAATCGGTCACATTTAACACGGGTGTACATGTTTAACACGTTATAAATTGTGTTCTATGGAAATGATTAGGCCAACAAAGAAGTAGTTGATGAACCTTTCACTCTAGTACATGTTTGTCGAAAAAAACTCTGTAGTCTCAATGTCATAATGCTTTTTTTATGTTGATTTTCCCTAATTTTATTTGTTTTAAAAGTTGAGAAGTTAAAAAACTAACTAACTTTAAAGACGTCTAGTTGGGTACAACAAACAGAAATAAGTTTGAGAAGAGAGTAAAAATACTTGATGGTTTGGTATTGAGATGAGTGAGAGAGTTTAGTTTGAATGTGGTGGTTCCATCACGACAACTTTTGTCTCTTAATAATAAATGTATCATTTTATCCTTATGGGTTGTTTTCTTTTGATTTTTTGTTAAGAATAACACAATTTTTGAGTGTAATATGGTATTTGAATTAATTCATGCAATTATCTTTACTGTATTTCTCTTAAATCAAACAATAAAATATATTAGTTTTGATCCTATATATAAGAAATAATGACCTAATTCATTAAAATCAATAAAAATATTCATTAAAGCCAATAAAAATAGTTAGATTAGTTAACTTGTTATAAATTTTAATTCTATTCCATGACTATTAATGATTACTTTTCAAAAAATAATTTTTCAACTAATGAGCTTACTTTGTTTTGTTGATAGCTCAACAAAGACACTACTTTTATGGAAAATGAGTGTAATTGTTAGAGATGAAAGGAAATTTACCAATAAATAAAGTGATTCTATGTATTTTTTTTTATAATTAAGACTAAGAAAATGTTATCTTTTATTTTTTTATATAGGATCAGAAGTAGTATCATTTTATTGCTACTCTATTTCTCATTTTTTAAATTATTTCTTTTCTATATTCATCTTTTGTACTATTTATTGTAAACTAAACACACTATAAGAGTAATGTAGAAGGGAATAGTTGTTTTTAAGAAAGGTATGGACATTGAGATGAATTAAGGATTATCATACAATTAATAATTTATTGGTAAATAATACTACTATTTTCTTAAAAAAAAAAGAATAATAATGTAACTTCAGTATGTATAAGGACAGAAAAGTAACATTCACCCTAATTTTATAAAAAAAATCATAATAAAAGACTTGATTCTTAATAACATAATTTTTTTTATTCATTTGAATGATATTATTACCCATCAATGTTGATCATGGTAAATAATTAAGTTTTTTGAACATGTTAATGAAGATCACATTACTAATCATGTCAAGACTTTGTTGAAAGAAAAAAAAATCTACATCAGTAATCTTTATATCTTAATGTAATTAATCTTTAATTGTCAATTGGAATCTTTGATCCACACTGTTTTTAAAAAAAGAGAATGATATTATTCACATAAAATATTTTTATTTGATAATTGTCATGGTTACTTAGATGATTTATTTATTTAAACACATAAAAAAATACTTACATAATACTATAAATAAGTTTGACAGAAACATTTTTTATATTATTTATTTTGAGAAAATATTTTCTATTTTTATTTTGAATTATAAAATTGACATTTATTTTCAATCTATTATTATTTTGAAAATAGAAAAAAAAATTGTTTCATTGTTTTCTCATAAAAAAATTGTAATACTTATTCCATTTGGAATTCCATCAATTATTTTTTATTTTATACAAAATTTTAATAACAGGAATCAAATTATTTTTTTTTATAATTTAAAGACAAAAAAAATATTTTCTCAAAATATTTGAGTAATTATATGACACATCCCATTGTTGGCTTGATGTACTTGTAAATTGTTCAATATTCCCTTTATATCTTTTTTTTTTCTTCTTCTCTCCCACCATCTCCATCAATGATGCCTGTGACCACCACCACCACCACTCACCCCCTCTTTCCTCCTAGTCGAGCCGCCACCTTCGTCCCCAAGATCAATGTTCACGCCACCTAAATACAACCCATTAATCGCGCTACCCCCTCCTCCACCCCAAATTTGTACGTGATGGCACCATTGTCATGCGTGCGACTATGACACCACTAATCCTGACTGCCACAAGTGAGTGAGACCAATAAAGAGCCAAGCTAGATTCAAATCAGCACACACCTAATCGAAATGGAGTCTCGCCCCAGATTTGTGCACAATGGTGTCGCCTTCGCCACGAAGCACTAGCCTTTCCCTTTCACTTTCTCTTTCGTTCGCCATTTTCCCCAATGACACCATCAACCTCCTATTCCTCTCCCTCAACCCCTTCTTCTCACTCCTCCACTTTTAGTCACAACTCTGTGACGCCATCAAAAAAGAAGGCATTGGATACACGTTCAATTCTCAGATCCCTTATTGCTTGGTGCACCATGTCCCCATCAACCTTAAACTATGTGTAATTGATCATCACCAATTACGGATTGGTCAATCCATAATTCAAAACAATTGATCATTTTGTAATACATTAAAAAAATCATTACAAATTAGTCATTCCGTAATAAAAAAAATACATTTATGGATTGGTCAATCCGTAATATAAAAAAATACACATATTGATCAATATGTAATTGTATTAGATGAATTACGGATCAGTTAGAAGTGCAATGATGGAGTCATGACACCGGAGCTGTAGTGGGGGAGATCTAGTAGCGAGATATGAAGATTTGAACGAGGTGCAATGATGGAGTCATGACGTTGAAGCTGTGACATCAGAGGTGCAATGCGGCCAATGTGTTGCAAAGTAATTCAGAATGTTAACTCATGTGTGTTTAGTGGTTAACTTTATTAGGTATATAGTTAAACACAGTTTACTGATAAGTGGTTAACACTATTTGTTAGAGTGGTTAACTCAGTAGTTTCTGTTATGTTATTTGATATAAGTGACTTGTGTATAAATATCTATCTGTAACACAATGAATACAAGTGATTGTGTGATCGATAAGATTTTCTTTCATTCATCTCATTTTCTTTTCAAAGTGTGTGTGTGTGTGTGTGTGTGTGTGTGTGTGTTCTTCCCTTCATCTCCAAAAAATTGGTATCTAGAGTTTCTTAAGATCCAAGTCCTGTGTTTGAGAGTAATTAAGAAAGAACCTTCTATATTTGATGGTTGGGTCAAACAATAATCTTCCTACATAATTGCCAATTCTTGAATGCAAGAATTAGGAGATGGTGTGTGCAAATTAGGGTGTTGTTGAAGTTCCAAGGTGTGAAGGTTCTTTAGCTACATAGATAGTAGGCCACACAAAGAATCAGAAGAAGGATTGCAAGGTTTTGTTATGTTGCACTAGAATGTGGACATAACGAATTTCAACAAGATAGCAGTTGCAATGAATGCGAAGAAGGCATAAGAAATCTTGGAGAAGTATCATGCAAGTGCTGAAAAGTTGAAGAAGGTGAAGCTTTAAACCATGAGAAGATAATATGAGTTACTGCAGATGGCAGAAAATGAGAAGATAATGGATTAATTCGCAAGAGTGATCAATCTCACTAACTCTATGAAAGGTAGTGGTGAAAAAATTCTTGCGTTCTCTTGACTTAAGAAAGAAATTTGGGAAAATCAAGTTTTGGCACTTTGCAAATGAGTGCCACAACAACAATTATCAGCAAAAAATATTTGATAATGAGGCTCACTTGGCATAGGATGATGATTCGAGTTCAGATCCAATTGTGTTTATGGTGACTTCAAATTTTGATTTGGGGAATTCTGAAACTTTGTATCTTGAATCAAGTTGCTCTAACCATATGACCATTCATAGAGAATGGTTGTTTGAATTTGATGGTAGCAAGAAGAGCAAGGTCAGATTCGTAGACAACAGAACAATGTCTGTTGAAGAAGAGAGAAATGTGATTATTAAAAAGAAAAATGGGAAATTGGCATTGATTTCTGGTGTTCTATATGTGCCAAATATGAAGAACAATTTGCTTAGCATGGGACAACTACTAGAAAAAAGAGTTACTATGCATATGCAGGATGATCACTTGGAGGTGCTAGACTCCAATCAAAGAAAGATCTTAAGGGTTCCCTTGGCACAAAATAGGACCTTTGAGATGCAAATTAATATTGTTGAAAATCAATGTTTATCTGCAGAAGTGGTTAGTGATTCCTAGCTATGGCACCTGAAATTTAGTCACTTGAAGTTTAAGAGCCTAAGCTTGTTGAAGTTTAAAGAGATAGTGACTAGACCTTTTACAATTCAAACTCTAGAGAAGGTATGTTGCAACTTTTTAATTAGCAAACAACCTAGGAATTCCTTTAGTTCCTACATTCCAATGAGAGTTATTAGTTTGCTTGGAGTGTATTCAGATGTGTGTGTACCATTTAAGGTTCCTTCTCTTGGATCTTTCTTATCAAGTCCAAGTCAGCAGTTGTTTCAATCTTTAAGAACTTCAGGTTACTTGTTGAAAAGCAATTTGAAAAACAGATTAAGATACTGAGGATTAATGGTGGAGGTGAGTATACCTCTAAAGAGTTTGAAGATTATTGCAAGGGAGTTGTCATTCAACATGAAGTGACTACACCTTATACTTCTCAACATAATGGCTTAGTAGAAAGGGGAAATAAGACTTTACACAATATGACTAGAAGCATGTTGAAGGAGAAATAACTTCCTCACTATTTTTTGTGAGAAGCAATTGTCATTGCTGCTTACATTCTAAATAGATGTCCCACAAAGAGAATCCAGTCCATGGTTCTTGAAGAAGTTTGGACAAAGAGAAAACCCTCCGTGAAGAAATTGAAGGTTTTGGGATCTTTGTGCTTCAAGCATATTCCAGATGAAAAGAGAAAGAAGCTAGATGACAAGAGAAAGCCAATGACACTTGTTAGGTATCATTCAGCATGGTCATATTGGTTGTACAATCTTGTAAATTAGAAAATAATAATTAGTAGAGATGTTTTTGTTGATGAGAAGAGAGCTAGGAATGGAAGGCTTAATCCTATGTTCCTATGGCACTTGGAGAAGAACACATGGATGAAAGTACAAAGCAGTGAAAAATGTGATCCACAAACTGAGAATCACATAGATGATGAACAAATGAGTGAAGAATGTGATTCTCAACCAGAGAATTTGAGACCTCAAACAAATAAGAGGTTGCCATTAAGACTCAATGATTGTCAAATGATTCCTGATAATATGATCATAGCTGATGGGGAATTGGTTTACTTAGCTTTGTTGGTTGTAGGAGAACCAATCCATTTTGATGATGCAATCAACACTGAAGTGTGGAAACAAGATATGATTGACGAACTTCATGCAATTCAAAGGAATTAGACTTGTGAATTGGTTGAACTTCCTTATAATAAGCGACCACTTGCTTTCAAATGGATGTTTGAAGTGAAGCATAGGCCAAACAGGTTTGTGGATAAGCATAAAGCAAGATTAAATGCAAAGGGGTTTTTGCAAAGAGAAGGCTTAGATTTTTTAGAGGTGTTTACACTAGAAGCAAGGCTTGAAACAACTAGGCTAGTAATTGCATTAGCCATTTTCAAGGAGTGGAAATTGTTTCAACTTGATCTAAAGTAAGCTTTTCTCAATAGACCTCTTAAGGAGGAAGTCTATGTGTCACAACCTCCCGAATTTAAAGTAAAGGGAAAAAAGATAAGGTGTTCAGACTAAGGAAAGCCTTGTATGACTTAAAGCAAGCCCCTCAGGCATAGAACAAAAGAATAGATTCATTCTAACTGCAGTTGGACTTTGTTATATGTTTTGTGGAGCATGGGATTTATGCGAATGCCAAAAAAAAATGTTGATTTGATCTTTGTCTGTTTGTATGTTGATGATTTGCTCATTATAGGACGTGATCAAGGAGAAATTAAAGACTCTAAAGTGAAAATGGAGTCTGAATTTGACATGATTGATTTGGGTGAGTTAACACATTTTCTTGGCATGGAGTTTGTGTAGATTGATAGAGGGATGATCCTACATCAAAAAATATACATTCATGAAGTCTTGAAGAGGTTTAATATGGTTGATTGCAACATAGCACCAACACCACTAGAAGGTAACATCAAACTTGTCGATGAGGCAAAAAAGTCAATTGACAACATTTTGTTCAAACAATTAGTTGGCTCCTTGAGGTATGTGTGAAACAACATGCTAGATATTTCCTATGGTGTATGTCTTGTCAGTAGATTTATGAAGGATCCTAAGCAATCACATCTAGTTGCAACCAAGAGATTTTTGAGATATTTGAAGGGAACTTCAAATTATGGAGATTTGTTTCCTAAAAAGGAGAGCCAATGCATAATTAAGCTATTTGGATACTCAGATTTTGGATGGTTTGGAGATAAGGTGAATAGGAAGTGCATTATGGGATATGTGTTTAGATTCTGTGGTGCACCAATTTCATGGTGTTCAAAGAAGCAAGATGTAGTAGCTTTATCTTCATGTGAAGTTGAGTACATAATTTCCTGTCATGCAACATGCCAAGCTTTGTGGCTTAGATCTTTTCTTGAAGAAATGCATTTTGAACTTAAGAGTGCTATGCAATTCTTGGTGGACAATAATTCAACAATTAGCTTGCCTAAGAATCCAGTTGCTCATGGGAGGAACAAGCATATTAAAACCAAATATCATTTTCTTCGTGATCAAGTTAATAAAGGGATATTAGAGTTGTGTTTCTGCAAGTCTAGACAATAAGTTGCAGATATCCTAACAAAACCTATGAAGATTGAAAGATTTAAAGAGAATGTTGAATGTGGTGTCTTTAGAAACTTTGAATTAAGGAAGAGTATTGGAGAGTAATTCAAAATGTTAACTTATGTGTGTTTAATAGCCCTGTTAGGTATATAGTTAAGTATGGTTTTATTGATAAGTGATTAACACTATTTGTTAGAGTAGTTTACTCAGTACTTTATGTTATGCTATCTTATATAAGTGACTTGTGTATAAATACATATGTGTAACACAGGGAATACAAGTGATTGTGTGATTAATAAGATTTTATTTCATTCCTCTCATTTTCTCTCTAGAGTGTATGTGTGTTCTTCCCCTCATCTCCAACACAATGAAGGTGGAAGTGTTGGGTGGTGGTGTTTGGAGAAGAAGGGTAAAAAGGAGATTTAAGGAATTTTAGAGGTGCACCGAGAAAAAATGGGTACGTTAAAGATTTGCCTAATATATGTAGTAGCCCAATATCGATAAAGTCAGCCCAAAGTTAGCCCAAGCCATTTAATAGGTTGGGAAATGGGCTGGGTGGACCGATTCCGGCCCATTGAATTTCAGGGACCTTAAAACGACGACATTTAGTTAGCTTCTGGTTTGAGGTCCTTGTTCCAGGCTCTTCATGAACTATTCTGGAATGCGTGGAACATGAACTTTGAAGTAGCTATTGCATCTAGATACTACTTCCTAGGTTTCTAATTTTTATTTTTATTTTTATTTTATGATTGTTTGTTTTGTAATATCTTCTGCTGAATCTTCTCTATATGCTTGTTTTATTGTGGTTCCATTTTATGAAAATCTATGATATTGGGATGTTTTAATTCTACTATTTTCTTCTTAGATTTTTTTTTCATGTACATCTTCCTTGTGCTTTAAATATGATGATAATGAAATAAATATAGGCAAAATAGAAATTGAATATTCCCAAGTTGACTGCACTTAGAGATTGTGAGAAATGAAGGTTTAGGCAAAATAGAAATTGAATATTCCCAAATTTACAGCACTTAGAGATTGCAAGAAAGGAATGTTTGATTATGGAGAGTAAAATTATAGATGGTAGCATTCCTGGCTTGATCTTTCAGTCATGGTCGCAGTTTTGTCATGTTTCTTGATATTGCAGGAAATGACAGACAAATGTGACTAATGTAACCACAATTGCAGTGCAGACACCCCAAAAACCTTGACGTTGTGGCCAAAATTGTGGTCGCTGACCTTTTTTTTAAACCATACTGGTACAACAGTAACTGCAGTTGGAAGGATATCTTGTATCGTATTTCATTTTTTGATGAATAATGTTTTGCTCTTCATTGTGAATTTCTATTATGAACTAATAGATTTATAGACCAATTGTTGATGGGTTATTACATGCAATTATGGGGAAATGTATGTTGTTACTTGTGAACCGTATCACTTTATTTTATATATCATTGGCAAATTGGGTATATGAACTAATGTCATTAAACATATCAGTGACTTGTTTGAAATATCTAAATTCTAATTTCTCTAGCCAGAGCAAGGCTCCCTTTACAACTTTACTGTCACACAATCAGAAACAGCTGCACAGTGCACACGGTGCTTCATCTAAGCTTACTTTGAACATTTTCCTTGTCAAACTTGGATGATACCACCTCTGTGGTTGTGGTTCTAACAATGAGATCAATGGGATTATTATCCTAACTGTCAACCTTTTAGGTGTATTTAGACATCTACAATGATCTCATGACCAAAGGGAAGGAGAGTGAAAGGAGGAAGTAAATATCATGATGCTCTGGACCAACCATAGAAATTTGTATACAAGCAAACAGGTATCAAATGGATTTTGTTGATTTGGATCATACAGTAATGGATAGTTCTTCAGTCAAACTCCTTTATGGAATTGGGGCACGGAAACAGAAAGATTTGGAAGAAATAAAATGCATATGTAGATTCTGCTTTAGCATGAATAGGTGAAAAATAGTACTGATATAGAACTTTTGGTTCAATCATGCTTCCTAACCCTTATCTGATATGGGATGATCATGCTTCAATCCCAATGTTATGCTTTTGACTGATGTATTCTGATTTTTAAACCATATTTTACCAAAAAAAATAAAAAGATTAATAGCTGTTTTTTTTTTCTGATACTGTTCACACCACATTAGTCATTGCAGTCTATCTCATCCAAGGAACATTCATCAAGAATCGTAGTGTTTGTCAATTATGAAAAGGATATTAACTTTCATTTTTTTGTTCTTCCTATTCACCACATCGAACATTCAATGGATGTTGAAGCAACACTTTCTTGAGTTTGTATCTTGTATGCTATTAGAGCCTGTATTGATTTGATGATCCACGGTAGGGATGACTTTATGTTGAATGGTATTTTACTATTCCATTATGTTTTTTTAAAATAAATGAATTGTTATGAAATATGAAACTATTCATTATATTTTTGAAATAAAAAATAAAAAAATTGATGCCTTGATGGGTTAACAACACCTTGCTTTTGGCTAGCTACTTGTCCTCCCGTATACTGATGAATCTAGCCTCTTCTTTTTAGATGTACGAATTATCTTATTTTGTTTCTTAATATTAACGGTGTTCTTCTCTGTTTTTCCTGAGCAAACCATTTTGCTTGTTCACGAAATACATGCACCCCACAATCACAAGAAACAGGCAAAATAAAAAGAGAAAGACAGTAAAGACAAATTCCCATCCAATACTTCTCTAAATGATGTGACAATACAGGTGTCCGGAATTCTGTTATGAATCAATAATGCTCTTCAAATTAACTTTTGTAGGTTAACGGATAATACTTGTTTGTAGGGTCCAAAAACTTAAGATATGAAAGATCATTAAATTTGAAATACTTCTTAAAGAAGATAGCATTACAAAAGAATTTGACTATAATCTTTGCTGAAACTGTAATACTAGTGCATGAGTATTTTCTTTTACTGAACAAAACTAAAACGAAACATTTTCTGTTGGAGCTGGGATCATCAGCTATACTGTCTTTTCAGATGATGCTGGTTCACTGAATTGCTATTTATAAAAGCTTGACTGTACAAAATACATTCCTCTCTTTGACAAAACTCTTAACTGATTGAAAAAGAAGGGAAAAACCAAACAAGTGTTTTGAAGATCTTTTGAGCATGCAGGTACAGTTCAACTATATTTCTAACCTGCTCTGCATTTTCATGCTTCCAAGTTTTGTTGCTCACTCTCTTTAGATGTCAGCTTAGTGTTGCTTTCTTTCCTAGTCAAAGGAACAAGATGAATGTTTCAAATCCTATTGTGGATAGGATCTGATCCTCTTGGCACTCTTCTTTTGCTTGACTGATTTGGATCAAACTCATGGTTGAAATTTGCTGAGTTCTTCTTTGAGGGATCAAGCCCTTTGTTGGCATTTGCTGAGTTCTTCTTTTTGTTCGATAATTCCTCTGTAGCCTTCAGTGTATGTTGATTCTGCAGCAATATCCTTTGGTCTTTGTGCCTGTGTTTTAGTGCAATTTCTGAACTTCTCAGGCCTAACACATTCTCTGTATGAATTGATATTAAGAACCCAACAAAGAGAAGAAGAATGGTTGTTCTAGAAGGATGAAACACCATATTTTCTTCACCCTGAAAGAAGAAGAATAGAAGGTGTATTATTTCTGTCTAGAGTGACAGGAGAATAAGCAGCACTTTCCTAGTAATATCTGTGTTCTTATGGTCCATTCCTGTAGACATAACGTTGTTATATATGTCCTACTGGATTTGGAGGGGGCTTTAAAGCTTAAAGCAAGGAGGGCCTACAGGAATTTTAGATTCATCTCGAATCACAAGCCTTATCTTAGCAAATTAAGGCTGTTACTGAAGAATCTGACAAGGATGAATAAAGGGGGTTGTGACAATGTCCTTGAGAGGCCAAGTATATTTCTTTTCTCATTTCTTTCCCTACATGTCTCTCATATGCCTTCTTTTTTCACCAAAAGAAGCCAAACACCATTGCCTGGACTCCTGTCTAACTTGCCACATCATACTGCTATATGGATTAATAGATCTTAAATTCTTTAGTGGTTATGCTTGGTATTGGCTCACTAGGATAATTCAAAAGAGTTATCATTCTGATATCCCACATGTATCTATTGTATTATTTTGCATACTTTTAGCCTATATGTTTTTTAACTATTTTTAAATTTGTGTATCAATCAAAACAAGTGGAATACTACAATGATTAGATGTAGTATTTGATTCTAATGACTAAAACTAACTTATAATATGTTAATGTCTTTATTCTGATCTAGGATTTGTGTTTTATGTTTATATTAATATCTACATATGTGTGAGCATAATATATGGTATCCCATAACAAGCTACATTATACAATTTGCAAATGGTGTAGGTTTTCTCTATATAAAACTCTGGTCTTAGGGGTTAACATGGTAAACTACAATTCCTTTGTTATTAAGAAAGGTCCATGTTAAACATTAGTTGCTTTAATTAGCAAGACTATGGGCCAGGCAGAAGCAGCAGGAGATTGGAACAGTGCAAGCAGGTTATTATGTAAAGAATAGATAGGGGAATAGAACAGTCCCCAAAAGAAACAAACTCTTGCTTTATGCACTTTTCTAACTTCTCTAAGATCTCCAAGTCTCTTTAGAATTCCAAGCTCACTTCCCAAGGTAACAAAAATAACAGCACTAGATTTCTTGGGCTCAATGTTGTTACCTTTATGCTTTGCTCTACTTTTAGATTAGATATATGGGTACCCAAACTCTATTTGTCCTTCAAAATTTCTTGCCCTCTCTTTACTTTATTTAACATAAAATATCACATGCAACTAGGAACTGTCGAAAGCATAAATTCCTTGGTTCATTCTTAATATACGAAGGGTGACTGGTCATGGTCCAAGTTAAACGTTTAACCAGCGCATGGACATTTATGTCTTCTTTTCTTGATTTATTTTTCTTTTATCTTACAATTAAAATGAGTTAAAATGATTTGTTGCTTTCTATTTTTTCTTTTTCTTCCTATGGTTTGAAACTGCCTTTTGAGAGTGTCACGTTGCGAATCACATGTGCTTGGAAGAATTAAGAATATGCTTTTTATTGTCTTGTGATTATTTATTACACCGATATGCCAAAGACATATTATGTTGTGACATGCTAATTTTGGGGCGAATTGTTTGAGTTAGACAAGGTTATCTTTTCGTGGTACATAACCATCAAATTAGGAGAGAAACACAAGCTTGGTTTCTTCAAATAAGAAATATTCTAGGTGTATGTTTGGTGCGACAGTGGGTTGAAAATAATTGTTTTAATACGCGGTAGTGCAAAGCTACATTGGATTGTGGCAAGCTTTTCATGTTTCTTTTACATGAATTTTGATTCTCACCGCGGAACCAAACACGTCATAGATTTTTTTTATGATTTTTTTTTTTTGTTTCAGAGCGTAAATCAGCAAAGTCGCATCTAAATAAATGACTGAAATGTCATTTGTCAATAATTTATATATATTGAATTATACAATTAGAAGAGAGAAAGAAAAAGAAAGAAAAAAAAGTATAAAATGTAATAAATGATGTTTTTTTTTCAGAGAGATAAACACACAAACATTATTGTATAAAATGTTGTATAAGTAGTATGAATAACACGAGTAGAAGCAACACAAAGTTGATTTGTATTGCCACATGTAAATTATAGAGGGACAGCAAACCAAACATGTTACTATCCTTTCATGGTTGCTATGGGGTCCAAACCCCTTACTTTCTCTTTGGCGGGTAAACTATTTCATTAGAAAGATTATGAAAAATATTTGCACTCTTCTTGTGTCCCAAAAAAGTCTTGTTTATTGATCTTGCATTAAGAACAACAATACCTTCGTTGATCCCTAGAGGGGGCCAAATGCCAAAATGCTTTACATGGACGTCAATGTACATATTATATAGATATCAATCTAATACCATATTCTCAAATGCTATTGTTCAAATACTTTTGCCAAAATGGGAAATAAAAGAAAATGCAGAGTGGGGCCCTATTAAAACAAAGAATATGTGGTACGGTAAGTACAATGCTAAGGGTAACTTGTTAGGTAAGCCTGTTTTCCGTTAAAGAATATCTGTGGCACTATCTATCTAATTAAATATTGTGCTGGCAACCCGTTCCCATTCCTAAAATTTTTACAGTGTGCAACATAAAACAAAGATGAAAATGTTACACATTTTGGCTTTCCTAGATTCTGAAGACTGGTCTTAAAGTTGTAGGCTCTTTGTACATTTGTTTTGAACCAAAGTGTGCCCCATAAGGCTCACGGTCACTGAACAATGAGCACTGACTGAATTAGGCCACCACGAAAGACACAAAAAGAAGAATAGCAAAGCAACTTAAAGAAGATAAAAGCAAAAAATGAGTTGTAATTCTTACAGATAGCATCCCCCATCTTTGAATAGTTATTTGCTTTATATAGTGTATTTTAAGTCTTGGATTTGCTTGAAACGTTACCATGCGTGAACTATGGTCTAGCCGAATTGAGTAATCAATTCTTCTTTAACATAAATACACATAAACAAAAATAGTAGTAAAATTATATGGCAATTTTTAATATGAAGAATGAATGAATTGCAAGTTTGGAACATATTTGATTCAAGTTTGATAGGAAGGACCAAAGTTGGTGATACGACTCGTTGGCTGCTATAAATTTTCTACAAAAGAAAGGAAAAAAAGTTGAGCTACAAAGAGAATGTCACCTAAACATAAGCTAAAGTGAGATGCTTCTTTGCCCTGCCTTTGATTTAAAATTGGCGGCCATCTTGAGTTATAATCATAACTAGGGTGTGTTAGAATATATGCTTATCTGCTTTGTTCCAAAGAGATAAAAAAAAAAAAATCTAATCAGATAAAAAAGAGAGTGTCAGTTCTTTCTCAATTTCGCTACAACATCTGATTAAAAAATCTGAACCATTTGGTGACTGTAAATGACATTCAAAAAAAGCCTTCAGCCATAATTTAGGTTCTATTTATTTATCATTCCAATAACGTTCAGTAGTTCTTCAATTTATATCCAAAAAAAATTCATGTCTTAATCATCTCTATTTCCTGTTCTGTTTGCCTCTTGGTATGATTAATGATGTCAAGCATTAATAAACCAATTTTGTACATCCCAAAACATCTACTCTTTTGTTATAGTGATAATAACACTTTTTAACACAATAAAAAATTGAAACTAAAACTACGTAACCCATTTTCCATAGACTTATTGTTATACGAATGTAAGGAGAATAAATATTGTATATGGTCTTATCCTTACATATGCAAATAAACTGCTTTAGAATTCAAATCCATGACTAACAAGTTACTAAGACATAATTTTACCATTATGTCAGGACTCGTCCTTACTTTTTAACATAATCTCTTTTATTAATTAAAATTTATTAAAAATTACAAAATTGCGAGAGATATTCATTAAATAAAATTTGAGAGGAGATATAAGGTGAATTTGATGATTAAGAAAGAAGGGAAAGAGAAAAGATGGCGAGTTCAATCTCTTTTACTAACAAAATTAACATTCTAATAAATGTTATATTTGACAAAATTAAATGAAAAGTTACCTAAAAATTGAAAAGCTAAGCTAACTGATAGCGGAAAAATTGGAAGTTGAAAAATAAGTTTATTAAATTATAAATGTTCAATAAAACTAGCCGTTAAAGTAACTGAAAAATGTAAAATATCTGAAAAATAATAAAATCATAATTACTTTAAAAGGGTAATTAGGAAATTGGATAAATATATTAAGAATAAAAATGAAAAAAAAAAATAAAAAACTAGAAGCTAAAATTTAGAAAATGTTACTTCAAGTAGAATTTTAAAAAATGCTAAAATTACTAAGAAGCCACTTAAAAAAACTTGTCTATTGAATAATCAAACAAGTTTCTAGTTAGTAAAAAAAAGGTAAAAACTAACTAAAATACTTTACCGAACATAGTCAAATTAACATTTACAAATAAAAAATATAATAAAATCATAGATCCATAATTTTTTTTTGCCATTTCTAATAAATTTAATAAAAAAGAGTATCTGTGTTCTTAATATTTTTCTATATGATAACTTAGAATATATAATTTGAAGATTATATTAGACTATAAGTAAGAATATAAGTATTAAAATTATTATCCATTCAAATATGAATTAGAGTATGAATTTAAAATACAAGTACAAAAATAAATATTGTAATACCTTACTCAAATTCTACTTAGTACTTATCGTCCTACTTCTACTTTATATATATTCAATCAGAGAAAAAATTCTATTTAATATATTTAATTGGTTTTGTTTTGTTTAGATAACTTGACTAGTTCTGTCTTGATAAGAATTGTTTTTACATAAAAGCATATTCTAGGACATACTACTACAGAATACTTAAAAAGATCTTGTGATATAAATTGCATTTGAATAAACATACAAATTTACTCATTAAAATGTGTGTTTTAGTCTCTCACATGTGTTGAATTATTTGCTAAATAATGAAGTTAATAAATTAGTCAACTTCACAATAAATCCCAACCTAAACAAAAAAAATAGTCACAAAATGAACGGATTCCGCCTTGGAAAAAAAAATTATATATGAATAATTTTAAGGCTAAGATATACCTTCATCTCTTAACAAATCCTTGTGATTACTTCCTAATAAATTTTTTCTTCAGTTTTTACTTCCAAATAAAACTACAATTTTGACACATTTTTTAGTCTCTAAAAATTAATTAAATGTGTATATTCTCTAATAATTTTTTTATTTGTTAATTCTTTAAAAAAGACTAATAATAAATGAAAAAATTATCAAGAATAAACACAAAATCATTAATTTATCCAGAAACAAAATAAAATTATTTTATTAGAACTTAATAGAGTTTTTATCGAAAAACAAACACGACATTTGAATATTTGTTAAGGATCACAAACATATTTTACTTCAATTTTAAACTCTTCTGCAACAATAATCCTATTAATCCTCGCGCAAGTATGGGATCTTTTTCATGTTTCCGAGATATTAAAAATGGATTCAATTTTTCATTAAATATTTTCCTTATAAAATATCAAGATTTGAAAGGAAAAAAAATCGAAGAAACATCGCATTATTTAACTATAACGTTATTGGGAACTATTTCTAAACTATAGACTATGGGGAATTATTTCCAAAACTGTATCGTGATTCTTTCTATAACTATATTTATTGGGAATTACTTCTAAGGCTTACGGATACAATTATAAATAAATAGAAAATTTATATACCTGAATAGAATATAGTTTACATGCACCTGATACACGTCCTGTTTACTCCATATTCCACTTTCGACTTCATTTTATAAATACAAGCACCAAATGAATATGCTCACAGCAAATCCAAAGTAAACGGGAGCGAGATTAGACCATTAATCCTTTATTTTGCATATAAATCTCTTAATATATAGTAAGTGGATGGATTCGGTTACATTCATAGATAGATGAATTGAATGGATACCAATGGATTCATGTATATCGTTTTACCACCCCCTAAGTATGTACATGTACATAACGTTACAGCTGCGAAAGTAGACAGTAAAAATGCACGGCATTTCAACAAAGCCTTCTTAATATTCATTCATACATAAAAAAGCATATAAATTATTACACTTGTTCCTGGTGTACTGCGGGTGGTCCTGGTGCTATTGCAAACTGTAAACCTCTACGCTGGCCAGATTGTAGAACAAAAGCAACTTGGGTTGCCGCTAGAGCTGCAGCCTCCTGTTTCACCATAATACAAAAATGTGAGATATATGAACACAAACTTAGATTGCAGCCTAAAACCATATAGCATTGTAATTCTGAAAACGATGGCCAAACTAAGTGCATGTTTGGATGATAACATAATTGATTCTGAATAAAAATGATTTTGGTTAGAATTGATTTTGAAGTAATGTGATTTATGTTTGGATGATATTGGTTAGAAATGATTTTAAAGTAAAACTCAGTATAATTTTTTGATTCAATGCAGAAGTCACATAAAATTGTTTCAGCTCAATCAATTCTGAATTCTTCTACACCCTAAAAACAAACAAGTGAAAACCTATCTAAAATCAATTCTGGACTCGAAATCAATTGTGTAACGTGAAACCAAACACACAAGCAAAACTGAAAACATTGATAACTATAATTAAGACTGACTTGTCTTTGTCGCCGACGCTGCAGAATACTGATTGCCCAAGCCATGATGTAGCAAGGTAATAGAAATCCAGCAGCACGAAGCAAGAAAAGCTGCAGAAAATAGAGAGCTGATGATTAGGTTGCCTCCAAATTGCATTTTGAAATCAATAAAACATTTGACATAGGAAGAACTTGACTAAAAAGAAAAACTCAAATCACTTACGGAGAAAAAATTGGATGGATCATCATCAGAATTATCACCATCTGAGACAGAAAGTGCATGCCGCAGGAGTAAAAGGGCCATTAACTGCACCAAACAATATGAATTAGGCTTGAAATCAGGTCCACTAGCTAGCTTGTCAACATAATATGAATAGTGAAACTCCAGCTTGATATTTTTAAGGTAATGTTTGGCACAAGTTATTTTGGAGTTCTTTATTCTTTAAAAGAAAACATAGAAAAGCTCTTAAATAAGCTAATTTTAGGAATTTCTCCTTCACTATAAAATGATTTCAAATCTCAAGACCCAAGAACACATTACCAAACAGTTCTTAATTTAAAAGCAATTTTAAGGCTAAAGTTAATAAAATTGTCAAACAATTTTAACTTCGAAGTAACTTTTGAGATCCAAAAAAGACCTTGGTCAAACACTACCCAAGTCTACATTTATCTCATAGTCAAGTAGCATGGCCACCAATTAAATTTGGTAAAAACAAAAGCAAGGTTAATGCCTTACAATTAAAGCAGCTGAGCGGCAAAATGCAGCTCCACTGGCATTGGAAGCAGCATACTCATCATATTCAGAATCCAAGAACTGACGTTCTGCTTCTGCAATTGCCAATAGTCGAGGATCACGCAAGTCCAAGGGTGTGCCAGATATTGTCCAGCCACCTCTGCAAGATGGTCATATAACTCGTTAAGGAGATAAGTTTCAAAGAAAACACTAAAGAACATAATCAAATACAACTATAAAATAGAATTCAGCTTACCCTATATCGATAGTAGTTTCTTCAGGATTTGGACGAGGTGGAGGGGCAGTATACCCAGGCTGATATGGCTGGAGAGTCACATGCATAAAAAGAAAAAAAGACAAATCCCATCAAAATAAGCACAAAATTAATATAGTTGCAAGGATTTAAAAACAGAAACAGGAAACTATAGAAATTTTCAAATATATTTTTACAGACATGCGAGAAAAATGTTTCCCTGTTCCCACCATAGGCACAAGTTCGGGAGGTGCATGATACAGATGTATCCTCGTACATGCATGTAAAACTCCAGACTACCTTGAATGCCTATGCAAGATGCCTGTGTTTGATACCTAGGTAGCAGGCATCCCATATTCCACTCTTAAATCCCCATCCAAAAACATGTAGGAATCTCAAAATAAAATGCACAACTAAATTAAGAATCAAGACTCACGACCACTATTTTTTATAGATTACCAGTTTAGCCATTCATCACACAAGTCTAGGAATATAAAGTGGTTTTGAATTGTGATACCAAATACATGCATTATTTTAAACCCATGCATATTAGACCTTGGCGTCTAATACATAATGATTTGGATCCAACTAAAAGTGGCATAACGCCATTGTTACTGAAGGAAGGCCACACCAATAGCATGTTTATTCAAGAAAAAAAAAGGGAAAGGTCTATAAAGGAGAAAAATGAGTTAGGTACCATTGGCAGATTATTCTAAAATCAGAGGAAATGAGAGGTTGAGATTCTGTTCGAAGGAGGTAATGTATGCAGAGGGTGTTACAAGCAAGAGGGTGTTAAATATGAGAGTTAAGGTTATTAGAAGGTACAACTATTTTCTTCGGAATTCTGGCTATTAACTTGGGGAAAAATGTCTAAGGGAAATTTCAGTTGTAACCATTTTCCCATGGAGAGTAGTTAATCAAGAACATGGATAGGTCTACACTCTGTCCCTATACCCAGGGGCAGAACAATACTGTGGAAGTGTTAATATAGAAGGGGAAAAAAAGACAACCTTTTTGGGGAGCCACTGCCTTCCCAGTCCCCATCTAGGTACACCCCAGCTATAACCCGATATCCAAGACTCTGATGCGCCAAATTATAACCAATAAAGTTAGACACTTACAAAATAAACGTTCATATAATTTCCCATCATCATAACCTTACTATAACCAAAAAGTAACGGAATATGAAAACTATTGTACAAAAAGCATACCTGATGACATATCTCACAAGTTATGTCTCCTTTCTCATCACACCAATGCTGGACACACTTTCTGTGAGCATACTGCACAAAACCAAACACCAACAACAGTCCAAGAATTAAGAATACCGAAATAGAGATGAAAGAATGAAAATCAACATGCCACAAACAACCACATTCCTCCATCCTCCATTTTCATTCCTCTGTCTAAAGCTGTCTGTTGGATATTATTAATGCATTTACCAGCTCAATATTGTAAAAAGAAGCAGATTCTCATGAGAACACTTGGATGTCATTTCTCAATTAAAAAATGGATAATATATAAATAAAGGGCATGCTTGCTTTCAGTCAAGAGTCCCCCAACGGAAGTTCAAAAAGTAAAACTGGAAAAGCCTCATGTTTGGTTTTTTGGATGCGATTGTAAACTGAGTTTTGCATCAATTTTGCCTTGAAACTTAGTTTGCAAAATAAAGTTCATTGAAACTTAAGGATTGCAAACTTTAATCCAAACAAGCACTAATTATGCACAAAACACATCCCATAGAAAATCTCAAAAACATTACGAACCAGAACAGTGTATATACACACAACAAAGTCACGAAACTCAAAACCTTCTACCCAAGCAAAAGTATTATATAGATTCAACAAATACCATCAACACAAACAGTAAGAAGTTAAATACCACACACACACAAAAACAAAACAAAAATTCCTGACCTACCCCTAAAAAAATCCACATTGACCGATCATTTCTAATAAAACACAATTTATGCATTCAAAACGCAGAAATCATCATAGCAAATAGTTAACAAAACCAAACCTCAAATAAATAAATTTAAAAAAAAAATTAAAATCATCGAAGACACAAAAATTGATACCTTAAGACTGCCGCTACAGGCGCAGGGCGTCTCCAAGTTGGAAACACCGTCCTCCTCCTGGCAGATGCGGCACTCCGCCATCTGGATCAGCGGCTCCTCCTCGCCGCCGCCCTCTCCGTCACAATCCTCCACCGGAGCGGTGCCGGAGCTCCCGGCGGCGTCGGCATCCACGGCGGCCGGAGGTGGAGACGGCTCGGAAGATGGCTGCGCCACCGGGTCAACGGGGACAGGGCGCGCGAGACGGTCAACGAACACCACCAAGTGATCGCTCATTGGAACAACGAATCTCAAACTGAAAACCCTAACGAAACAAAAACGAAGAAAAAAAATCGAAATTTCAGACCGAAAAATTAGGGGAAATCGTGGAATCGCGTCACGTAGAACACAGATCACAAGATTTTCCCGAGAAAACGAGAGAGAAAATCTTACCAGAAAGTGGAAATTTGCGAGAGAGAGAGAGAAATGTGATTGAAACTGTAGTCTTTGTGTTGCGTTGCGCGTTTTGTTCTTCTTGTTTTGTTTTTTATTTTTCTTTTTTTGGATTTATGTTTTTTTTTGGGGGGGTTTAAAAGTTTTGCTTGGAAAATGGATAAAGGAAAAGTAGGGAAGAGAAGATAATGGTGCTCTGTATTAATGGGTTCGGTTCGGGAGACATTGGCCACTGTGCCACAAAAAAAAAAAAAAAATTACCGAAATGCCACGTGGTCCAAACTATATACCAGAATGCCACGCGGGTAATTCGCTGGTCAGTCCAGCGAATTACATGGTGGACACGTGGCAGCCAGGGGGTAATTCGCTAGGGGGTCCAGCGAATTAGGTGGACACGTGGCAGACAGGCAGTAATTTGCTGGGGGGCCCAGCGAATTACGTGGCATGGGGGGGGGAACCTCAAAACTTCGGAAGGCCATAACTTTTGACTGGGATGTCCGATTGAGGCGTATGATATGTCAAAACGATCGTAATTCAGAGGAGATGTCGTAGGCAAGTGCCCGAAGGGGACTTGGCCAAAATTTTTTCCCAAAAGGGCCTCTAAGT
>CM023941.1:6100813-6111731 GCA_013407115.1 Glycine latifolia
TTTCGGTAATTTTTTTTTTTTTTTGTGGCACAGTGGCCAATGTCTCTCGGTTCGGTGGTATCACGCTTGAGAATTTCAACGTTATCGAAACACGTGCGAAGGGACATTTTCGTCATTTCGTGATTCTTATCATGCGTTGCCGCGTAAACGACCGTTTCGTTTGCTCCGTTTCTGGCCCGCTATATTATTGTTTGCGTCCTTGTTTTCACAGTTACGGTTTTTTTCGTTGTTTTTTAAGTTACTTTATTTTTAATTTGAATTTAATTTCTATCTATTACAAAGAAAATACTTACATTTGATGTTATTTTAACTTTAGTTATTTTTTCACAGTTATTCTCAATTATTATAAATTACTATAATATTTTATTTTAATTTCTAATAACATATGTATCTTTCAAAACAAATTACACTAAATTATATATATAAATAACTTTCAAATTCAGACATAAAATATATTTTTTTCACATATAAAAGCTTTACACTTATAATAAAAAAAAGTTTTCCACTTTCAAATTTCAATTCAACAAAAATTATAATAAATGTATTCTTGAGGAGTTATGGTAAAAGTCTATTAATCAAGATGATTATTTAATTAAATAATAGTATAAAATTAATTTTATATTATTAGTTTATTTTTAAATATTAGTGTATGTTTTTTTAGGTTTATTTTAATATATATATATATATATATATATATATATATATTACTTTGATTATTTTTAAATCAAGAAATGTAAAAAAGAAATTATTATAAGATTTGAACATTTTCAAACAATTAAGTGTCGTTAATGAATATGTTGAACGAATATCTTGACCAGGCATATAGAAGATGTCAAAGGGAATTATAGTATGAAATGAACCGATTAATTGGATGGATATATAAATATGAGAAAAATATTATACACTAACTAATACAGTAAAACATCATCATTCAATCATCCAATTACAGTCTATTATATATAATTATTTTATTAACTTTTATAATAATTATTTTAAAAAGCATACTAATAATAATTTAGAATTAAACAATAATATAAAAATATTTTAAATTATCAGTATATAATCATTAAATTTTATTAATATAAGTATTATACCACGCTATTAGTTTTAGACTTGTATTATGCTGTTATACTCAATGTACTCCTTAACTTTTATAAAAACTAATCATTAACAAAAAAAATTAATAAAACTAAATATTTAATAATACATAGACTATTAAAGAAAAATAAAAGCATTAATTACTTGACTTTTGCATTATTATTTGAAGGGAAAAGAGTGTTCAAGCACCTTCAAGTTTATTTTTTTACAAATAAACATCCTAAATTTTAATTTTATCCTAATTGTTTCCTAAACTCTATATCTTTTACAAATAAACACCGTAAATTTTATCCTTAAACTTTACCTTTTTTGCATATTGACACCTAATTCAATTTCATCTCAATTAATTCCTAGAAAATGACCCATTCTATAAACAAAATCTTATAACAAAAGAATTTTAATTGTCTATTTATTTAATCTCAACTGTTTATTAATTTTTTTATAAATCACTTTTTCAAACATTAAAACATAGTAAAATTAAAATTAAAAAAATCAAATAAACTTTTTTTTATTAATGTTATTGTTTTACCTTTATATATATATATATATTTTAATTTATATTATTTATTATATTTTAAATATGAAAAAATGAGTTGTAACAAAAAAAATGAATGATTAACATTTAAGATAAAAAAATTGAAAAAATATTAGTAAAAAGACAAATTTTAAAGATTAATTGAAATGCAATTAGAGTTTAAATTGTCTATTTATGAAAAGTAGTTAAAGTTTAACTATCAATCATAATAATTTTAAAGTTCATGGTGTCTATTTGAAAAAGAAGTATAATTTAAAGATTAATTAAGACAAAATTAAAGAAGAAGGTGTCTATTTGAATAAGAAAAAAGTAAAATTTAAGGGGCTTAATGGTCCTTTCTCTTATTTGAATTATTAATGTCAATAAAGGTTATAAAAAAATTGTACTAGTAATTATTTAGTGTCATTAAAATATTATGTTATTAATGTATATAAAAAAAACTGTTATGTTTTTAATAAACTATTTTGTAAGTTTCACATTAATAATTTGTTTAAGCATATATTCCTTAAATAGTCACTGATAAAAAAATTCATGTCACTGATAAAAAAATATATTCCTTAAACAGTTTTAATTTTATTTATTATATTTACCTAAAAATTATAATTTTATTTATTCTAACATCGTACGGCGTTTGTTTTATGGATAAATATTTTAGTACTTAAAATACAAGAGGGAAAAAATAAATTTCACACTTATTATGAAGTAATAAAATAATTAATTTCAAGTATATTTTATTCCTAGAAAAGTTATAATCACATCTTCAACCAATATTTAATTCCGATGAAAGGGGTAAGGAATATTTATTATCATGAAACAACAATTCCTCTTGGTGAGTAATAAATTATAAATGTCATCTCATCTTTTAGAGAAACTATATTGATGAGCTTCTAAAAATAAGTTAATGGAGAGCTTATTTTTGTTTATGGAAAAACTCATCTCATTTTTTTCTTTTTATTTTCTTCTTTTACTACCAACTATCCTTTTAATGCTCCCTTCATACACGAGCTCAATCATATAACCATAACTACGTATCTCATTGCCCAAAAACTCTTCATTGTGCAAAGGTAAGAGGAAGAGATATTGTATGCAGTCTTACCCTTACATATGCAAATAGTCTGTTTTCAAATTTGAACACATGACCATCAAGACACAACTTTATTGATGTATTAGGGCTCACCTTTAATCATATAACCATGATGAAAACATAAAACCTGCAGCATTTTCCTTCCTATATAACAACCATTGCCAAGTTGTGATTTTGATTTACTTTACTAGTTTGTTCTTGCCAAGCTGGTGGCCATTGAATATGATATTGTTTCTTTGATTCCAAAATTTTCAGCACCCTACGATCCAAATTAACCACCTCCAACGCTTGGCCTTTTTTCCTTTTATCTGTGAACCAAATTGATAGAGGTTAGCAGCAACATCATTTGGTAACACAATTGACATTCTCATTCATTTGTAAATGGCATACCAAATAGATGAGATTTCCACACATTTAGAAACAAGTGTCGAGATGTTTCTAGGCAATTTCTACAAAAACAACATAGTGAATGTTGATCCTGAATTTGAATATTCCTTTTTAGTAGTTGGATTATGTTCTTGTGCCATAGCATTTTGCACTAATTTATATGTTGCTGAAACCGAAAAGCTAGAGATTGGATTTGGAGGCCAAATCCATGAGTCTTATTCTGCAAATACAACACGTGCGCCCTCCAAAATTTCTTCCAACTGATTTAGGAGTTCATGTTCCCAAACCTAGAGTTGTCTTCTCCATTGCCAATTCCATGACACTCTGTTGTTTGATAGTAGTTTTATATTAGTTACCAAGGCTTTTTTGTTTGCTAAAACTTGGTATAATCTCATGAAGCTCTCACTAAAAGCAGAATCCCCTATCCATCAGTGTTCCCAAAAACAAGTTTGTAAACCATTGCCAATTCTCCTTTTAATTTGGTTTATCATCCATGGATTTGAAGAATGAATGTTACACCACCATTGTGAGGCTTTGTCCCACTGCAGATCATATTGCAAAATATTTTGTAAAGGGCCATACTTGTGATTGAGAATCGGGAACCATAGAGCTTGATTTTTAGAACATATGCGTCATTTCATTTTGCTAGCAAGCTCAAATTGAACATCTCCAAGTTCTTTATTCCCAATCCTCCTTCCTGTTTTGCCCGACACACTTTCGGCTATTTGATTCAATTTATTCTCTATTGTTTTGACATTCTGTTCCATAAAAGACTCTCTAGATCCCCATAAATGTTTTTTACATTTTCTTTGGAGCTTTGAATAGCAAGAAGTAGAAGAATGGTAAGCTTGACAAGATAGAGTTTATGAGAACTACCCGTCCCCCAATTGATAGAAAATGTCCCTTCCAAGCAGATAATCTTTTTCTGAATTTTTCCACCATCGGATTCTAGAAATTTTCCAATCTCGAGTTAAACCCTACTAGAAAGCCAATGAAAGTGAATGAGAGTGTTGATACACGAAAATTTAAGAAATCCCTTGCTGCTGAATTGAAAGTGGTGTATGTGTTTATCCTATAAAAAAAAAAAACTTTTGCTGAAATTCAGCACAATTCTAGAGTACAATTCAAAGGCTCTAAAAATTGCTTTCAGGGTCCATAAGAATTTTGACAAGATGCCTTCCCCACTGCAATTGAATCATCTGCATATTGTTAAACATAAAATTTTTCTTCCTTCGAAAGTTCAACTCCCTTGAAGATGCCTTTTTCTACTGCTAATCTGAAAAGAGTTGATAATCCTTCTACAATTACCAAAAAGAGGAAGAGGGTCAGGAAGTCGCCCTGTTTTAAACCTCTTTTGGGTAAGAACTCTGAGGTCGGACTCCTGATGATTAGGATTGAGACCAAGGAGCGACAGAAGACCATCTAATTAATCCAGGTATTGTCAAATCCTAAGCAATTAAGCATATAAAGAAGGAAACTCCAACTTATTGAGTCCTAAGCTTTTGAGAAGTCAACTTTGAAGAGGATAAGCTTATTCCTTGATTTTTTAGCCCAATGTATACGTTCATTTATTGTGAGAACACCATATGATATTTAAGGAACTCAACAGAAAAGCGATTTGACAATGTGATATAATCAAGGGGAGCACTTTTTTCAACCCTGTAGCCAGCAACTTCAAAATGATCTTATTGACCCTTTCGAACAATGCTATGGGTCTGAATTCTTTCATAGATCGTGGGAAGGATATCTTTAGGCCCTTATTTTTCATAGTCACCTGCAAAATAAGAAAGCAATGATTGAATATATCTTTGATTTCGATCTAGAGGGAGGAGCACTTCCATAGGGAGAAGAAGTCATCAAATATAAAAATCATGTATATCTTGCTCATTTATTTTCCATCATAGCTGAACCACGAAAATATATTTCCAGTTAGAGGTACTTCATTAACATCCATAAAGTTGAAAAATAAGGAAAACCCAGCCATTTCAGTGGAATTATTATAATTTGAGGTATCTCATCTGTCATGATGATTGAGAACGATGTTGAAGTCCCCCGCTAGGCACCATGAGCCAGATGGAAATCCGTATTTGATCATGAAGAGCTTTGACCATAGTTGTCTCCATTGCATAAGAGGAGTAAATGTTTACTATAAAACATAGTATTCCCAAATTGCTTCATTGAATACAAATGCCCAAAAAGCCTTTGCCACTAAATTGAAATTTGAACTCAGCAATGTCTTTTCTCCAGATTGTGACCATTTTGCCAGATAGGCATTGTGCATGGGAAGAGATCCAGTTGCATTCTCATAGAGGAAATCCCCAAATGTCCTGAATAAAACTTGCATCAATGTTTTTTTGCCTTAGCCTCTTGGAGGAGACAATAGTCCACCTTGTGTGTCAACAATAGGGAGTGGATTTGCTTCCTTTGACCTTGTCCCGAATGCCTCTAATATTTAGTGAAAATATCTTCATGGAGTGTCGAGCTTCGACCTTGAGATGACTTAGGAAGGATGGTCTTTCTCTTCCATGATGCAAATTTGATCTCTAAAAATTCGTCAAGCCTAGGTATACATACCTCTAGACCCTTCACCAGCTCCCAAATCTTGATGATGTCCTCATTGTATGAGTTGTCAATGATGTTTGTATTGTTGTGGTGTGTGTTCAAAATGGGGTTTTTTCGAAGCAAAATAATTCTATTTGGTCTTGGTTCATCAGAGGAACAAATATGATGGTTTTTGGATAGGGGTCTAGGTTGAAGGTCAGAAGGGGTTAAGGTGGAAGGGATAAAGATAGGTGTCAAAGGGAAGGTGGAAGGGATGATAGTTGAGGGAGAGGGTAGGTTGAGAGATGGGGAAATCCTTCGTGGGGAAGGAGATAGGATGAAAAGGTTTAGGAGAAAGGGTGGATAGCGGTAGACAAGGAGATTTGAGTCGAGGTAGGGCTAGAGGAAGAATAGGCTAGCAGGTTAGCAAATTGTTGTTTGTGAGTAGGAATAGGCTCAGGAGATAGAGAGCCCAAAAAGGGATCTGTTTGGGTCGAGGATGAGGCAGGGGAGCAGCCTAAAAGGTTATGGGAATTCATATTTTGAAAAATAGAATCTTCATTTTCAAAATTTGAATTCTAAACCTTTGGGCCGATGAAAAGAGTTGCAATACCATTGTCACCATCAGACTTTTCCAACCTGAAACCAACTTCTAGATTTGAATCCACCATTGAAGAGCTATTGGAATTCGATTGGGAGTTGCCAACAAAACCACAGTGGAAGTTGGGTCTTCAGCAATCTTGATCTCATACGGGGAGCCATCAATGTAGCCTTTCAAAACTTCATCAATCACAGATTGAAAGGAGGTCTTCATTGCTAGTATTGGACATCGAGCCAGGTTATGTTCGATGTTTCTTTGTCTAAGTGAAGATAGGACCCGAACATAGAACCAATTTTGTGTGAAAAAAGAATCTAACCATGCATGTGTCAAGATGTTGTGACACTTAATCCAAATCCCCCTCTCGTGAAGAACTATTGAGGGATTCCATCCATGTAGCCTTTCAAAACTTCATCAATCACAGATTGAAATGAGGTCTTCATCGCTAGTATTGGACATCGAGCCAGGTTATGTTCGATTTTCTTTGTCTAAGTGAAGATAGGACCTGAACATAGAACCAATTTTGTGTGAAAAAAGAATCTGACCATGCATGTGTCAAGATGTTGTGACACTTAATCCAAATCTCCCTCTCATGAAGAACTATTGAGGGATTCCATCCATGAATAGATTTGAACCAATCATTCACCCATTCCATATCTTTATAGAGATAATTTTCCACATCCTTTGGTTTCAGGGTTTCCAACAGTACCAAAGAAGGCCTTAGAGGAGTGGCTTTTACCCCAAAAATGCCCTCCAGATTTAGTTTCTGTTGTGTGATAAAGGTTTCCTCTGGTTTGTGCACTTTACCAACATAGGATCAATAAAGTCCTCTTAGCTGCTCAACATCTGATTCAAAGGCTAAGGAAAAGATATCACTTTGGTGGCATTTTCTAGGATTACCTTTTCTGTCCTGAGGGAGTTTTCTTGCAACATCAACATAAAATGTATCTGGTCTTACTCCAACCTACGTGACCCCTGTTGTTTTTCAGGGAACTTAGGAATCTTCCTCTTTGGTTAAATTTCGATGTTTGGTTGTTTCTTGTTTTCAAATTTTGCAGTGTTGACTGCAAGCTTTTGGTTTCCTATGAAAATTTTCTCCAACTTCAAGGATAGAATTCGAGGGTCCGCTACTGAATCAAACCTAACGAATTCGAATCTTTGGCCTCTTCTATCCCTCTTTGTTGGAATGTAGACTTCCATGATTTTTCCATGTAAGTCAAAGATGTTCCACATATCTTTGGCTTTGTGGGTCTTTGGGAAATTTGTGAAGAAGAAGGTGGTTTGACCGTCTCCGTTGATTAGAGTAGCGGTGTGTCTTCCTGCCACTATTGGTCAAGGGAACGAATGGTTGTGTGAAATTGAAGATCCATTTTCCTTTTTTGATTTCCTGCCATCCTTCGTTTGATTTTAACTTCACTTTCTCCATGTTTAGATCCGCCAAGGGCCCTTGTTGGTGTACACTTACACCTCTAACCCCAACTATGTTGGTGCTAGAGATAGGTCTTCACCTTTAAGGGCTTCGATGACTCTTGCCAGAGTAGAGGTTATGGAAAGGAAAAAGAGGAGAAAGAAGAAAGCAATTTGATTTTTGATTTGAAAATAAAGACACAACTATCTCATTTTGATCTAACCAACTACATTTGTCAAGTGTGCTATATGTAACACCCCGGATTTCAAGCCATAAAATAGGGACGTTTCTTTTGTGTGATATGGTGATTAATTATATGTTTTATTGTGTATTTTATTTGATAATTTCTGTTTTAAGTATTTTGCCTTGGGATGCACGTTGGTGAGGGTAAAGTCAACTTGGTTGGCAGAGGTTGTTGTGCATGCACTCAAAAGGGAGGTGTCTTGTCAGCTGCGTTTATAAACAACAAGTAGGCACAACAGAAGCGTGCTCTTCCCTTCTTCAACCTTTTCTTTTCTCCGTTATCTCTCTAAAACTCACCTAGAAACCTTTCTTTCCCAGCCCTTCTATGTCACCTTTTACTCACCGTTGCTGCCACGAAATCCCGACGTCAAGAAGGATCTCGTGGCCGGAACAGAAGCTCAGGACAACACGTCATGAAGCTCATGAACGAACTCTTGGTTAGGTAAAGAGAGTTTATTATGTTTGATAATAGTTTTAGGTAACATGGTTGAGAACCAGGGAGCCCAGCCATGGCGACGATTGCATGTCCCTGTATGTGTTGTTTTCCAGAAAGTTGTGTCTTTGAGTGAATGGAACGGGTTATGCTTTATGTTCATTGGTTGGTGTTTTGTGTTGATGTTTAATGATGTTCTGGTGTGGTGTTTGATGGTGTTCTTGAAGAGGGAGTTGAGGTTGTAAGAACTCTCATTGCATGTGTGAAGTTGGCATGTTGATATTGGAAAACTCCAAGACACTTTGCAGAAGTGTTTGTGGAGGTGCCGAGTACCGGGATGGGTTGGCTGTGTTGCACATAGGTATCAACCCCTTAAGTTTATGATGTCGGCTACTGGGATGGGTAGGCCGAGTTAAGCATGCATATCAATCCCTTGTGTTGAGAAGTCGGGTACCGAGATGGGTATGTCGAGCTGAGCGGGTTATGTAGCATGCATGTGTGCATGCAGGACGTAACTTAGTCCTTGTTGGCGGACGTCGATATACCGGGTTCCTTACGCAGGATGCTATCTTAGAGTTGTTGAGCTTAAGTTTGCTTTGAGAAGGTGAACTACCGGGTTCCCTAACTCGGATGAGCTCGTACCTTCTCGGGAAAAGAGTTATCGGGTTCCCTAACTCAGATGAGCTCGTACCTTCTTGGGAAAAGAGTCATCGGGTTCCTTAACTCGGATGAACTCGTACTTCCTCGAGAAGAAAGCCATCGGGTCCTCTACTAGGTTGGGCAATTCTCTTTAGAATTGTTAAGTTCAAGCTCTTTTCTTTCTAAGCTATCGGGTTTCCCTACTCGGAAGAGTCCGCACCTTTGTCTCCCCTTGTCCAACCTTTACCCTTTTTTGACCGCCATTTACCGACCTTGACCGATCTTATCTGCCTCCATCCGACTTTGTTTGGATTCTTATCTCGAGTTAATATAGCTAGGTGCCAACCCGGACACTTAATACTTCACACTGGCTCACTTGTTTGTGGTGTTTGTGGATGATGTGTAAGAGACATATGTGTCTACTGTGATAATAATTGAGATCGGCCTATGTAATGGCTTGTGATGATGTACGCATTGATAACATGGGGGTGTATGGCAGTATCTTAGCCAGGACGAGTTGTTCCCAGGCCGGGCCATACATTGATGAAGCCATGGTGATATGCTATGTATAGACACGTGAGATGTCGAGATCGGGTGGGTAACCTCGCAAGGATCACGGTCAGTGCATCTGTGAGCCCGTGTTGGGGCGGCCCTCGTTTGGGGCAGTATGTATGTACATGAGAGGGTATGGAGATCCTAGCCAGGACGGGGTCGTTCTTGTGCTGGGCCATACATTGATGGAGCTCATGAGAGACATACAACATTTGCATGACGGAAATATGATTGATGATTGGCCGTAGGGTACCAGGGTACTGGGGGGCCACATCTGTTGGGAACTCCTTCTGACACCCATTGGCTGATCATCATGGGGGAGGCTTCTTGTGCATGACAGTGTGACCCTGACAAACTACTGCATCATCTGACCACAGGGATGACCTATTTTCAGGATGGTACCACATTGCATGCTGAGAGTTGAGTCAGGAGCATCCATCATGCTAGACATTATAGTTTGATTTGTGGAATGTTCCTGGATGCCTGTTCGTGTTGGTGGCATGTTGATATACCTGGATTTTGTGATGATAATGTGACGCTTGGATTGTCTTCATTAACTGATGTTATCTTTTACTTGTTATTTTATATAATGAACTCAGTTTTGCTTTGTTGTACTGGGTGATTTGGTACCTGTGATGATCACGAATTGTGTTCATGTGAGCAGATGGACAGCAGTAGGTGACCAGGAAGATGACCACTTTTGGTTGGAGCCGCCGAGTAGCCGGGATGTTGATGGATTAGATCCCAGGCAGGAGTTGTATTTTGCTAATCACACCCCTTGTTTTGATGGATATACCCCAGTATTTTGCTAATTACACCCCGATGTTTAATTTCTTGCTTCCTTATAAAACGCTTGTACATTTTAGACATGGATAATTGTACTTACAACTAAACCATGTTTTTATTATGTATATTTATGCAATTGGGATTTTTCGTACGTGTCTTGTTTATGATTACGATCATTATGTGCTCGTGAAAAATTCACTACCATTTTCATAATCAAATTTAAGAGATCTTCAGTTAAAACATGTTTATGGAGTGATTAAGAGTTAGTGATATATTAGCGATGTGGCGGGTCATTACACTATAGGAAAAAGTGGATCTTTGTTATGATACGGGGGACCATGACCCCCCCCCCCCCAATTTTTTTTTTTGAAAATATAAATATGTGCATATTATCAAATGAAAATTATTAAGGAAAAATAATTTAGACACGTGAATGCCTTTTGAAACTTAGAGAGTGAAAATAAAAAGAGAAAAAATATAGGTATGATAAATGATAGGAAAAGAGATAAAGAAAAATGAAAAATATTGATGAAATATTTAAAATATAAGGTGTTCAAATATCATCATCTAATTATAAATATATATATATATATATATATATATATATATATATA
>CM023941.1:6111831-6188693 GCA_013407115.1 Glycine latifolia
TGTTAAAAGAGTTCAAATACATGTTTAACGAGACATTTATAGGTTCTATTTATTTTAATTTATGATAATTATGTAAATATTTTTCTCCTTTTCTACGCAATTGAATTTATATAAAAACATAATGATTCAAGAGTAAATGAAATTATACTTTTTTCAAGAGAAAAAACTTGTGAAAAAAATGAACAAATTAAATTAATTTATACAGCATTTGAACCCTAAAATGATTTTGATTATTGAAGGAAATGAGAAGCAATTTTGCAAAGTTCATATAGTGATATATGATGATAAATTTAACAATTCTTTAGAATATGTTTCTGAAAAGTGAACTCAAAATTTACTAATTTAATTTATGCATTAAATTTTATTGGTTAAAATATAATTTTTGTCCTTCATATATATATATATATTTAACTTTTAATTTAGTCTTTTAAGTTTAAAAGATATTATTTTAATCTCTTATAATATCTTTATTAAGCCAAATTGATTCTTTTGTCAGTTTTTGACACTAAGAGTATTAAGTGTGGTTGAGATAGTACTTCTCACAATTTATCATATGTCAGCAAGTGAATCAAATTTGTATAAAAAATTGAGGAAAAGACCAATTTAGTTTAACGAAGAGTTCTTCTTGTTATATATATAATAATGAGTATTTATGAATTTTATTTTAAAAAAATATATCATTTTATTATAAAAGATGTAATTTCTAAATCTTATGCTTATGAACATATTTTTAGACAAAACTTTGGTTTAGTATTTTTAAGTATTTTGATAGTATTAATTATTAGTGTATTTGACTTAAAAAAAAACTATTGTGTATTTAGTCAAATTCTATTATTTTTATTTTCTCACTTAAAATACAACCTTTCTATGGAAAAAACTAATTTCCTTAATTATTTATTAAGGACATAATTTCTTTACTGATTTATAAATATCAAAATATCCATACAAATATACCTCCCATCAAAGTTATTTAGAGGGCATGACCCAATAAGATGAAGATTCAACCTACTTCGTAGAAATAGATTTGACATTTAGAGGGCATGAGCCAATAAGATGAAGATTCAACTAAGAACAATAATTATCCCCAAAGCAATCTATTAATACGATTCACAAAGGCTAATCAATGTTGTTACACTTACACACGTCATATTTTAGTCCAGACACTTATTTTCTAGCTAATAGCATTTGTTAACCGAATAGCATCACAACTGTCTCTCACGTTCTTTTGTTATTGGCTTTCGCATCAAATCTCTTAAGATCATGTGCCAGATATTTCTATAAAGTTTGTTTGGTAAACACAAAATAAAATAAATAATAGTTGAAAGGAAAATGAAAAGTTGATGTATCAAAACACATAAGTCTCTTTCGACTTTTTACTTTGCCCGAGTCCACCCATGTATCAATTATCATGTTACGCTAAATAGCAGCACGGTGCATCTTTTTCTTCATGACTTCATCATCTCTAATATGATATTGCTATATTGAAGAGAATAAAGAAGCTATCATTAAAAAAAATGTAGCGGCTTCATGAAAAAAAACATATATTTTCTAGAGTTTAATAGATATATATTGTTACTATAAAATTTTTATACTATTAATTAATAAAAAATTAATCCTTATATGATTTTAAAATAATTATTAAAACAATCAACAAATTTAATCAATGAAAAAATATTTGATACATTGGCAGGTATGTTTATTAATCTTTTTATTTTCATTTTTTCTGTATAATTTTTATTCAAAATAATTTAGAATTTTTTTAAAAAAATTGACAATATTAATTGATATAAATATGAATCGAATCAAATGCTATATAGCAATAATTTTTTCCCTTAACTCTAATTTTCCTTCACACAATGTGTATCTCTCCTCTTACTTTCTCAAAGAGTTGTAGGTGATGGGTAGTTAGATCCAAACTGGATGATAAAGTCAAACTGTTCATTTGGAAACCTTCATGCATTATTAATAATGCAAATTTAAAATAGTTAGCACCCAACAACCCAGTTCAAGAAAGGTTGCTGGTGAATTCACCATGGTATTAATAAAAAGCCAACCAAGATTATAAAGATTTCATTATCCTTTTATGTATTTGTTTTTTTGTTCATTTCAGTTGAGGAAGGCAAAATAATTGCTTTCTGTATTTTGTAGCCAGTTGTCTCAAGAGAGACTTCTTTTATTCAAGGATTGATTAAAATTTAATTTGTCATGAAAACTGGGGCCTGTATGATTTTGAAACCCAGTGTGTGTATGTGAGTGTATGATCTAATAAGCATTTGGATATGAAGATTACACTAGTGATATATCAACTAATTTTGTGTGGATACCAATTCAAGTCACGTGCAATTGTTAAGTTGAAGCCTTAACAACAAAAATGAGAACATGTGTGCATGAGAGGTGGGTCACGTCAAGGGTGTAATATCCATAATTTTAATATATATATATATATATATATATATATATATGTTAAATTAGTTTATAGATCGTTGTTTTAATACAAATTTTTTTAATTGAGTTCTTATATTGATTTTAAATTTATAATTAGATTCTTATGTTAATTTTTGTGAGAAATCTGTTAGACTTGACGAAATATTCTATCATATACATATATGTAGATGCCAAATGTTATTTCAACGACATGTGTATTAGTTTAGAGTTTACATCTACATGTACAGTGGTGAATCCAAAAAATTAATGAAGGGGGCACTAAATAAGTTCAAATACATATATTTTAATAACAAAAGTATATTACAATCAAAATAATTACAATGTCATCCTTCTAAGCTTTATTTTTTGGAATTCCATCATAATTGTCTTATAATCAATGTTTTCAAATACATCTTTTTCAATATAAGGCACTAAGCAATCATTCAACCATTCATCCCCCATTCAATTACGAAGTGCAGTCTTGATGTATTTCATAGTTGAAAATGCTCCAGTTGCTACAGGCAAAGTTAATGCTAACTTTATAAGTAAATAAACCAAAGGATACACAATATGTTTTTTCTTTTCAACCATCCTTTTGGCAAGATCAGCTATTCCTTGCAAATTTAAAAAATCAGGATCACTTTGCACATCAACAATATACGCGTTGAGCTGATATTCAAGCATGACAAAATCATTCAAATCAAAATCTGAAAGATAAAAGCCAACAAATTCACACAACTTATTCTTATCAAATGCCGAGAAAGAGTTGCATGGATTTAAACATGTCATGCATTTAAGCAAATTCAAACCAACTTCACTAAAACGATCATTCAACTCTTCAAGTTAAGTATCTATCACTGCATAAAATATGTCAACCTTAAAGTGATGCAGATGAGTAACTGGTCCTCCACGTTTTGTTCTCCCTTGTAATGCAAGTACACTTTCCATATCAAGGATATCTATATCATGTTTGATACAAAATGTAGAAGTCTTCTGAAATAGATTATCCCACCCATTATCTCTCGTCTTCTGTAATAACACCTTTGAAACTTTTACAAGAGTCATAGCATTCACAATATCTTGATCTTTTCTCTGAAGTGCTTGTGACAACTCATTCATTATTACTAAGACCTTGATCATCAGGTTCAAAAGTAATACAAATTCAAAAGTTTGCATATGTATCGTAAGGCCATGCATAAGGGTTGTATCGTCTTTTATAATGTCTAGCACATCAAGCACAGGATCAAACAATTTATACAGACTTACCAATCATCAGTAATGTGAGCTCCAATGTGTGTCCCCTGGTCGTGACAAACTCATTTCTTGATTCAAGCCTCTCCCTGATTGAACATCATCGCTTGCAATACTTTTGCCTATCTCATCAAATTGCTTTTCTATCAAAATCTTTGCTCTTTTGCAAGAAGCACCAACTACATTACACACCAACGGTATAAAATTAAAGAAGTTAGTCAATACGTAAACCTTTTTTGCACAAGCCACTAGAGCTAACTGAAGTTGATGTGCAAAGCAGTGAACATAATAAGCAGAATTATTTTCAACTAAAATCAAGCTTTTCAGACCACTGAATTGACCACTCATATTGTTTGCACTATCATAACCTTGACCACAAATCTTTGTCAAGCTCAAGCCATTTTTGGAAAAAATTCACTCAATCGTTTCTTTAAGTGAACTAGCTGTAGTATCTGAAACATGAAGAAGACCAAGAAAAAGCTCAATAATGTCACCGTTGCAGTTCACATATCTTAAAACAATGGTCATCTATTCTTTAATTGATATATCACGAGCTTCATCAACTAGTATAGAGAAGAAGTTATCCCCAATATCTGAAATAGTAGCTCTGGTAACTAAACTAGCAACAACATTAGTAATATCTTTATGAATTGAGGGAGCTATCATTTTGAGATTCTCTGGGGCATTATTCAACGATACATTATTTGCCTCCTCATTTCTTTCACAAAGGAATTTTACAAGCTCCACAAAATTTCCCTAATTCATTGAATCATTTGTCTCATCATGTCCCTAGAAAGCCAAACCTTGTCGTATAAGTTATCAAACACATTGAATAGAACCATTTAGACGAATACGATAATCTTGCTTGGCTTTGTCAGAAATGCCAGACACAACAATGTCAATATGTTGATTTTGATTCACCAAATCTTTGGCAGCATTGAAGCACAACTTATGAATGCTTTTAACTTTCCCAATATGTTTAAGAAGTCGTTGTTTGTCCTTCCATTTGCTAAATCCTTCTCTCACAAATGAATCATGACCACGTTTTCCATCACCATGCTCACAATTAAATAGATAACAATGCAAGCAAAATACAACATCTTTTGATTCACTGTACTCCAACCAAGTGCCAACTCATTGTACCATTAATGATTAAATCTACATATTTTACCCCCAATTAAGTATTGAGGAAAGTTGTCAAGTTTTGGTTGACAAGAACCATTCGTTAGATAAATTCTTCGAATCATTTCTCTTTCTTGACTACTCTTTGCAATGCTCATAATAGGAAGTTTCTTACCCGGATCAGGAACATACATATCATTTCCCTTTCTTGAACACTCATTTTGTTTATCTTGAACTAAATCAATAGATGAAGATTCAGATCGAGAACATTTAGCACTACTACCACTTGACTTTGTAAAAAAAGAACTTAAATACCTTTCCATCCTAAAAAATGGCAAATGACAAAAATGAATCAATATATACCCAAAATATTAAAGTACTGTTGTTCTAAATATGTTTATTTTATTGTCCAACAAAATACTACCCACAAATTATGAGAGAACATGGCTTAAAGCTCTATATGCATCACAAATCAGAAATATCATTTTCTGTGTCTCTTCCAGAAAAGGGAAATCAAATTCAAAGGTACTTGATTGAGTATTTTTAATTTAATATTTTTCTATTCTTCTTAGCTTATTTGAATTCTCTTGGACTTTTATTTTCCCATTCTAATTCAGTTTTTGCCTTAGGTAAACAAGTGGACTTAATTGATAATTGTTGCTTATTTTTGGAATTTTTGCTTACTTGAATTATCTTCCTTGTACAGGACCTAGAGAGCTCTACAGAACTCCAAATGGTGCATATGAGTATTCCCTGAAAAGATAAGGAAAAGATATACAAGTTTGTCAGAGATAAGTCAAGGTTAATTCTGTCATTTTGAGGGTCATTTTAGGCTTGGAAGTCAGAATCACTGCACTTGAATTTTGGGCTTCATTATGGCCCATCCTTTCCTACTGACTCTATCACTATATTTTAGTGATTTTAGTTATTTGGATGGACACACTTCATTTTAGCAAAAACATATTTTGTAGTGACTTTTAAAATTTTTTAGAATTAAAACTCTTTCTCTTATTCTCTCTTAACTGTTCTTCACTGTTCTTCCATTTTCTTGTACTAATTTTGTGGGGGCTTTCATTGATGATGATCATGGGAGGCTAAACAATCAATCAATCTAAGGATCCAGCCCAAGCAAGGAGAATTTGAGTTCTGGTTTGGTATTTCAAATTTTGTGTGAATGTTCATTTTCTTCTTTAATCCTCTATTCAATTTTCATGATTATGAATGTGTTTAGGATTGAAAATGGATTAGGTTATGGATTCATTTCCTCATTTCGAATTTTAATCACAGATTATTTGGATGATAGAAACTGTTGATGCCCTGAATTAGAATGGAAAAATAAAAATCCTAGAGATGTATCTGCACTTATACAAGGCAAAACTGTTGATGTCATTCCACTATCCACCTTGCCACAAAAGTGCAAGGATCCTGGCACTTTCACTGTCCCTTGCACCATCGGAGATTGTACTTTTGTAGATGCCATGTGTGACCTTGGAATCTCCATTAATGTGATGCCCACATCAGTTTACAGATCATTACATCTTGGTGATTTGAGACCCACTGGTGTTGTCATTCATTTAGCCAACAAGAGTTTTGTGCTTCCACTTGGACTTATTGAAGATATGCTGGTCCGCGTTAATACTTTGATTTTTCCTACAGATTTTTACATTTTAGATATGGAGAATGAGTCTTCCAGCCATGGTTCCACATTGATCCTAGGGAGACCATTCTTGATGACAGCCATGACCAAAATTGATGTGTATGCAGGAACTCTTTCCATGGAATTTGGTGATGACGTTGTCCAGTTTAACATTTTTGAGGCCGTGAGACATCCTGTAGAGGAGCATTTTGTCCTTCTTCTTGATATTATTGATGTTGCAGTAGATAGTGTAGATATTTTTGATTTACTTTCTGAAATTTTTGATATTGATCTTGGTTCTTGTAATTGTACCTATGATGATGCTGCTGTTATGTGTAGTATTTGTGAGGAGATTTCCTCCACACTTGACTCTGATTGTATTGCAAATATAGGTACAAGTACAGGTACAGATACAGGTACAGGTTCTGATTTTACTATCTCCCTCCCTCAGCCACCAACCTTTCCTTGCCGTCCACCATTCAGCCACCTTCCTTGGAGCTGAAGTCACTACCTGAGCACCTTAAATATGCATATTTAGATGATGCTCAACAACTTCCAGTCAGCATATCTAGTAGCCTATCACTTGAGCATGAAGATAAATTTTGCATGTTTTGAGAGGCCACAAAAATGCCATTGGATGGACACTTGCTGACCTTCCTGGAATAAATCCTTCCATCTGCATGCAACAGATACTCTTGGAGGATGATTCTAGGCCGGTGAGGCAGCCACAGAGGAGGCTAAATCCCACTATTCTTGATGTGGTGAAGAAGGAAGTGATGAATTTACTAGCTGCAGGGATCATCTATCCCATTTCAGATAGCACTTGGGTTTCACCTGTCCAAGTGGTCCCTGAGAAGTCGGGTATCACTGTTGTGAAAAATCAGGATAATGAGTTGATTCCGACTAGAGTAGCCAACAGTTGGCAAGTTTGCATTGACTACAAAAGACTTAACCAGGCAACTCGCAATGACCATTTCCATCTCCCCTTTATTGACTAGGTTCTGGAGAGGTTAGCAGGTAAATCACATTGTTGCTTTCTTGATGGTTTTTCTGGTTACATGCAAATTCATATTGCACCAAAGTACCAACACAAGACCACATTCACCTCTCCATTTGGCACATTTGCCTACACTAGGATGCCTTTTGGCCTATGCAACACACCTGCTACCTTCAAAAGGTGCATGGTGAGTATCTTTTCTGATTTATTAGAGAGTTGCATGGAGGTGTTTATGGATGATTTCACTGTTTATGGTACCTCTTTTGATGCATGTTTGGATAGTCTCTCTAGAATTCTTGATCAATGTATTGGGACTAACCCTGTTCTTAACTTTGAGAAATACCATTTTATGGTACATGAAGGTATAGTCTTAGGGCATTTGGTCTCTAGTAGAGGTCTTGAGGTTGATAAAGCTAAGATTGATGTTATTACTTCTTTACCTTACCTCGCTTCTGTGCGGGAAGTGCGTTTTTTTCTTGAACATGCAGGTTTTTATAGGAGATTCATCCAGGATTTCATCAAGATTACACTGCCATTGTCCAAGCTTCTCCAAAAAGACGTAGACTTTATGATTGATCATCCTTGCAAAGAGGCATTTGAGGAATTAAGGAAGAAGCTTACGACCTCTCCCATCATGCAGCCACCAGATTGGGAACTTCCCTTTGAGCTAATGTATGATGCCTCTAACTATGCACTTGGGGCTGTGTTGTCACAGAGAGTTGATAAACGTTCCCATGTCATTGCTTATGCTTCACGCACTTTAGATGCAGCCCAAGTTAACTACACCACCATAGAGAATGAGCTTTTAGTTATTATTTTTGCTTTAGATAAATTTTGATCTTATTTGCTTTGCTTTCATATCACTGTCTTTACTGACCATGCAGGTTTGAAGTACCTGTTGAAGAAGCCTAATGCTAAACCTAGATTGATCAGGTGAATGTTTCTTCTTCAGGAGTTTGATATGGAGATTAAGGACATGAGTGGTGTGGAAAACTTGGTTGCTGATCATTTGAGCAAGATTGAGTGATCTATTGAATCCTTTCCTATTAGGGATAATTTTCCTGATGAGCATTTGATGCACTTGCATTCATCATATATCACCCCTTGGTTTGCTGACATTGTGAATTTCATAGTTGCATATGTTGTTCCACCTCATACATCTAGGTCTCAAATAGATAAACGTAAGAGCAATACTAAATTTTATGTGTGGGATGATCCTTATTTGTGGAGGTTTGGTATTGATCAAGTGATCCGCAAGTGTGTGCCAGATCATGAGATTCAGTCTATTCTTCAGTTTTGTCATGACACACTTACTGGTGGTCATTTTGGTCCTCAGCGGACCGCTGGGAAGGTATTGGACTGTGGGTTCTATTGGCCCACTTTGTTTAGAGATGTTCATCACTTTACCACCACTTGTGAGCAGTGTCAAAGAGCAGGAGGAACCATTACACGTAGACATGAGATGCCTCAGCAGCCCATTATTTTTTGTGAGATTTTTTATGTGTGCGATATTGATTTTATGGGTTTATTTCCTATTTCTCATGGTTTTTTATATATTCTGCTTGCTGTTGATTATGTTTCTAGATGGGTTGAAGCTAAGGCCACTAGAACTAATGATTCTAAAGTTGTTGTGAATTTTGTGAGATCCAACATTTTTTGCAAGTTTGGTGTACCTAGAGCCATTATCAATGATAAGGGGAGCCATTTCTATCACAGGTCATTGACATCCTTGCTTCAGAAGTATGTGGTTGTGCATAGAGTTGCTACAGCTTATCATCCCCAAACTAATGGGCAAGCAAAGGTTTTTAACATGGAGATAAAACAAGTGTTACAGAAGGTAGTGCAACCCAATAGGAAGGATTGGAGCAAACTACTTGAAGATGTTTTATGGGCTCACAAGACCGCTTACCGAACACCTTTAGGGATGTCTCCCTACAGGGTAGTTTTTGGTAAGTCATGCCACCTTCCGGTGGAGATTGAACACCATGCTTATTGGGCGGTGAAGAGTTGTAACATGACATTTGATGAAGCGGGTATGGAAAGGAAGCTTCAATTGCAAGAACTTGAAGAGATCCACTTAGAAGCCTATGAGAACTCCAACATTTACAAGGAGAAAGTGAAGAGATTTCATGACTCTAGGATTCTTAAGAAGGAGTTCCATATTGGCCAAAAAATGCTATTGTTTAACTCTCACCTCAAGTTTATTTCTGGTAAACTTCGATCTAGATGGAATGGACCCTTTGTTATTACTAATGTTTTTACCCATGGTGCAGTTGAGATTAAAAATGAAGTTACCGACAAAGTCTTCAAAGTGAATGGTCACCAACTCAAGCTATTTCATGAGAGCCCACTAGTGGAGGAGGAGCTTGTGGCATACATCTCTTTGGTTTTGCTAATTCTATGTGATGATGTGCCTTGAATGACATTTGGGGAGTTTCCTTTTCCCTTTTTTATTTGTTGTCTCTTTATTTGCATCTCATTGCATACTTACATTGAGAATAATGTGCATTTCAAGTGTGGGGTGAAGGATTACAAAATTTGTTTTCTGTTTGCTGTTTTTACATTCTGTCTGTTTCAATTTTTGAGTCTGTTTTCTATTTTATTTGTCTGTGTTCTGTTTTCTGTTTTATTTTTTGAGTCTATATGTTGTTTCTGTCCGTTTTCTATTTTATCTGTCTATTTTCTATTTTTTGTTTATGTTTGTTTTTGTTACTGTTTCTATTATTGTTTTGCTGTATTTGTTTTATTTTGTTCTATCTGGTAATAAAAATTAGAATTTAGGTACTTTTTCATGTATTTCATAGGATTTCTAACTTGTATAATTTGTGAGAAATGTACTAATTTTTGTTGGAATGAAAGGTTTTATGCTTGATGTGAATCATTGTTGCAATTGTTGAAGTAATAAGTAGGCTTAAGAAATAGAATTTAAGATGAATCATGTGTGATAGAATTATGCCTTGTAAGTTTTTGGGCCTTTGTGGATGAATCACATTATTTCATTCGTGTTCTTTCATGTGTTATTTCACCCTTGTGCTAAATTACTCTATGTTTTGTCTTGCCTCTTTTGACATTCCTTGTTTCACATGCTTTGATTGAGATGATTTAAGCCCTCTTTCTTTTATCCATTAGCCAAATAAACTATCCTTGCATTGATATCCATTGTTACCCTTTTTGAGCCTTTAACCTTTTCTTTCTTGTGTACCTCATTATAAATAAAAAAAAATGGAAAACCAAGTTATCCTAACTTTAGGGAGAAAATGGGCCTTGGAATTGTTTTGGCAGTAGGTTTCAAACAAGTTTGGGGTATTTTTATTTTGTTTGATTTGAAAAGGAAAGTAAAGAAAAGAAAAGAAAAGAAAAGAAAAGAAAGAGTTTACAAAGCAAAAGAAAAAGAAAAAGAAATGCATAAACAAGGAAAAGGAAAAGCAAAGAAAAAGAAAAAGAAAATGCAATAAAAGTTGTTGTGATTCATTTTCATCCTTAAAAGTTCTTTGTTTCTACCTCTCTTTATACTTGTTGGCTTAATCTCCATTGCTCCTCTTTTCTCTTAGTTTTAGCCTAAATATCCTTTACTTATCCACCCTTTACCCAAGCCATACATTACAAGCCTATAAAGTCATTTTGATCTTTTGATGCATGTGTATTTCAAGTTGAATGAATTAGAGTCTTGTCAAAATTTGGATGTGCTAGTTACATGTGGTATTTGAGTGTAAACATAAACCATACACATTAGAAGAGATTGAGTGTTGCTCTTTGAAAGATTTCTATCACCTTGGTTCATTCTTAATTTTAACTTGACTACTTTTTCACTTTGCACTTGTGATCAGTACCCAATAATAAAAGTTAAAATTTTTTTCATGGCATGGAGAAAATAATAAGAAGAATGATAAAAGAAAGGGAAAACCTTGCAGTTGCTGAGTTGCAAATGGGGTAGATCGCATATGACTTTGGCCTGCTCTTGTTGCCTGATATATAAGCAATGTTATAAATGTATGACACCTAAAATAGAGACAAATCATTGTGTGCCTCAGTAAATTGTAAATAAATATTTTAGGAAAAACATTTATTCTGAGTTAAAATAACTTGTCTATTGCAACATAAAGAGGATCATAAATCCTAGCAAAGAAATAAAAAGTAGTAAATCAGTATAACAATTCTGAGTTTTAGCTATAATAATCAGAAGAAGTGCATATTGTTGCCCCTATTATCTCTTTAAGTTCATCATCCTCTGCACCACGTCTCAGGGGATCTCTTAAGCTAATATGCAAGACAATGAGCATAAGTCTATATAAGAAAATCACATAAATCTTTTGGTGAAGTTACATATGAAAGATGCTATATGTATTTGATGACTAATTTGTAGTTATGTTTGTCTATTATGAGTTGACCAGATAGTTTCCCTTTTTTTCCCAAAATTGAGCATATATATCAAGAAATCAGAATTGACAGTAGAAATCACAAGTTCAAAGTTCTAATTTGTTGCTTCCCATTCCCTTTATTCTGTTAAGCCACTGATGATCACTGGTATAAGAGTAAACAACTCCTAGAATCATACCCAGAAATTGCAACTGCTAACTGCAAGAAATCAATCACACTTTTTATAAAACCTAACTGTTAAAGGTTTGTAATAGCATTAGTCATGATTTTACTCACTAAAAACATTTATAGGCCTTAAATACCAGTTCCTTAATCTCAGATTCTTCACCCAAATCACCTAATTATCCAATTCATTTACCCATATGAATTTAGAAAGCCAGCAATTATCGTCTTCAACTGTAGCCTCACAGGTTCACCAAAAACATTATCAAATATATGCATCATAGATTCTAGCCCAATTGCCATCACCAAATTTTGGACAATACACACATTGAAGTTTAGAATTTGTTTATCCTAAAGTTCACAAATAGATGAATGATGAATCAATGTAAAGAGATAGAGAGAAATAGTAGTTAGTTGGAAGATTATAACGGAAAATAAATAAAAAAGTGTTTGTACCGTACGAATAGGAGGTGGTCGTGGGCTCGTGGCTGAAAATCCGAACAACAAAGGCACCAAAATTGCAGGTCGTAGACAGTAGATCAACATCAACAATTCAAAAAATAAAAAACTGTCATATTTCAAGTTTCCAAATCAATGATTTTGAAAACAAAACTAAAATCATCAAAACCCTATCGACGGAAGGGGAAAACGAAATCCGCACGCGAGGGGATGAAAAAATCAAGAGCAGAAAGTGTATTCACCGCAAAATAAATTTCAAGAATTTGAAGGCGGTGGTTATTTTTTGGGAAAGTGGTGGTGAGTGAGTCACTTGTGGGAGACTAGGAGAGGCCAAGGGCGCGGTCACAACTCGGAGGTGATGCACGGCTGGTGCGGGAATGCAGCTCAGAGGTGTTGCGCGAGGAGGCTCTGGTCTCTGGTGGCTGATGCCGACGGTAGCGGAGGAGGAGCATAAGAGCGCTTGGGCGTGGCCCCATGGCAAGAGGAGGGAGAGGTCAAGGTACTTGACATGCTTGAACGAGAGAAAAGAGGGGCTGAGTGACTACGGGTATTTGGTAAAAAAAATGTAAAGGGAATGATATTTGGATAATTTCACATGAAAATTTAAGGGGGAGCACTTGCCCCCTTTCTCTTACACTTTAGTTCGCCTCTATACATTTGTATATGATGAGATATTTCAATCTAACATATTTCTCATGACAAATTAACACAAAAACCTCATTACAAATTCAAAATTAATTTAGGAACTCAATTAAAAAATAAAATATAAAAACCTAATTAATTTTTTTAATAATACGAGGACCTACATATTAATTTATATATATACACGGAAGAAAATCCACCTATTCCAAAAATAACTTCAAAATTTTACTGTCAATCTTGAGCCCTTTATTTGAATTTAATCTAATGGCTTAGATTGAATACTTTCTGGTTTGCACTTTGCAGGGAATGTTCTATCTTCTCATTCGTACCATTTCTGCGGACAACGGTGCCTGTGCACGCAGAATGCAGAATCGCTCACTTCATTCTCTCCTCTGTGTTTCCCGAAGCGCAACACTCTCTGATTAGGAATGAAAAAAAAATGTTACGATTGCTAAACTAATATAAACAAGGTGCTAAGGATGTTTGGATTTGGAAGTGTAGTTCAGTGCAAAGGAGGTTTACAGGCTACTTTATCCCAGTTCAACTGATACAAGATTTAATTGAGGTTATATTTAATCAACAAGTTCTTGATGAGGACCTGCTGTTAGAGTCAATAAGACTTACAGCTTGAAAGAGATTAAAAGCTAGATTTAAAGGCTTCTAAGTGCTCCTTAATGAATGGACGAAACACCCCCATGTTATGTTGTACTGGAAAGGATATCTATGTGTTGATCTAGACTGTAATGTATTAGCAGAGTTAGTTCTCTTATATATGTGTTTTGTCGGTTGGGTTTTGAGTCTAAACATAGTGTAACACCTGGAATGAATCATATTGAAATGAGAAGGATGTAAAAGCTATACAAGTATGGGATTGTATAATTATGGGATGAGTGATTTTCTGAGAAATTTTCCGAAAAATATGTGAGTGAAGATAAACACACTGAAAACTCTCATGTTGGTTTATGGACACAATCCTGAAAGCAATTGAGCTAATTATTGAAGTTTCAGAAATAACTATCTATGGAGGGTTTTGACTAATGAAGATTCTAATCAACAAAGACATTAAATGAAGTGTCATAGAGTGAGAATGCTGAAAAGTCGACAATCTTAGATACAGCCGCACATGTTGGTGATGGGGTAAGCTCTGAATGTTTTCCTCGACAGAGATTCCGATAATGTTGAGGAGTTAATTCATATGTTGGAAAGTGATCTCACGAGAAGTTATGCCCAAGCGGGGGACGGTTAAATGCTTTGGTATTGACTCTTGGTATTTTGGATAAATCGTTTGTGTAGAGGGGTGGATGGAAGCACAATTAACAGTTAAATCTTTACTTGTATAAGAAACTTTGATGCTATGTTACAATTATAGGAACGTTGACAAGTGATAACAAAGTTTATATCAAGTACTGGTCTGCAATATACCTATAGAGAGGAGTTTAGTATGTTTTGCAGTTATCTCTTTTGTCTCAATCTTGCCTTTTGTATGCTAGATTCTTGTAAAGGGAGGGTATCCGTGTACAATTTCTTATTTTGACTAATTAAAAATAACTAATAAACTCTTATGATGTAATAATAGGTTCGTAATTCCTGAATTCTTTCAACTTTGTGGTATGTAATTAGTCCAATTCAGAGAAGCTTTATTGCTCATTTGGATGGTACTCATTCGGTGTTTTTATTTTATTTAATTTAATTCTTATCAAGTATGGGTACAAAGCTTTATTGCTCATTTGACAAATTGATGGAAAGTGATAGTACAGATGCCTACAATACGGGCAACGAGACTCAAGCGCTTAATCAAATGTTTACATATATTCTTCAGGTGCTTAATTATTCTTCTCATTAAACTTGACTGTGTCTATGAAATTATAATATTCTTTATAGCCCCTCAGTACAAGCTATCTGTGCAATAGCATCAATAAAATCTAAGAAGTCTTTCATCAATTAAAAACTCCAAAATGCAGAAGACATGTAGCTCTTTTTAAATCATTGTCTTGATAAATAGTCATTTTTATTTTTGATTATATAGAGTGTTGATAAATTTATTTTTTAAATATGAAAATTTAAATTTTAGTTCCAAAAATAAAAAAGTCTACATGGCACAAAAGAGTGGCACAAAGGAGAGGACAAAATTATCATTCATTAACTCTAATTTGTTAGAAAATTTAATTTGATGTATTTTAATTTTCGAGAACTAAAATTTAAATTTTTATTTTTGGAAGACAAATTTATCGATGCACTAAATATTCAGGAACAAAAACAATTATTTCTCTAATCATTTGTCAAACTAAACTCCAACCTGAAGAACCTAAATAGGAATATGTTTTTGGTCTAAGATACCTTCCCATAAGGAGTAAAAAAAAAAATCACAAGTACATCAAATTAAAATTGTTAGGAACAGAACAGTATATTAAAATTGTCAGGTCCATAAAAGGATACGAGTCTTGATTTGGCTACTACCACTTTCTAACTGTCGTGCAACTGTTCGCACAATGCAACAGAGAGTATTCCGGTTTGATGGGAACCAAAAAGGAGAGAATGAAGTGAGCAGTTCTGCCTTCCAAGAACTTCCTTGTTGAATGAAATGAGAAGAGAGAACGTTTCCTATGATTATGAACCGGTAAGATTGGTCACGTGAGGAGACTATTAGATTCAATTGAAATAAAAGATTTAGACTAAGAATAACATTTTAAACTTACTCTTGCGTATTCTCTCTCTCTCTCTCTCTCTCTCTCTCTCTCTCTCTCTATATATATATATATATATATAAACTAATTAACTAATTCAATAAGACATTCGAGTATTAAAGAGTATCTTTTGAATTAATTAAATTACTTATTAACTTATTAGTTAACATAAGACTTTTATGTGGTTACTCAATATTTTAAAAGAGTATCTAAATCTTAAAATTTAAAATAATTATATCAAGATTATTTATTAAAATTAATTTCTTAAACTAAAAATATTAATTACTATTAGAGTTAGAATTATTTGTTAAAAAGTCTAAAATATTAAAATAATTATTATTATTATTGTTACTAATTATTAATTATATAGTAGTGGATGAGACCAAACTATAATATTTGCTTATGTTGAGGGGCGAAACCAGGAAATTTTATTAGGGGGACATAAATTTGACAATAATAAAAGAATTAATAATGAGTAATTTTTACTATTAGTAATTATCTAAAATTTAGTTTAGTAAAAAAATAAATATCATACATCTTATGGAATTAATATAACAATAAATCAAAATTTTTAACTTCTTTTTGCCTAAAAAACATAATTAAGAACTCTTTAAACTGTCATGCTTCAACTATGTTATAAAAATTAATTTATTATAACTAATTTATATTTCTACCAAATTTTAAATATTTTAAATTATTAATTATTAATAAATAAAATTATTCATTAAATAGATTAAAATTAATTCAAAATGAAATTATTGTCTAATGTATATATGTAATGAGAAAATGCAATGCAAATTAAAAATAAATTACTGCAATTCTACCTAACATATATCCATAATTTCATAGAAAATAAAAAGAAATAATATATATATATATATCTTAACATAAATAAATTATTTATAAACCAATTAACAGCATTCCAGATTAAAAACAAAGGTGCGTTCTTTCTATCAATAAAATAGTCTATAAAGTCAATTAATAGAAAAGTTAAATCATATAATGAATTTTTTTACCTGATATAAATTTTAACTCTTTCAATTAATAAATATGGTTATAAAGAAAAATAAGATTATATAAGTTTTTAGTCCTTGTCAAATTTCATACTTTGAGTTTTATTCTCTCTCTATTTTTTTTACCTAACTGTAACCTCTTTAATATATATATTAAAGAAGAAGACTTATTTTGTTTTTGGCCTTCTAATAATGTCTTTGAAAATATAAAAAGGGAATGACTCAAAACTGAAGTAAAGGAAAAATAAGAAATGCAATATTTGATAAAACTAGTCAAATATTTTTCTTAGTTATTTCTAAAAAAAATTAATAGATAAACTTATTATATATTTTATGTATTTTGAATTTTTATTAGACATAAAATATATAAAACACAAGTGTCCTGATACGCTTGACAACTTTTTCTAAACACGAAAAAAGTCTTTGAGGAGATGAAATATTTGTATTTTATGTTTAGAATGGGGAGGGGGACGAGATGGAAAATTGAGTGGAGAGAAATATACTCTATTGATATATTAGTATGTATAGTTAACAAAATTTTATAAATTATGGGGGTGACTGCCCCTATTTGATACAATGTAGTTCCGTCCATGCCTATCGTAGATACTACTATGTCTTGGTTGTTAGGTTCTTAATTATTTATTCAATGAGTGGCAATTTACATGATCTCTATTAATCTATTTCAGATCATTAGTTCATCTAAATTCTAAACTCGAGCACATTAGTTAGGTCCCAATAGTTGACTCATATTTTTGGACAAAACCCTTTTGTATTAGAGGTACAATAGGATCATTCAAAGTGTATTATACTGTCATTTTGGAATTGCACACTAACGTTTTATAGTGATTCTATTACATTGACAGTTATTCAGACTTGAAGTAGTTATATGCAGTTTTCTTGTTTGACCTATTTGAGGTCCTGTGCTAGTTTGGTATTGTATTATGATAATTATGCATGCCTATATATTATTTTTGGGATGTCCATATTTTAGGGGAGATCGTGTTAAAATTTTAAAAGAAATCCCTATGAAATGTAAGTTTTATAAATTAGCATCACATTTATTATTTTAGATGGAGTTGGTTATAGTAAAGGCTTATCATACTATAGTAATAATTATAGCTGCAATTGATTTTTAGCATCCATAGCATGTGTTAAACTTGTGCATAAAATAAAAAAGATGTGGCTAAATAAAGAATATGTTTGTTTGTTATTGGTTCATATTTGTAAGATTTTCATTATTCTTTTCTTGGTCGAATTAAAATCTACAATGTATTGTAGTAATGCAATCATTATTAACCTACTCTACTACATAAATTACTCAATTTCTTTTCTTCTACCAATACAATTTATTGTAATGAAATAATAGCATATAATTGATATATGATTATTAATTAATTTGGCGATTTATTCTGTATTATTTGCTTTCTTTTCAACATCTAATTTCTTTTGTCACAATTAACAAGTCCTGTCTCATTTCCCTTTAGCAATTATTAAGTTTTCCCGTACAATAAATAATAATTATTGTTTGATTTCATCATAAATTGATAATTTTAGTGCGAATAACTAAATAATGGAGACAACGTGAAGCCCATAAGTCCAAGTACAGACCTTCGTTGCTTGCTAAAAAACTTTAAAGCCCAATACACCCCATTGCCTTTTCCCCTTTGTGAAGGTAAAAAAGTACACATAGTTATAGTCCTAAGATAAAAAAATATGTAACAAGAGAAAATGTCCTTTCTATTTTTGTCTCGTTGCCTTGGAACTTCTTCTTTGACAAAAATATTAGGAAAAATGTCCAACAATGAAAGGAATTTCTATTAAATATATGATCATCCATAAACTAAAATAGAAATATTTTTATTACTTACATATTAGATTAAATTTACATAAATTCAATGTAGCTAAGAAGCAATTCTTAATTGTTCAATCTCAAAGGCATCCTTGAAACAAAAAGTAAATGACTAAGCATTATCAAAGAAATTTGTAATTGTATAACTATGGCAAGGAAGGAGACAAGACAATTTCTTGCTCACACTTTTTGCATAAAAAAATATGAGGAATTTCTTCATCGTTGGGAATTCGAACACACCTAGTATGTTGCCAAATTTCACAAATATCACATGAGACCATCCTCTCACCATCATCTTCTATAGTTCCACAAGTGCAATCCATTATACCATTGTTCATATCACTTTCACATATTTGCTCAATCATGTTTATTCGTATGTCACCAAGCCAACCCTCAAGGACAACTTTTCCACCCACTTCAATTAGACCAAAAACCATTGTGTCATTATTGACACTCAAATTCCCAAATGATTCCACCATAAAACTCCTTAACCCCCAATAAATTTCTCTAAAATTCCTTTCAACTTCTACCTTCAAGTCATTGATAGTAGCATTTCTTTTCAATGTGATACATTCATAGGGAAGCATAATGGCCTTGTTTAAGTACTCATCACTGCCAACATTATTTTTCAACCAAATTGTACAATAAAGGTTGAGTTTATCATTGGATCCTAATTCAACTTGGTGAGGAATATCTCAAAAGTAATCTTTAATAAAATATTTGGTGTCAAGAATTATCCTAGCTGCCAATGGTATAGCTGCGAGAAATTCTGACCTCATAATTGGTTTTGGATCTATAAGAATGTACTTATACAAATAAAGCATGTCCTTCATTAGTTGTGCCCTTGTGATCTTATACTTGTCCTTCGCTTTGTTACTCATAACCAAGCCTTCATTATAAGGGTACACATTAGAAATGTCCTCTAAACAGTATTCCAAGACTTTGGTCACAGGGTTCAAGCTTCGGCGAACCAAGTAGTTTCCTACAACATTGTTTCCTAGTGACTTCAACACAAAATCTAGCAAACCTGTGTCACCAATGAATGCACGAGCAACATCTCTAACTTCTTGTCTTGAAATCCATCTAAACTCTGTTCTTTTTAAGGCCTCAACAATAACCCTTGTTGTCATCTCAATCCTTTTAGGGGACCAACGACAATTAGTGTTGACTAAGGCATTTGTGTTATAAGAACTAATACAGGTTTCACGAGGAAGACGTGATTTAAGGTCTAACATGTAACAAAATAGGTCACCAAGGGTCACTAGGGATTGATCTGAAAGTGTCTGGTACCTTGAGAAGATGAGTGGAATGTCATAGCTAGAATTGGCAATGTGGTGTATGATCAAGTATAATGGCATGCTTCTTATCGCTTGTATGGCCTTGTGGTACATGAATTGAGTTACACCAAAGCATCCTCGACCAAATTTGTAACCCCAATGGCCAAACCATGACTTATTGTATGCTATTCCATTCACAAGTCTCAGTTCCATTCCTCTCTTATTTGAAATGTCATTCAAACTCACCTTCCTATCATGTAATGCACAAATTAATTAGTCAAATGCTTTTATTTGTTAGAAGAAAGTTATGAGATCTTTACATGTCACCTTTTTAACACTATAATTTGTATTATTTTTATCTAAAATCTTTTACAATTCTTATAGTTAGAACCTATAAATATAAGTTTTTTCAGGAAATTCAATTGGTATTATGATATTAAAAAAGGTAATAATCATTTGAGACATTTTCTTTTACATTTATACTACACCGTAGTCACTTTTGCAAATACATAACTTAGTGTATCATTATTTTCCCTCCATCTTTTCTCTTGAAAGTAAAGGAACAACAAACGTAAAATAGGTATAGTAAAATGCAAGTGTGAAATTATAAAATCCGAAAAAAGGTTATAAAGAAGCACCGTAACTTTCGCTTTTAGAAACTATCCTTTTCTTTATTATGCGAAGACAAGTTGTACAAAGTGAAAATTATGATCCATCTTCGTAAAATAAGAATTTGGTAGAAGAAAAAGAAAAATTACAAGATTTGACTTGATAAAATCAACACTAAGAGGAAGACATCATCTAGGACAATGAAGTATAGTTAATGAGAAAATTGTTTCTCTTGTGTGGAAAAAACATATGTATATTAAAATTGTGAAAGACGAGACAGAAAACGTGAAAATGTGGAGAATAAATACAAGAACTATATCAATGAAGTGAATAAGGTTGAAAACCATCAGAATTTTATTTATTTAAATAAGAAAATTTAAGTAGTTTTAAGCATTTAACACAAGTACATGAGTCACAATAATTAATTAACATGTACAAAAACAAGTTAAAACCATAAACCAAAAAATTAGCTACACTATTATAAAATCTTTTAGTTTTCTTTTAAAAAAAATTCTTTAGTAACTGGTGTAATAAAAGTCAATATTAAATATTTGCGTATTTCTCTGAAATAAATTTTAACTTTAATCGAAAAACAATCAAAACGCTTATTTTATTGTTCCTAAATTTTGTGAAAATAAATTAAAGAATATAGATATTCCAAAAGAAAAACACCAAAAGATGTGAGAAACTATACTAAAAAAAATTATAAATTGTTATCTTTTGGAGGTTCAAAGATTTCCCCATTCACAGAGAAAAAAAGATGAAAATGAAACATCCGCTAGTGCTTTCAAACAGGTGTGTTTGCAAGGAAAACAAATAGTTTGCACCTAAATTGTGCTATTTATAGTCTTGTGGTGGATCTCAAAACATACGAACAGGTTTAGAACCAATATATAAACTATTTTACTTATATCAATTTTGTTTAGATAAAATTTTCAATAAGTACTTATAAAAAATAAAGAGATAAAATGAATAAAACTTTTTTCTTAAATTAAATTTATAAGTTAATTTTTTAATAAAATTTCTTTCATTTAACTTCTCCGCAACCTAATTTTGACTTATGTATGAGTTAATTTCAACATACAAGAAAAAGTTGTTGGAAGTAACTGGGTTAACCTTGCTTGCAATCCGTAGCACAAACGGTTCCAAAACTCCATGATCTGGTTCCCAGCTAAATTCGAACCCATTTCCAATCCATTGACACAAAGCAAATGCCCGAATCCATTAGAGTGAAAAACACCATGCATCATATGACCCTGTAATTCAATTAATTTAGACTTACCATTATTAATTGTAGTAATTGCGTCACAGCAGCCTCCACAGCTTGTACAGGTACCCAGTGCCTCCTTTGAGGGCAACACAAAGTGATACTTCTTATTGCAAATGAAATGGTTGCCCCAACCTGTGCTATATTCAAATCCCATACACAATTGAAGTGAGAAGATAAATTAAAGTGAATAAAGCATACGAAATAAGGTATATATCATCATGTAATTAACTAACTATATTAATTGTTTTTAACCATGAACAATAAATACTACTTAGAGAAATGTTAGCCACACATTCTCTTACATACAATTTTTTTACTTATTCTTTTATTATTTATTATAAAATTAACATATATGGAACTCATTTTTTATTTATAGAAATTTAGTTTTAATTTGATTGGTCTTACATGAATTTTAATAAAAATAAATAAATAATTAGAGATTTTTACATACTTTCTATTATTAATTATAATTTATTAAAAGTCACAAAATTATATACAATATTCATTAAATAGAAACTGAGACTTGTATCATTGTTTAAGTTTCAATAAAATTCAATCAATGGTTATTAGTGTCTTTAAAAGAATATATCATAGATTGTGTTATCAATAGTTCTTTTTTACATATGCCTCATGCTATTAGCTATAATTAAATTCAAAACCAAATATTAACATTACCAACGTATTGACAATGCTTGCAGTGACGATTCAATGCTGCCTCTATTGGCTCTTCAATCACAAACAACAAGATATGTAAAGGTGGGTGGTGATGAACTTCAAGTTGAAAAGACCACATTGGCATTTCCATGCTTAAATTACTCTCCAAATTTGCATATTCAAGTAATGCATTCATGTTCTCACGAAATGGCCTGTTAAACATAACAGGGTATCCAGGTTCACCAAAATTCTTGAACCTGAAAACCTTCCCACACCTCTTCCTTTTTTTGTTCCCAACTACGTCAACTTTCAACATGACCTATAGACTTTGATGAAGCTGATGACTAGTGGAGAAATTATGGGGGTGATGTTTTTTAGAATTTCATGCATGTTGTAAAGAAGGAAAGTCTTATATATATATACCTGTTATTACTCTCACTCACACACATAGTGCCTTGAAATAAATTTGGACACGGTAATAAAGAGTTACACATACTTGTGTAGCTTCTATTTGCATGATCTGTTTCAAAAATGGGTTTCTTTCAAAATTTATCGCACTAACCTACGAAACGGTTGGTGTTTTGAAGTAAACTATAGGGACCATGCAATTACAGCCTCTTCGTTCCCTACAACTTATATTCTATGATCAAATTGGAGTAGTTGATTCCTATCTAGTAGGCTAGAGGCAAATGCAACACTTCTTGTCTAACTACCGTAAGGTGCATATTTTTTTTGTTAAATAGAACTTGCATGTCATGCATATATATATATATATATATGCTTACTTTGATAACAGGGTTATTGTAAAAGTGATCAATTACACTGTTTCCCTATGCAACATGTATCTTATTATTTCTTTAATTACTTAGCAAATATTTTTTTAAGAATAAATTGAAAAATAAAGAAAAACAAAAGACAGAAAAAAAAATTATGACATTTGAAAAAAATAGGTACCACGAGATTTATAATCAAACAAAGAAGAAATTTTAAGGTAGACTAAGATTTTGATTGGAATTTTTTTTTTCAATAAATTAATATTTATAGTAAAAAAAATAAAAAGAGTAAAATAAATTAAGCTTCTGTCATAAGTTGCAATTAAGTTATGCATAAATTAAAAATCAACATTTTGGTCAAACAAATAAAGAAGAGAGTTTCTATAAAAATTAAAAGTTAAAAAGTTAATTATAACTTACAAAATAACTTAATTTTTTTTCTCCTATAAATATTTATTGGGAAGTTTATTGAAATAAGGACCAGGCTCACTGCCATGTATGTTAGCATCCTTGTTAAATGCAATTAATAACCATACAATAGACTTGGTTCATCTTAAATTTTTTTTCAAGCCTGTCTAAGTTTTGTCTTTGCTGACTTATTTGTTACGAACCTAAATACACATGAATTGCATGAAAAGTGAACTAATTGGACGGTAGCATTTTAAAAAAAAAATATTATGTTGTGGTTGAATTAATTTTTTTTTCTTTCAATAACTATTTAATCAACATGTGTCTAGTAATAATAATTGTTTCTCCAATTGATTCATAAACAAATATCAATAACTAAAGAAGCACTAAAAATACAGTTTTTTTCTTTAAAAAAAAAACAGTGCACAATTTTTATAAAGTAAAAATATGACTACATAAATTTATCATGTATTCGAACAGTGATCTCATCAACAAATTTGGGTTTCCTTGGTTTGTGCATGGACAAAGACTTCATTTGGAGATCGGTCAAAAGTTATATTAAACTCAATAAGACCTTTGCTATTAAATTCTAAAAAGAAGAAAAATATTTTCCCCCATCATCGTCACGTTTAAGCTCCATACACTTGTATTCCACATAATCATCACCTACATAAATAAATTGGTGGTAAAAAAGGTCAAGTAAAATTTTGCTACCTCCAATGGTGTTCGTAATTATTTTTCTTAAAACATCAAGCAATATATCCTCACTTACTTTAATGACTTCAAAATCACTAGGACATTCAAACAATACCCTTTTAGATGATGAAATCATGTCACCATTGTAATACACAATAGTAGGTACACTCTCCATGTTTTTACCAAGGCAAGAAAAGCAATTAGAACTCTAGGAAGAGTGGTAACTAGGCTTTTGATCCAAGCAATAACAATTGAAACTCTAACAAATCCTCTTGGAGTGCTAAGAATGAAAACAAGAATTCAAACTAGAATTTTGGGGATCCTAGAAATAAGATTCTAATTGGGGTAAGAAAAGTAATTGGAATTCTGGATCTAGTGATGCTAATCAAAAAACAACTTGGAGAAGCAATAGCAATTGGAACACAACAAATGCCTCATGCGATGATGGTGTAAATGAAGGTTTTCAAGGTAGAGGAGAACGCAATGGATTTGGTCCAACAATATAAACAATTTAGATTGCGTTTATATTTAATATGGTTGGTATGTGTATCAGAAAAAATAAAACAATGTTCAATCAATACGTCTCAGAAAAAATCAGTGTAGTCAATACATCTTAGGAAAAGTAGTGTTCAGTCAATAAATATAGTGTTGTAGTGTTCAATCAATAAAAAACACAAAATGTATTGTATTTTTACTCAATTTTTAAAAAAATAGTTCAATAGAATCTCGATTTCATTGTTTAAGTTTTTTTTATCATAATGGAATCATGATTTCGTTGTGATAAGGGGGTTGCCAAAAAATAACAACGTAATGGAGATTTCGTTGTGCCAAGGGAGGTGCAAAAAAAATTACAACGAAATCGTGGTTCTATTGTTATGTTTGGGACAATTAAAATATACAGCAGAATTGTGATTCCGTTGTATATACAATGAAATCACGATTTTTTTGTGATAATGGGGTGCAAATTTGAGCATTCAACAAAATCATGATTTTCTGTGTATTTTATTCAACAGAATCATGATTTCATGAAAAGGGCATTTTTGGAATTTTCCAAGGTTATTAGTGCCAATAAACCTTAATAAAATGTGAAACATTGAATCATAGTCACAAATCAGCTAGAGGTAACAATTTTGGTAAAACTTTGGTAATATCTAAGCATCATTGTAATAAAAGAATATATAATAAAAAATATATTTATACATAAAAGAGATAAAAATATTTATAAAAAGTAAATGAAACTTAAATATTGTTATCTCTAAAATTAGAACTCAATAAATAAAAATAAATACCTTAACATTATAAATATATCTATTTTTAAAAACTTTATTTTAAAAAGTTAGGGGACCAAGGCCCTCAAATATCAAAGTCCATCTGTCTTGAGAGTGTCAAAATCTTTGTAAGTACACCATTGAATTTGACTTGTGAGAAAATGATGATAGTATGTTAGTAACAAATAATATGTTTTAGCAAAAGAAAAAAAACATAATACTTTTTATTATATTATTAGATATGAGATGCATGTCTATTTTGAATAGAACAATTATAAATCCTTCTATTATATCCTAAGACTAATTCTACTACTTTATTTTTATTAAAAAAATTGTCAATATGACATTGGTGTAGATTATCTATTAGTTTTGTTGATGACTAATTTTTATCAAAAAACTTGATTATTCACTTTTAATGGAATCTCCCTTTTTAATTATATTTTTTCATCTACAAGACTTAAATATGAGACCTTACTTAAACAAACCAAACAAATTCTACTCAAACTAAAGACTTATTAATTGTTACTTTATTTGTATGATACATATTGAATGCATTTTATATTTTCAAAGACATTAAATACATTACTTTTTCATTCAATACTTTCTTTATAATAATATAGTAAGACAATTTGTAGGATGATATAACACTATTCTTTTGATTATCCCGTGACAGTTCGGATTCATAGACATATGTGCAATGTTTGTGTTGTTAAAGAAAAAGGAAACATTTAAATTCGAATTTAAAAAAAAAATTAAATTTTTTTATAGAACTAGAACCAATTTTGAGATTTTATAGGTCCGGGGCAAAACCGTAGATAAGACCAGTATTTCTAAATGTAATTAATTAAAAAATAATACATTTTGTTACATTAATAAATAACATAATTTTAACAAATTTTAAGGGTGTGATAAATAATATGAAGTGACAAAAGAGAGGTAAAAAGAAAAGATGAGTCAGGATCAGCCCAATATAACCCTTGCACATGCCGTCGATCCCACATCATATCGTATTGGTTGTGTTGTTTTATGATGGCACTTCTTGTGCTTGTTAATGATGTGTTTATTTGCTGATAAAAAAAAAATATCTGAATGCTTCTGAATCGTAATATATACTTTAACGTATATTTCGTTATAGGATGCATTATATTAGTTGCTTACACCACATACCAATTTAATTATTAAACTTCGAAGCAAGTTCAATAAAATCATGTACCATATAATTTGCTTCTGCAAAACTAGCTTCCCAGGTAGGGAATGATTTTTCGTTTTGTATGTAGCAATTGACAAACATCAACTCAGTAATTTATTATGCAGTGTACAAAAACCACATAATAAGGTGTTTTCTGTTGAAGGATGCAGCATCTAGTTCCCCCTGGCAATAATTCCTAGGCTGACCTGCTCCACTTCTGGCCTTACTGTTATCTGTAATCAGTAAGCGAGTGGCATACATAACACTCAATCCCTGGATTCCACTAAACCACACAGAAACTTTGCTATTCTATACTAGTTCCTCAGCAAGAGTAACTCCACATACTGCATCCAAATCCAATGATTTACAATCTAAGCCCCACCGCTGGCATGACTTTCGAAAGTATGACGTGGGCATCAAGAAAGGATAAATATTTTCATCATAATCACAACAGTGCCTCCACACATGTAAACCAAGAACCATGATCTGCTCTACCATCAGGCATTATCTAACAACTCGTGTGATAATATATCGTCCTTTTTCTAGATCGTATATTGTCTTCAACTGAGGTTTCCTCCACCTAGATATAGACCATGCCGTTAACAACACTATAAAAATTCCAATAATTGAGAGGAGAGTATGTGATTCATCACTGAAAATGGTGGCAATCCAGTTATGGTTCTTTATATCAGCGTCAGCTTCTGTTTGCAGAATAAAAGCTCCCAAAGCCCAATCAAGCGGAATACTTCCCACCTGATTAGCAACCTTGACCCTGGCCAACAGCCATTCCAGTCAGTAAGATTCAGCCAACAAGAAATGGAAAAGAGCAAGTGCAAGCACATAAACATGAATGAAAAGATAGTTATCAAATCCTTGAACCCAGTAAAATAGAAGCACCCAAATCCAAATTCCAAACATGCATCCAAGATCTAATTCCTCTTGTACAAGCAATGATTTCTATTACAATATGCATATAATCATGGGTGCATGACATGACAACGGAGGAGATCTAATGGTAACTGAGTCATGAGGTGTTAAATGTGTCAACGTAAATCCAATAAAACAACATTGAAAAATTTTGGGCAAACTATACTTGCTACCAAGATAGTTATAAAATCACAACCATATTCATGAGATCACACAATTCTACTACTTTTGCCACACCAACTGATCTTGATCAACCCACAACAAGATCTGATTAGTTTGTGTGGTATCGGAATGTTTAGGCATAGGATTGGTAGAATCAAACATGCCCACTGTGCTGATCAACCGGTTTTTTTCTTCTAAAAAGATCCCACCCAACTTTGAGCCCTATTTTGCTTTCTTCCATTTCTACATGATCGCTGTTTTGTGATTTCAACCTGTGGCTTGTGTTCTTTTTTTATCCACAGTGGGGAGAAAGGGTTGTTCTTGCTGACGACTGGGTCATCAATTGCTGGGTGGCTGGTTCAAACTTGTTTGAAGCTGCAGTTGTGGTTGAACTCCTATCTCCTAAGTCAAACACTCATCTCTCCTTAGTTTCTTGCAGGTTTGGTGGTTCTCTCAAACTACATTTTGCCAGGTGTGGCCGCCACAATCTTGTAAAAACATGTTTTTCTTCCTTTTCCTTACTGGTAGTAAACCTTATGAGTTGTGAATTTCATATGCATTTTTAATTGAAGATTGACTAAATGTTAGTTGCATTTTTAAGGTTACTTTGCCTATTTATGTTATTTTATGTATATATAATTTGTTCGAATATAACTCAAGATATAATGATCCATGTTACAATCATGTTTCGTTTTTCACCCTCTTCCAATCTATATTAGGACCTGGATTTTAACAACATTGCTCACTTCCCAAGTTTCAAAAATATTGCACGCAATACCCTTTCTTATTTGGCAAATGTACTGTGTTTCATTAATATATGTATCCTGACATCATTGTACGCAGTACACACTTGTTCAAGCAGGAGGAGTATTGCATGTTTTAATGAAGGTAAGTTACATGAAATGACTCAGCTACCCTTTTGTAATTAAAATAGATATGTGTCCTCATCTCTTATTATTCTCTTTCCTTTTTTTTTTCACTTTCCTCTTCCTTATTCATCCTATGACCTCCTCCATTGCTGTCCTCAAGTTAAACCCCTGAACTATTACAATTTACAACAGCCACCAAACTATGAAGCTTCCATCCATCTACCCTACAGGCCTACACACAACTTAAACACCAAGTCTTCTCAAAACAGCATATAAACCTCCATTTAACCAGCAGAGCATCATCCCTCTCTGCAGTTAAACAACCAAGACTCAACAAAAATCACCAATTAGTCCACTTCAAAAGTACGCAAACACAATCATCAGAAAATCATTACTAGACTCAAATCACCTTTTGCAAATCTCCTATGAGCCAACCCCAAAATAACTCCCAACTTTGCTCAAACCAATAAGCCCCTTGTTAATGTCTTCAACTAGGGATATTGAGAAGTGAGAGATGGTGGCTGTGCCCACAGCATTGGCTTGGTGTTTTAATGGCCTCAAATGCCAATAGCCAATGCTATTGGGTGATTGAGCCTTCTCCACTCAACAAACAACCCATTTGGTCAATCACCAACCTCAAACCAGCCCTGACCCACATGGATTGCAATCCATGGACAGAAAACAAGTAAATCTTGAGCTCCAGTTTCAAAAGAAAAAAGGAAGTGCCCCTATCACTCTCCTTCCAGACAGACCACACGACTGCCATGAATTTCTCTTCCCTGCAAACCAAACTCAAGACACCAACAATTGCCAAGATCCTCATCCATTCCACAGCCTTCTAATTGGCTTGTTGAATCACCTTTTATTTTATACTTTTTTCCATTTTCCCCACTGGTTGGGGTTTGACAGAGAGGAGAGAATAGGTAGAGGGTTTCATTGGAGATTCACGAGAGTGGTTTTCCTAGGGCTTTTCTTCAGCCTTGGATAACAATTTTAATTGGGAAATTTGAAATTTAAAATACCTACAAATGGAAGCTAATCCAATTCACATTAAAGGAGGCCAGTGTATGGCATCAAAAAAGAAGGTATATAATTTCACTTCACCAAACCGCAGGAAGTTATTGGGATGTTTTCCTAAAATGTTTGTTTCATGTACAAATGGGACTAAATGTTCAATGCCCGTAATATTATCAACCTCAATATATTCAAATACCTTAAAAGAAAAACAAGCAGGAATACCTCTCATCATCCAAAGCAATTCCAAGACTGTCGTGAAGCAGAGCAACAATGTATGCTGAAGAGAAGCAATACCGAAGTAAATCTTCCTCATCATGGGAGACATATTTTTTCTTCAGCCTTAACCAATCCTTGCCACAGAATTCTTTCCCAGCATTCATCAACTTGGACAGATAGGCCCTTGGCTTCAATCCAAAAAACTAACACAAACAAAGAATCAAGAATCAGTGCGATAATGATGTATCAATAATCAAAATAGGAAAAATAGAACTGAGCATGCTGCATGTCAGCTATTCGAGACATAATAGGATTACAGCACATTACTATTATTTCCATTCTCCAATGCATCCCTTCAAGACAATAACAAAAATACAGTTATACTAGACAACAGTAAAAGAACCTTTGATGTGTAAAAGAAATTTTCTGTGGCCAAAAACTTCCCCTGAAGCTTTGGTATGAAAGTTGATCCTATGTCACAATGCTTATAGGAACATGATTCTGCATAATTCAAAAATGAAACAACCAACTTAAACACAAAAACAACAGTGAAGAAAATCTTAAAGGGAATCTAACAATAGAAAATTTTAGTAAATATGACCTTTCCCTTTTTGTAGCAGTGTAAGTGCTGCAGATCTGCACTCTGAAAAGTTTCCCCTGGTTTGGACAGTGAACTGATATTGGTTTTTTTCACTCTCTGAGCTAGGAGGGAACTTCCATGATTCAACATTATATGAGTATCCGGTAGGAGTACAAGGATCTATCCGCAACCCTTTTTGAAGAGATTGAGAAGCTGCACTGAGGAAAGTATAGAATCAATACCGAACCATTTTACCATCTGAAGAGACTATGCAATTCAGTGGCATGCCTGCAAATAGTTGTTAAACAAGAGAAAAAAGGAGGCAGGTTGCCAAATTCAAGTGAAACATTTGACAACTAAAAGGACATGGCACATGAAACACTGCACATGGCACATCTAAAGGAATGCATAAATATAGCCACCAAATAGCTTAATTATTTTTTGCCAAAAGATCTTTAACAAATTAATATTTCAAAGAAATTTTTTTGTTGGTTTCAACAAAAAGAGAAAGCAAGAACTTCATATACAGAATTTGAATTACAAAATCATGGTGTGGAGAAAATAGGCCAGCATGAACTTACAATCAGTGCTACATCACTGCATTAAAATTTAAAATACAGAGTTCTACAAGAGAAAATCACATTTTTCACCCCTACAAACTTTGAAAAATTCACATCTAAATAAGAAAAATGAAGTCTTATGGTCGGATAATATTTTAACCAGGATAACCTTGATCATTAATTTATACTAATATCAGTTGTACAGCAAAACAAAGATATAGTAAATAATTTAAAGATCAAACCAATTGTATAGAACATGTTTGTGCGAGATGTTTATAGCCTGTATAATATTGTTATTTTATTCTGTTAATTTTTTTAAAGAAAATGTACTGTTCGTATAAATGTCTAAGAAGAATTTCATGCTTCAAAATTGTAAAAATGCCAACCATCAAACAATATGGTAATTAAGTTCAAAGATATCTTCAATTAAGTCAGAATAAGGAAATCAATACAACAATGCAGCACATTTAATCACCCAAGTTAAATTTCTAAAAAGAAAAAAATAAATTACCCAAGTAAAATTCTCCCAATACAAGTGCTTCTTTCAACGAGTCCTGAGCAGCATTCTGCAAAATGAATAGCAATCAGAAAGTGTAAAACACTGGTATCATTCTAAGTGTATAGAAACATGACCAGCCATGTGACTGGCAAAGAGAAACACAATGAATTAAAAGGTAGCAATCAAAACCATTGAACTTTTTACAAGGGCAGGAAAGTAAAGAAATAAAATTGTGGTCATCACTGTCACCACCAAAAAGTGTCAGCATCAAAAAAAAAAAAATTCATTTGTTGTGAATTTTTTTATTGAATTAAAAATTTGGTCCCTATACACCATTTTTTAATTTGATTCCTCTTGAAAAAATGTTCATAATCAGTCTCTATCATTATAACACTTATAAAGTTGCTAACTTGTTAGACATTTGTCCTACATGGCATTTGAGTGATCAAAACATTAGACAAATCAAGAATTTTCGAAGAATATTATCACTAGGGAAAACAGTAGAGACTAATTCATTAAGGCCTTCCCATGTAGGGAGTGAAATGTAGGTATTTTTGAATGTCAAGCATAGGTATTAAAATTTGAATTTAACCTTTTTTTCAGTGTAACATCATTTGCGAATTGCGATTTAGGATGCAGAATGTTGATAGATACACACATGCTATCAAGCCCTTGAACACAACAATGGGAGATAACAATTACCAGGCCAAAATGAAGAAAGCTGTGGCTGTAAAGGTTGTAAGTGGTATTCCCAAATTTAACAGCTCGTGAAAATGAAGGCAGCACTGCTTCTCTTGATACAAAGGTCACCTAAAATAAGGTAGAAATCCATTCATGTTTCCCAGCAGTATGAAGTGTGAACCTAGCCATAAAGCCGGAGCTTTCTTTCTAAAATATTGGCTTTAAAACTCACTAAGTAACTGCATTTGCAGTCAAATCATATAAAATTTTACAGTATAAATAATATGGATCCAAATAAATAAAATTGTGTAACAGCAACTATGAAGTTGTACCTGAGCAGAAGCACCACCAAGTTCAATAATCCCAGTTGTTTCCAAAGGATCACCTCCAAGAGTGCCAAGTGCATAATTAGCAACAACCCAAGCATACACTCCTTCATCAGAACCTTTATAAACACAATAATAGCATAAGAAACAAAGAAGCTAACAACCATGCCATTATGGTTGTTCTAAAAATTACTACAAAAGTACAAATTATTGCAAAATTAAGGAGATGGAGAAAACAAAAGAAGCATCACAGTGGTTAACTTACACCAATATAAGCTACACTCATTCTTAACATTATTTAATAATTTTTAATTAAATAACTTTCATATAAATAATATTACAAAGTTTGTAATTAATATAAAATTAGTTTAATTTCTATGCACTGGTAGTGTAAAAAAATTTACACTGTCAACTAATCAGGAATCATGATATTGATAACTATTTACTAACCACATTGGCATGAGCATGAGTAAAAGAGAAGAGTGAAAGAGAAGATGTGACAATTGGGCTCACTACATCATAAATCCTTCAGACATCTAAAGTGTGATCTTAGGTTTCATAAAGAACATATTCCCTATCACCATTCTCCCTCTTAGCCTTTCACATTCTTCCTTCTAAACACGTGACCTCTTCATCCTGTTTCTATCTTCACAACCAACATTATTGATAACTCTAAGGTTCAATAAGGAATGCCAAGGGGAGGTCAGTACACCATTTAGCTACAACATCATAACGAACATTGTGCTAAAACTGATAGAATTTCAAAGCCCTAAATTCCCTAAACTTGAATTCCCGCCATCAGCAACTAATCCCTGGGTCTATTGCAAGATGTATAACATGATTGCAGTTGACAAGATAAAAAATTGCACAGAACAGAAAGAAAAAAAATAACACCAGCATAAGAATCCTTCCGCTTCAAGTCATCATTCCCCCTCCCACTGACATCCACAAAACAGACGTTCCATGAATGAAGCTCCATATGCGAAAGTTTTGTAGTCCAATTCCAAACTAATACACGGCTCATTCTATCCCCCTCTCTCTTCTAACTCTATTCAGGGTAAAATCTCAGCCAGGCAAAGTTCGAGCCCAGTTGGTAGGAGAAACCGTTTTTAATTTCCCCAATTTCTCTTCTTGATTTCCTAATTTGCATAAAGAGAGTAAAAACACATTCTCAACATCTCCTATTATTATTAATACAATACACAATACTAAAACTAGTTCTGTCACATTCATTAAGCTACACAAGTGCACATCCTTACTGGCCACTAACAAACAACCCCTCGACCCATTGAAAATCCCTACAATACAGTGACATGTAGACAATAAAAAGCAGAGAGAATGTATAGCTAGCTTTGCTCCACACACAAACAGACACAGGAAAAGAGAGAGATGCAGCTGGACATGCAACTACATTTTTTTTATCCGTGGGAATCGAAGAAAGGAACCATGCAACTACATTAAATAAGTAACTTACTTATAGTGTGTTTGGATTAGATTCATGGTAAAAAATAATCAATAAATTTTTTATGGTGAAGACAAAGCAAGTTGTTTCTACTTTTTCATGGAGTCACCATGATTTTGTGTGAGATAGAATTGATTCTTGTATATTATCCAAACAACTATCTATTACTCAACTCGAAGAGAATTGCCTCCGATAGAAGTCACGTGACACGTGTAGTCTCAAACAAACAAACAAACAAAAAAAACAAAAAAGAGCGAAGAGAAAAGATAGAAAACTCAGAACCTGTGATAACAGAAGCCCATTCGTCCCTAAACTTGAACCCGGAGTCACGCAGCACCTTCCTGCACGACGCCAAAATCCTCTCCTGCGCCGCCACCTCGAGCATCCTAAGCCCCGCCGTGGCCATCAGCCTTATCTCCGTCTCCCCCCAGCTCTCCCTTGGGATCCACCGCTTCGCGAACTCCGCCAGCTCCGCCACCGACCCGCCCGCGCCCTCCGTATCCTCCGCGAACGCCGACAGCCCCGGGTTCACCCGCATCGACTTCAACCCCTCCCTCCCGGAGAACTCCAGCGCCCTACCAGACCTGTATTTAAACACGTGCACACGCGTGCCCGTGCTCCCGCCGTCCACGATGATCCGGTACCGGAAATTCGCCTCCGGCGGGGAGAAGGCGTAGTAGGAAACGAGGAAGAGGAAGGAGAGCGCGAGGGAGACGAGGATTACGGAACGGAGGGACTTTGATTGCGCGGCCTTAGGGTTACGAGCGAAGAGGTTGGTGGAGCGGGTTTTGGTTTTGATCGGATCCATTAATTCGTTGTTGTTGTTGAGATTGGAGGCAGTGCTGCGAGTGCGGGCATTCGATCGGCGCATCAAAGGTCTAAGAAGGGAGTGAGGGAATCGGCAGTCATTTCATCGCCGGAGGGGTGCCAGCGGCGAGGTTTCTCTCTCTAGGCGTGGTTTAGAGAGAGAAAAAGAAGAGGAAGAAGACGGGGAATAGGATCTGTTTTGCAGAGTTTACGCGTTGCGTTGTGTCAAATCGTTTCCACGCCGATCCGGAGATTCGGTTCGGGTTGTTCTGAGCCTCAGGTTCGGACTCCCGGCTTGGCCTGGGGTCGCTTTCTGAAGAATAATTACTGTTTTAACGGAATTATTTTCTATCATTATCATGATCAATGATCAGAAGAAGAAAAAAAAAAAAAACTAAACTAGCATTCCATTTTCTAGGGAGAATAATAATTAGTTAATCACGATAATTAATTTTGTGGCAAGAAAAGAGGAAGGGAAAGTAAAAGATAGAAAATTTATTTTGACCGCAAAAAGTTATAAATATAATAAAAAACTAACATAAAATAAAAAAATATTGTAATATTAATATATTCAGACAATTTTTGCAATATATTTCTATTTTCTTCTAATAATTTTATTTCTTAAAATTATTAAAAGTTATAAAATTATGAATGAGATTTACTAAATAAAATGTAAAACTCAGAAATTTTGTTTTTAATCAATTTCAGCTGATAATAAAATAGTATATTAAAAAAATGTGCTAAGGAATGTATTGTATCATTGTTGCCTGTATTTATAAGAGAACGAATAAAAAATATATTTTTGAAATGTGCAACACAATACACTTTTTTAAAATATATGATTTATTATTGATTAAATTTATTGAAAAAAATTGTGAGTCATGTTCCATATTTATTAACCTATACTTCAAGACTATGTAATTTTTAATAATTTAACTAATAATAATATATTAAAAAGAACATATACACGCAATAACAATATGTTGTTCGGTAAAAAAGTTAGTATATTATCATCTAATCACATTATATTAAAGTAAATTTGTTAATTTTGATAATAATTATTGTTAAAATAACACCAAAACCAATTTTTAATTGACTAATCATATATATCTCTTAAATTCATTAAAAACTTGTATTACTAACATTCATTATACTTGTAATCAAGTTATAGTAACGCGAATAACTATAGATTGCCTTGGAGGTCTAACTTTGCAATTGGTATGGATCATGAAATATTTCTCCTTGGACCAAACACTTATTGTTTGCTTAGATAGGGAAAAAAAATATAGAAATAAAAATGAAAGAGTGAAAATAGGTAAAAAGAGGGAGAGAGTAAGAATTAAAGATGGATATCAAGAGAAATAAGAAAGAGATTATGAGAGAGAAAGAGAAAGATGAGTTAAAATAGGTAAAAAATAATGAATAAATTACATTTGCAATCCATGCGATTTTTATAAATTATATTCTATATTTTTCATTTTTTGTACATACAAAAAATATCTTAATTGTTTAGCTCATATGACACTCATATTCACTTTTTCTTAAACACCATTTAATAATTTAACATAAATTAAACATATGTTGATCACATGACTTTTAATGAAAATTTATGTCTAAAATATTTTCATCTTCTTCCTCAAAATCACATCTTAGGTTTTACAAACTCTCATATTCTTCAACAATCCCTCTTCACTTATCACAACCACCTCCTTCTCCTTCTCCTCCTCCCTCTCCCATGACAACATCATCTATTTCTCCTCATCATCGTCCTCGTCCACCAATACGGCATCCGGGCGTACCCATTTCCACCGGAGCAACCACCACCATCGAGCCTCCACCATATCCACCTTCTCGTTCCCCACTGTAGCTTCGACCACCATCACCGTTGTCCCTGGACACTGGCGTAAAAGTAATGTATAAAAAGTGAGGAATATTAAGTACAATTTGAGAAAAAAATACAGGAAGTGTAATTTATGCTAATGGGTAATTTCGTCTGCTCAGATATTTCAATTGACATTAGTTGATGACATTAACAAAAAGGGGTAAAAGTAATATATAAAAAGAGATGAGTATCAGGTGTAATTTGAAAAAACACAAGAAGTGCAAATGTAATTTATTCAAAAATAATACATGTAGATCCCACCATTTTTAAACTTATTTCTTGCGTACCAAACCACCAAATACTCAAATCCATGTACTCAAAATGGTTTCTCTCGCCAAGAAACAAAAACAAACAGGGCGTTAAAAGTATTACTAATTGGAAGACTCACGAGTTAAACTAGAAGCTTGATTGACAATTTTCAATCTTCACTTGAAATCCATTATGCAGTTGATCTAGAGCCTTAATAATTGCATTACAAACAGAGGAATTACGAATTTGTTCAATTATGACGTAATGAAAATAATATATAATTATAATTAAACGATTAGATTGATAAAAAATATATTATTATAAGTGTAAGAGGTACCATAACTTTTACTAGTATAAGTTTATCTCTCTATGTGTATGTGTAATTTTATTAACTTTGGTGATCTTTAGAAATGTCAAGATGAGTGAAGATTTTTATTATACTGAAAAAGCTTACAAAAGTAATCGAGAGACCTGTTTAAATTCTGTAGGATAGGCATTTCTAATTGCTTGACAAAATGACTTAAGAAAATTTAGAACACGTCAATTACACTCTTTCAAAGGTTTCTACCATATAAAGCCAATCAAGAGTTTGTCATAGGAAGTCCCTACAGAAGTTCATAAAAAAAGTATATAAATGGCAGCATAAATTACCCATATCAGCCATTTTCAGATTCATGAGCTAATCAAGGTTTCTACCTAATATAACCAATCAAAAGTTGGTCATTGGACATCCATACAAAAGTTCACAAAAAACAGTATATATGTATGGCAGCATAACTTCTCCAGTATCAGCCTTGTATGAGTCCTTGTATACATCATATAGCCCTCTAAAATGCTCACTACCAAATCACATCTGTACAAGAAAACAAAAAACAAAACGTTGGTCTCCCATCAAACCTTGCTATGCTGTGAAGTTTTTGGCAGGGAAATGCAAAAGCACTGATTACCTCATGCAAAAATCAACAATGCCTACATTCAAAATGCAGTTCATTCATAGTAAGAGAGTTTTACAGTTAATATACAAACGGAGATATCATGATAGATTTTGTTCTCAATGAACCAACCAACATGAGAATTTTAAGAATGAAAGATTGTTATATGCTTTTTCTTTGTTTTTCTACGAAAAATTTAAGTATACTTCAATTCAAAGCAAAAAAAATCTTCGGACTTGGAACATGCATAGAAGACTCTTACATTTACCTAAGCCCAAATAGACAAACTCAAACAAGTAAGGACTTGAAACGACAACCAGTTTGATATATAAGATCTTATCTTGTTTCATTTGACTAATCCTGATGTTTGCATATTAAAGTGCATAGATATTCAAGGGCAGAACAGGTTGCACAAGTGGAATAAAATATAAAAGTATCTATACTGAAATCAACCCTAGTCTAGCCATACCCCATGCATTTGATAAATAGTTCTAGCCTAGCCATACCCTCAGCACCACGTTTTCCATGTCCACTTACCCATTGCACATACTTCCTAAAGCCACAAAAACAAATATGTGTAGAGTTTGATCCTTGTTACCCCTATTTTTACAAAATTTTAAATGCTAAACTTCAGCAAGAGACAGGTGGACTTAATCATTATCCATGCTTCAAGGCCAAAGGGCTTATGTACCCTATTGTCCAGAGGCTCCTCGCTATGCAAAGGTAAAGGGAGGAATATTGTACGCAGCCTTATCCTTGTATATGCAAAGAGACTATTTCCGGATTCGAAAGAGTCACCAAAGGGCTTGTGTAAAAAAAAACTACGTACCCCAATGCCCGAAGGCTCCACGCTATACGTAGGTAAGGGGGAGGGATATTGCACGTAGCCTTATCCTTGCATATGCAAAGAGGCTGTTTCTAGATTTGAACCCATGACCAACAAGTCACCAAAACACAACTTTATCGTTTTACCAAAGGGCTTGTGTAAGAGTGTTAAATAAGAAATCATTTATGTTTCTTCACCACGACTTAAGCTTTTATGTACTACATTAACTAGGGAATGCCTAGCTTCCAAGTCTCAATTGTTCAATAAACACGCCCAGAGCCAATGTGAAAGTATGAAAACCAATCAGGATTTTTGGACACATTTCTTTCAAAAACTCAACATCAAGAATATTTTGCTGCAGTTTTCCTGACATGAGATTAAAGTACTAACTTTTCAACCAATCAAAAGGAGTAAATATATACCTCTAATTTCCAGGCAGTCCTCGCATAGCAGGAATGGGGTTCCCTAAACGAGCTTCACGTCTCAATTGAGTTAAGCGTAATCTTTTCATAGGTATAAATTCTTTTTGTGCTTCTGAGTTCGCTGCTGATATAGATGTTGTCAGAAACATATGGATTTAATACTAATAAATGAATGCATAATTTGCACTTCTAATTAAGATAAAAATATTTTGATGCCCATTATATTAAACCTGTCTGAATATAAAAAATCCACGTGTGATTTGCCAATAAGGGCGTGACGACCATCAATTGCACCTGAGCCAGCAACCAGCATGTTCATACAATTGCTTTGCAAGAATAACATTTATCACATACATTGATATAAATTGAAAAAATATATCACAATCTCTTAACTCCAATCTTCACTGAACAAACAATCTTGCAACTGAAAATTCTTATCCATTTCTAATGGTACCTGATACAACTCTATCATATAGATGCTGTCTTACCTAGTGCAGGATTTTTCTTCTTAATATCCAATGCCCTTTTCTCGTCAATACACTCTGCTCTATGCTGGCAAGCAACAACCCTGTGATATTCCTTTAGCTGCATATGGTTCATATACAGCATCCACTCCTTATTTGTATCACATTTCTGGAAAATATTGTTTGGTAGTCTGGTGAGTGTAAGTAGACCAATCTGATTTGGAATATGCTGAAGAGATTTGCATTTGAGTGCTGATGATTCGTTGGATCTAGGATATCCTTGAAGTTTCTATGTGCCAAAATTTGCTCTTCAATGAGATAAGAATCTTAGGAGAACCACGACACAAAATCTAACCATTGTAATTAGAGTCTCCAAGGCCTTATAAAACCCACACTAGAATCACATACTTCCAATGTAGGACTCATGTCTCATACCTTACAATTGGATCATAATCTCTCACTACATCCCATAGCCACACAGTACCCATGCAGGATGGCTATGCACTAGCTACTCCTTGGCAAACATTGCAACAATGGCATCATCATCCAAGCCACTTATTTGCAGATGAGAAACATGATGAAAGTTCTGATACCAATTGGGAAGATCTTCGGAGAACCACACTACAAAAGCCACTGTAGTTGGAGAGCCCAAGACCTTATAATCTCACACTAGAATCCTATACTTCCAAAGTGCAACTCACATATAATACATAATACATCCAGCAATTTCAGGTGGCTCATTTGAACAAGTAAATCATTATATTTCAGCAATGTTGCACTATTTAAGAACTATTCTGAATTGGTCATACCTGTTAACCCAGTCAGGCCTGTCCCCATTGCATGCAATCCCACACTGGAAACATTTCTTTCACACTCTCTCCTGAACTGTTGTCTCAGTCTTTTAGTCTTCAATGCCCTTAATCGCCTTGCAGTACGTTGATGTTCATTAAGATTTTCAATATCCCACCTTACTGTAGCAAATTGATGAACGATCATTTATTGATTGTAGTCTACCAAAAAGTGTTTGTGTTAAGTCCCTAAAAATGTCAATCTTACTATATATATATATATAATAGTTACACTATTTCAATATAATTGTAGTCTACCACCGACCCAATTAACTTAGGTTAAAGGTGCTGTTGATGTTGATATAATAGTTACACTACAGTTAAGAATTAGAAACAAACAGACATTCATGACCTAGTATTTTACATAAGAAAATGACTAGTACAATAAGAGACTACTGTACAGATACGATGGAAGTTAAAGTAAAATAGGAATTGCTTATAGCTTACTTTTGTATATTAGGTAAGAAGAACATAACCTAATGTCTTTATTATGAAATTCATTTAAAACCAGAATTCTAAAGTTTTCTTTTTCTTTTTCAATATGACATGTACTAAACATAGAAAGTATATGAAACATACCAACAGATGATTGACTAGCTCCTCTGTAAAAGTTATGTGCAGGCATAGCTTCAACAGAAGGACTGGAATCTGAAAGATAAATCCAAATAGCATGAAAATCAATAACAACTTATGTATTGAAAGATAAAGATGTATAATTACAGTAACAATTAAGTCAGCATTAGGTTGAGCATTGTCTTGGCATTTTCCAGGAGCTACTTTAATCTATTTTACCACCTACAAAACAAAGTTCATCTATAAACTAATAACTAATAAGTGCACAATATATATTAATTTGACACTGACTGGTGCAGTACAATTTTAAGAAATCGTGCAGTTTATCTCCACCAAAGATCATAAGCTGGCACTTCAACATGTAGATAATCTGTCATGGTATTGCTAGATTAAGAAACTGTCAACTGAAAAAGAATCTCACCATGCACTTCCATTGAGGAATTACATGACGGAAGAAAACTATCCATTAACTATAATACATAAAATGGAGCAAGAGCATATGTTTCCTCTATTAAGTAACAGTGACAGGACAAACAGAGTCAAGCACTAGGAGTCATAGGATTAAAATTGTTATATATTAATGATATTTAAGAAGGAATAGCCTTACCCGCTTGAAAGATATTTTTCTTCACAATTTTCACTGCAATCACTTGTTCATTATCTGTAACAATGATTGCAACCAGTTAATCATAGGTTGGCAGACAGCACCAATACAAACATCAAAGAAAACATGCTTGCTCTCTGCAACAATTAGTTAATTTGAACTTGATGTACAAATAAGTTCAACTAGTTTTTTCAAGCTTATTCCATAAAATCTAAACTGTTAAATACATATAGGTGAAGAATATAAGTATTTAACATATTCAAAATCAAATTATGCCAAGTTCAAGAGTTGTCCCTCTCTTTGCACTATTAGTTTCCTCACTTTTCACCTTTAAATCTGTTGCAAGGAAGACTCTGATCCATATGATTCTCAGTCCCATCTTTCCCTGTTGAATTGCCTTTGGACCGAGCTTGATGTTTCATCTGGCTAAATCGAAGTATTCTACCTTTTGGCTGCTGCTCATTTTCTGGCCTAGATATCATTTGTGGTGCCAAATCATTCTTACTTTTACACCGAGCTTGATGCTTTATTTGGTTCAGGCGGATTGTCTTTCCTTGTGAATGTTTGCAGCAGCTATCATCAGCCCTCTCTTGATCCAATATAAGATATTTACATCTAGCTTGCTTCCGAATTTGAGATAAGCGGGTTCTGGTAACTACATAATAAAACCCACACCGTTAACTACTTACATGAGAAACTGCTGACAGTTTATCAAGTAGTAGCTCTAGAGAGCATTCCTGATCTATTAATGAAGCAATACAGGTACAGCTATCAAATTCTTCTCACAATGGTATTCTAAAGTGCATGAGAAAATTGAATAAAGGTATCATCACTAACCATCCACATTTATATTGCTCGCATATTCTTGGGACATTTGATCAACCAGCTCACTTTGCAAGTCTGCATTGATGAAAAAGGACACAACATTAGCAAATAATACTAAGGTATGGTTGGTGATTGGGTTTTTGAAGAAAAGGAAAGAGAGGACAAATTTTTTATTTCTAATAATTATTCTCTATTTTAAATTGTTTTATGATAAAGAAATAAAATGATATATTAATATAAACTTAGTTTTCTAATCTTTTACTTATTTTTATAAACATTATAATTATATAACTCTCTTAATTTGAAAGTAAAAAATTTGCCCTCCCTTTCCTTTCCCTCCAAACCCCCACCACTCCCAAACATGCCCTAAATGTAGCCAATCATAATGAATTCCAAATTTTTAGACTGTCAGGATTCACCTTTATTTTCTTGGTCATTTGTATGCACCCCAGCCACACTATCTTCAGATTGTGCTACTATCTCAGCAGATTGTGCAAGAATCAACAAGTCATTAACACATCCCTCAGAAATCATTGTCCAAGGTATCTTATTTCTTTGTTGTTGGGCCTCCAAACTAATGTCATCCCTGTGCTTATCAATCTTTCCAGACAGTTCACTGTATTGGCTATAGTGGTTTTCTAATAATCGCCACTGCAAATCAGGCTGCTGCTCCAGCTCTTGAGCAGTCACATTCAGGTCAAGGTTTTCATGAAAATTATTAAAACACTTTTCTTGTTGACCATGTTTTAGTTGCTCATTTTTAATCATTGTCATCTTCCAATGGTTTGTGCAGTAACAGGACTCGTACACAGAAGCACTATATCTGTCTAGAACAGCTTGAAATCATATGTTTCTACACCCCAAAAAAAAGGCTTGGTAAAGACAAAAGCAAATAAACATCCAAAAACAAAAACAAACAAAGCTCCAGTTGACACTGACCATTCCAATAAAACACACACGCATATCAAACAAAGAGCACAAACACACACATATATATCAAAGAGTACACACACACACACATATACATATATCAAACATAGAGTGTGAAAGGTGAGAAAGCCAATCCTGACCATTAATATAATAAGATTAAATAGTCAAGATTAGTTATTACCTCATAAGCAATACACTCCTTATCTATCTAAATACATAACAAAAATAAACCATGTTTTGTTGTTAAGACGTGGTAAGGCTTAACCCTGTTGAATCCAAAGAAAAACAGCATAAATGGTATCTGAAAATGAGTGTAAATTGTGCAAAAAACATTCTAGAACTCTTTCAAGTACTTGCATGCTGATATTCTATAAAAATTTCAATCTTTACCACCAGAAGTCAAATTCAAAACAAGCAAACATCACCTAGGAAACTTTTTCATGCACTCAAAACATTTCCAAAATCAACATGCCATACCGCGATTGCGATTTCGGCTACAATGTCAAGATTTTAGGTATTCCGTCCACATTTGCATCAGCCAAAATGTGGTTGCATCAGCCAAAGTGCAACCAGGCAAAACCAACTTAGCCAATAATCGGTCACTTTGGCCGATGCACCATCACCAGATCGGCCAAAAGGCAACCGCTTTGGCTGATGCACAACCATATCAACCAAAACACGACCTCATCGGCCGAATTTGTCTACAATTTTTCACAATATACACGGCCGTGACCACAATTCAAAACCTTGTCACAGTGTCAAAAAGTAGCAGTAATCATAGCACTGTGGATTTCAGCAGTTAATCCACTTCAATAACCATAAAAATTGGCACAGTTCTGCAAAGCAGTCAAAAAATGCATGTGGGGACCCAAATAAATAAAAAAACAAAATGGCAAACATTTATATGATAGTGACAGCAGAAAAATTACAGAAAACCCAAGAGGATACATGGACACAGGACTTGCACAGTAGTAACACAGCAGGAAAAACAAGTACATGTTTTCTTTTGTAGTGTGTGTACCTTTTTGTCTTCTTGGGGTTGAAAAAATGTACTGAAGTGATGAGACAGAGAGACAAGGTGATTAGTGAGATGAGGACAACAAATAAATACCTGAAAAAAAAAAAAAAAAAGGAAACAGCCCTAAACGGAGACTCCGAGGTAGCAAAAAACAGAAGTGGGGCAACTGGCAAGGTTTAAAAGGAATGTCCCTCTCTTCTTACTATGTGAACATTGGACCAAAAAATCATAATTAATATCGAGATTGAACGGTTTCGGTTTTGGTAACGGTTCCCCAATCATAAAACATGAAACGGAAATAATAATGAGGAAAGAAAAAGAAAAAAAAAAGAGACGCATTTAAATATTTATTTTTTATCATTAAGAAATAAATTTAAATATTTAATGCAACTAACAAAGATAATTTCAACTTAATTAGATTTTCAGATTTGAGTCCTCAACAGTAACCAACGAAGGATCCTAAGTTAAGAGGGGCAATTTATTTAAAAAATAAAATTAATAATTATCATTATAAAAAATGTTTACTAACTTTTTGGTCCCTAAACCTTTTTGGATTTTTTAGTTCCCAATTAATTTAAATTACAGGTCAAAGTCTCTAAACTTTTTCTTTGCCATCTAGTTCATGTTTTCAAGTAACATCATTAACTAATAACATGACACTAATATTGGTAGCCTAGTGACTTGTTACACAAAATTATTTAATTATGATTTTTCTTTCATTCAATTATTTATTTAATGCAATGAAACATTAATGACAAATAATTCAAAACTGCAAGTAATTAATGTCTTACAATTACTATTTAATTCATTACTCATGCAATCTTATCTAGAATAGGTTATATGAGTCATGTGGGTCTTAATAAGATCAGACTTCAAAAATGCACCAAGTCTAATTTTAAATGTGAACCTATCTAATAATTTCAAGTTAGGATGAGTTAGTGAGATGGGATGGATTGTAAACATCCCTACACAATTTGTAAGAATGTTAAATTTAAACAAATACTGATTTTTTAAAGCAACTCAACAACTAAACCCAATGTGAATATTGGGCTAGATTAATTGTAGGGTCCCATTATGAGACAAATTGCTTAAGTCACTTTGTATTTGAGATCCAACATAGAAAATGTATGATTAGTGTAAAGATTTGTTAACTCTCAATCAGTTAGAAATAACTTTATGTATACCTTTTAAAGTCATTATTACAAAAATAATAGTTTTATCATAAGTAACAATATAGTTTTAGTAGTCTCTGGTTCAAATCCTAAGTATACAACTATATTAAATATTCAGAGTATAAATTTTGTCATGCATAATAGTTCTATCAAACTAAAAAAAGTTTGTTTTCTGCCAAGAATACATGTAGCCTCAAACCAAAAAAAAAAATACATAACAATTTATGATTAAATTTATAGAATTTTTTTTCACTATCAATACATTTAAATAAATTCCTTTTTTAATAACGATATTTATTGGTATAGTCCCTTACTCATCATGCTTTGACATGATAAAAAAAAAAAGCTGCTTTAAAATTTCTCATCATGATTTTGTATCATACAAAATACTCAATTTTTTTTCCAATCAATTATTTATTTAATGTGGTAAAACATTAGTAACAAATGATTCAAAATCATAAGTAATTAATGTCGTTCCAATTGTTAGCTAATTCATTACTCATGCAGTCCTATCTAGGGTGAGATTATATGGGTCACACAAGTCTTCATAGGACGAGAATCTGTTAGATATAATTTTTTAAACCTGAACCTATCGAAAATAATTTCATGTCAAGATGAGATAATGAGACAAGGATGAGTCTCAAACACTCATGAACAATGAACATGAAATTGGAACAAATGGTGATTTTCTAGACTAGCGCAACAACTAATCCCAATGCAAATACTCATTATATTGGTTGTAGGTCTCATTATGAGACAACCTGACCAATTCACTTTGTATTTGAGATTCAACACAAGAAATGGGTTGTTAGTGTTAAGATTTTTACACCCTCAATCAATTAAAAATCACCTTAAGTATGTTGTATGGTCCCTCAATCAATATGCTTTGATATGACAAAAAATATGCTTTAAAATTTCCTAGATATGATGTTTTAATACACAAAAATATTCAGTTACATTTTTTAATCAATTTATTTAACGTAATGAAACACTAGTGACAAATAATTCAAAATTGTAAGCAATTAATGTCTTTCCAATTGTTAGGTAATTCATTACTCATGTGATCCTATATAGAGTAAGGTTATATAGGCTAGGCATGCCTTCATAGGATAAGACTCAAAAAAGGCAATAGGTCTCATTTTTTTAAAATTGAACCTTGCCAAAAATAATTTCAAGTCAAGATGAGTTAGCGAGACAAGATGGATAACAAACACATCTAAAAAAATAATGTTTTTTTTTAAAAAAACATACCAATGGGTCTTCATAGAATGAAGGCAAACCACTAGGTCTTTGTAGGACAAGACTACAAAAATGCACTAAGTCTAATTTTTTTTAACCCAAGCCTATCTAAAATAATATCAAGAAAAGGATGAGTTAGTGAGATGGGACGAATCATAAACATTCCTGGACAATTGTAAGAACATTAAATTGAAACAAATGTTGGTTTTCTAAAGCAACTGAACAACTAAGTCCAATGTGAATATTGGGCTAGTTAAATTAGGTCTAAGGTCCCATTGTGAGACAAGTTGGGCAAGTGACTTTGTATTTAAGATTCGACACAAGAAATGTGTTAGTGTAAAGATTTTTAAAAAGATTGGTTATATGGTCCTAGTGTGAGACAAGTGGGCCAAGTCACTCGATATTCAAGATAACCAACATAAGCATGTGTTGGGTTTTTTGACCGATATGGGGCATTTTTTATTTTTAATTACCATATGGGGGAAATTTTTTTTAAAATAACCATTTCGAGGTAAGTCGTGCCACGTGAGTTCTAAATCAGAAGTTGTACCACGTGTCATGACCTCTATTTTTTTTCCTTTGAAGTCATAGCAATTTTCACGACTCCACTGTGCATTTTTTAAATTCCATTGAATAAATAATTTTTTAAAAACGTGTCATTCAGAAGTCGTAAAAATATTTTCGACTTTGAAGTCATAAATATTTTTATGACTTCAAAGTCGTAATTTTTATATTTTATTAAATTAATTTTTTGAGTTTTTTTTAAACTATGTTTGGAAGTTGTGAATATATGTACGACTTTAAAATCGTACATATATTTACGACTGCATATAATTTATTTTTTATTTAATTTTATTAATTTTTAAAGTATTTAAATTATTTTTATAAAAAATTTAAATTAGTGAGAAAGTTGTGAATATATGTCTGAGTTCTGGTTTTTGTTATTTCATTTATTTTTAGTTTTTTTTATTTAGTTTTGCTTTTCTTAATTTTTTTATTATATATATGGGTCACGTAACCCATTTAATTTAGAGTTTCAGGTTTTTTTATTTTATTTATTTATTATTTTGTTTTCTTTTATTAATTTTTGTTTATTATTTTTTAAAATTATTGTTATATATATATATGGGTTACGTAACCCATCATTTTAAGGTTTCAAGTTTTTTATTTTATTTATTTTTTATTTAGTTTTCTTTTGTTAATTTTTGTTAATTATTTTTTATATTATTGTTATATATGTGGGTTATGTAACCCATTCATTTTAAGGTTTTAGGTATTATTTTATATTATTTATTTGTGGTTTTTTGATTTAGTTTTCCTTTGTTAATTTTTGTTTATTATTTTTTTAAATTATATATATATACATATGGGTTACGTAACCCATTGATTTTATTTGTTTTATTTATTGTGTTTTTTATAATTTTTGTTATTTGAATTTGTTATATTGTATTTTGGTTTTTGGTTATTTAAAGAATATTGAATACTAATAATTTAATTATTTAAAAAAGTAAGTCATTTTAATTATTGTAATTTACTTTAATATTTAGTATGTAATTTTTATAATAATATTTGCTTTTAATATATAGAATAAGTTATATATAATTTGTTTTTTTAAGTAATTTTTACAAATATAATTTTGTTAATTAATCAATTGGCACATTATGGTAATTTAATTTTGTAAGAGTAGTTGTAAAATTAACACAAGATATAATTTGAACGAGTTATATTTATGAAATAAAATTGAAATTCATTACACAGTCATCAAAGGAAAAAAAGTAATAATGAGATGATGTCCCACAACAAGCTCTTCTAGATACACTTCGAGGTCTTTCATCTTGTTACACTGGATTTGAAGGTGGGTTTGTTCTTCTTGTTCTGACACCTCTTCCTCTTGTTCTAGGATGATCATGTATGTGTGCTTGTTATTGTTGAGGAACATCATGATCACCATGGCCATCATCATCAATATTGGTTGTATTATTTTGATCATCATCATTCTCGTCATCCTCATACCCATGTCATGCATTTGAGCAGGCAATGACAGACGATAAAAAGATGTCGATGGTGATGGGTTATATGCTGATGGCAAAGTGGTGAAGGTGGTACCAAATCTCTGTGAGTGTCCTTCAAAAATGTTCAACGTAGAAGGAACTTACAATAAGTGTTGCGACACATACGATGATAACCCAAATTGTTATGAACTTTGTTCACAACATTGAAGCATGTATCTAGATAAACCCACCGGTTGATAAAAATGTTGTGGATGTGATTGATGATAATGGGGCATAAATCCAGAAACATGCACTGGAGGTATATTTGGGTCAGCATGTGATTAATGGTGGTGATGGCCAGCACGGGACTGTAAATAAAGATTTTTGAAGTTAGAAAAATATAATAATTAATAGTAGCAATAAATAATTTATACAAATAACAAGAGTAAATTTACCTCATAAAGGGGTGTCCCCTCACGCGATATATATCATCTAGTTCGACGTATATATCATTGCATGTATTCTGTATTTTCATGCAAAATACTCTTGTCCATCACACCTTGAACAAGAAAATCATTCCAATTATTGCATGCGCGAATCCAACGACGATGATAATAAGGCCAAAAAATATATGTTCTGCCTCTCATATCTATGTTGTGGAGTTCATCTAGGTTTGGTGGGTCATGTGAAATATTTTGTCTCATTCCAAAATGTCTCATGACCCTATGTACTAGGTGTCATTCCACAATTGTGTAACATATGAGAGTGACTCTTGCACGCACAATCATAGATATGTCTACATTATGAATTAATGGCCTTATTTTGAGGGTGTCATACGGTGTCCACAAGAACTGCAATGCATATATTGTAAAACTGTCACATATTTTTACACCAATAAAAAATGTAAAAATTACTTAATAAGTATGAAGAATAAGAAATGAACCTCGTTTATGCGTAGTCTATCAAAAATGCAGCGTATCAATGTGACTGAGTTGGTGGATATGTTTGTTTGTGTCATAAGACGAGACAACCTTCGTGCAAGCGGAAATCCAAGACCTTACTGAACTTCTTTGTCCGACAGGGGAAGTATATGTGAGGTTATACATCTAATGCGGTCTCACGCCCATCATTGCAATAGCAACAAACATCCACCTATTTCAGTTTGTAACGGTTTAACAGCCCAATCTAGTGATCGAAACAGGGAAGCTAATACTGTTGCACCCCAATTATAGGTACCTGCCTCAATCAAGTTGGTTAACAACAAAAGATACATAAAATGCACGCGTGCTCCGGATGTGTCCGACATCAAACAACCACCTATGAGCATCATTATATGAGTTCTGGCATGTTGTGCAATGACAAACTCATTAGCATCCTGTTGAAAATTTTGGTGCAACCATCTCAGATAAATAGTTTTGTCTTTAATATATTTATCAAGGGGAGTGTCCCCTAATAAGGTCTAACATGCTTCACGAACATCACCAAGACTGAGTTTGGTTACTGCCACCCCGTCTATTTTGAGGCCTAATTGAAGGTGAACATCTTGTAACGTGATGGTTGTCTCTCCATACGGAAAATGGAATGTGTGCATTTCAGTTCTCCACCGTTCAACCAACGCACTAACCAAATGGTGGTTAATTTCTACTTTTCCGACAACCATGATATGACCAAAGCCAACTTCATGTATGAGGTTCTTGACGCGGTTGTCTATTTGATCATAGTGTGCCATACCCCAGACAGAATGAAACCTTGGACGAAACAATCATTCTTCACCTTTCCATATTAAATTTGAAACATGACTATCTTGGAACCGCAACAACGACCCATCAATAGGTCCTGCTTGTGTATTTTCCATTCTATAAATTTAGCGAAGTAAGATAAAACTAATGAAGAGGAAGGTGGGTTGTGAAGAAATTTGAGTGTTAGCTTCACGAACAAAGTTTTGTTGCAGGAAGAGAATGACATGAAGCTTGAAATTTATAAGTGCTAATAATTTGGCCTAGCATATGACATTCATTTAATATTAATTTTTGTTACAACTAATGGTCTGTAAACAAAATGTCACGTGGCATGCATTGTACAAAGGTCAACAACAAAACAAAACATGTTGTGTTGAATTTCTTTTTCCTTACTTGCATATCACACCACCGTGGGGTCTGTCATTGAAGTTCACGTGAAAATAAAGATTTTGGCATGCCTGTGGACTTTATTGAAGATGTAGGTTCTACCTTGAAATTTATCATTTAAACTGTTGCCAGCCATGACCATGGTACATGACCTTACTCAACTTTGTTGACAGCCACGACCACAAGGCTCTAAGTTCATAGCCACGAGCATCCAACAGGAGTTCATAACCACGAGCATCCAACAGGAGTTGTCGTTGTGTTGTCATTTCCAACCTTCAATAAAGTCCCCCCCCCACGCCATATAGGACGAGCATTTTACAGCTAACAACATCATTGATTAGCCTTGAACTTTGTTTCATGTAGCTTCAGACTTATCACTGGTGTTTCCCAATAGCTATGTGGTCATTTCATGTGTTTATTGTGCTTTGGACTTTGATTCTGCACAAACGCAGTTATCAACTCCACGAGCTACACGAGGTTACTACGGAAGCTTATTTAAATTGCAAGAAGAAGATCCAATTAAGAAGCTTTCATGAATGTGACAACCAGCCTTGAAAAGGATACTTAGGATTCGTATAACAGTCCACTTGAGTAAGCTATTTTCATCCAATGAAAATGAGGCTGGCTATTGTAATTAAGGATTTTTTTAAATGGTAATAAAATATAAATTGTAAATACTGCTAGTGAAATTTGTTGGCTTTTCACAAAATGTTAACTTAGTTTTAATGGTGTTGTGTTTTAATAATTTACCGTTGAGGTTATAAAAAAATAGATGTTATAATTATTAAGTTATTATGGTTTTGTGTTTTAATAAATTATTTTGTGAGTAATTTATTATTATGGTTTTAGTTTTTTAAAAATAATGTTACAAGTTTTATATATTATTAGCGTTTAGGTTATAAAAAATAGATGTTATGATTATTAAGTTATTAAGGTTTTGTGTTTTAAAATAAATTAATTTGTGAGTAATTTATTATCAGGGTTGAATAAATTCATTTGTGAGTATTTCATTACCTAAATAAAATAAATATGTTATGACAGAATCTTTCAGCTTATAAGAGACAATGTCCATTATTCATAAAGTTGAAATGGAGTTGTGTAGAGTATAGCTTGTATGACATGTTGTACAATCTGTGTCAAACTCATAAAGTGTAAAGGAAAAACAACTATTCATGTAAAATAAAATGTTCATGTTCATTGAAGCATGTTATTTAACTCGTAATAGAAGTCTGTGGATATCATAATCAAAGCATAGCAAATATTTTCCAAACTTGATGATATCTTTGACACTTGCACATTTTCATTACCTTCTTCAAGTAAATTTTTTTTCAAATTTCAGACACATAATGTTTAATATACTCTTATTATATGATTGCATGTATAGTATTTTGTTAAGTCTTGTAAACTCCATTTTGTACATTAAATTGAAAATTTCCCCCCAGTTTTGACTATAGTAGAACCCGTAATCAGAGATAATGTTAGCGATTTCAATACGAGTATGAAGTCAACAGTGATGAAGAGAGTGGACAACCAAGCAGTCAAACACAAAGACAGTCATCTTCATATTATGAAACAATTAATAGCCAACTTTCTGATGATTTTGAGTACTCCAATCCATTTAACGACAGACGGACTGGGGCGACAACTGACCTTTATGAAGGTATGACATTTGAATCGAAACAAGCAGCTGCCAATGCAATTAAGGAATTTCATTTTGTACATTCCTTTAATTTTGTTGTCGAAGAGAACAAGAGTGACAAGTATGTTGTTAGGTGTAATCAGTATGGTAATGAATGTCATTGGAGGGCAAGAGCATCGTTCTCCAAAATACACATTCGGTGGAGATGAAAAAAATTAATAGTAGTCACACTTGCACAACTTCACGAATATCACAAGACCATGTTAGGTTAGACTCCTCCGTGATTGCTCATAATATTGTGCAGTTAGTGAAAACAAATTCTGGTATCCAAATCAAAACCTTGATTGCAGACATACTACAACGATTTGGGTATACTGTGTCATACAAAAAAGCTTGGACAACAAAACAAAAATCTGTTGAAATGGCTTTTGGAAATTGGGAACATTCATATAGTTATCTCCCTGTATGGATGACAGTTGTTACACACTTTGTACCAGGTACAATTGTTAGATACAAAACTACCACTCTCATGGAGGATGGTGAAGATGGATCTTCTAAAGTCATCCTTAATAGTGTATTTTGGACTTTTAAGCCATGCATTGAAGGCTTTAAATATTGCAAGCCAATTGTCCAGGTAGATGGAACATTCTTAACTAGAAAATACACGGGTACTGTGTTGATGGTCATTGCACAAGATGGTAGTAGAAACCTTTTTCCAATTTCTTTTGCAATTGTTGAGAGCGAGAGCAAAGAGGCTTGGATGTGGTTCTTGCATTATTTAAGGATGTATGTTACACCTCAACCAAATTTGTGTATTATATCAGATAGGGGAGCCAGTTTGCTAGCAGCTTTGCAATCAGAACGAGTTGGGTGACATGGTCCGGATGTATCTTTTGTCTACTGCATTTGCCACATTGCATCAACTTTTAACAAACAATTTAAAAATGCAGATTTAAAAAAAAAGTCATCAATATGGGTAAGCTTCTAACCATTTCATGATAAAAATTGTTTCACTATTACTTGCATCATTATATTTTGACATTCTATTTTGTCTTTTTTCATAGGATATGAGTCGAGGAAACCGTGATTGGAGGCAAAGTTGCTAGCAATGCGATCACAGTTTCCACAGCAGTAGATTGGTTGGAACAAATCACCAAGTGCAAATGGACTCAAGCATATGATGAAGGCAAATGGTATGGGCACATGACTACCAACTTTGCCGAATGTATAAATTCTGTTTTGAAAAGAGCCCTAGCATTGCCTATTACTGCCTTAGTCAATGAAACATTTAATAAAATAAATGACTCATTTGTTACTAATGACATGAAAAAATGAATATGATAAAGGCAGGACATAGGTACCCTGAAGACGTGTATGCAATGATGCAAGAAAATCAATGTATTGCTACCTCGCATTACATTCGCATGTAAGTTCGGGAAACAGGTGAGTTTGAGGTTCAAGAAATTGCTAACATGCGACATGGGCAACGAACAATGACATGCACTGTCTAGTTGAACGAATGGTCGTGTGAGTGTGGACATTTCCAGGCTTTTTGAATTCCATGCTCGAATGCAATTGCAGCTTGTGCGTCTTGCAACTTAAATTACGATGACTTTGTTGACCCTGTATACAAGTTGGAAAATATTTGCAAAGTTTATCAGCATCATTTTCATGCCCTTGGAAGTGAAGAAAATTGGATGCTGCTACGACTTTCCAAAGCAGTTTTAAAAAAAATTCAAAAAAAAATTAAATTAAGTATTATGACTTTAAAGTCGTAAATATATTTATGACTTTTGAATGGACGAGCCCAGTGTAATTATAAAAATTGTTACAACTTCAAAGGAAAAAAAAAATAGAGGTCGTGAAACATTACATGACTTTTAATTTAGAAATTGTGTCATGTATTACGATTTATGATTATTTTAAAATTTTTTATTCCCATATGATAATTAAAAGTAAAAAATGTCCCCTATATGTCAAAAAATCCATGTGTTGTTAGTGTAAATACACTTAACCAATTAGAAATCATCTTAAATGTGACTTTTTAAGTAATTATTACAAAACATTTTGTTATATAAAACATAACAATCTAGTTTTAATGTTATCTGATTCAAGCATCAAGTAGGCAACTACATAAAATATCCATAGCGAAACCATTTTCACACATAGGTCCTACTCAACTTCGGGTAGATTGGTTTATGTGAATGATACAATCTATGATTTAATTACAATATAAAAAAACTTCTACACCATTAGTACATTTAAATTAAATTCATTTTAAAATAACATTATTTAATGGTATAATCCCTTAGGGGCAAAGCCAGAATTTTATATAAGGGGTGTTAGTATAAGAAAACATCGCTTAGAAAAAATAGTTACAATTATATGCACAACATTTACAAAAGATTTAATATATAACTAATATATTTTATGAGCAAAAAGAAATATGTAATTGTGTTAAGTATAATAGAGATGTTAATCAATAAGTGCAACCAACACATCAGCGTTCAAAGACTTGTAGCAAAAGGAGAAGAAAGTAAAAAAAAATCATTTAAATTAAGTGAAAATAAAATTTTATTGTAGTCGAAGCATATTATTCAAAGTATTTCAAAAATAGATACTTAATAACACATGAAAAATCCTTAGAAAATACTTGTTAAAATGAATTACACATGATAAATGTTTAGATAAGTTAACTAAGTATAGATGTATCATTAACAAAAATAAAAACTGTAAATCTAAAAAAAATATTACTAAAAGAAACCAGTTGTTTTATTGTTCAAAGCTAATTTTTCTATAAATTTATCATTTTATGAAAGGTACTAAATTATTTTAAGTATTTTTTTTATAACTCCATCTATTCTTATTTATAGGATTCAAATTAAGAGTGATGTTTGTACGTTTTTACAAGATCCAATCTATAATTTTTTTTATACTAAAGTATCCTTAATTAATTGTACTATATATCAAAAAATTATAAGAGAGTGATAAGTATTAATGACAATGATGTTTTGAAGAAAAAAAAATTAGAACAATGTGTTTTTATTAACTAAATTAATCAATTTTCTTAATCTAAGTTAGGTAATTGAATCTTATAAATATGAACAAAAGGAGTATTTATAACAAAATTTAAGCACATGTTGGAGGTTTTGAGTGGGATGACTAATCCTATCACTACAACAATAGTCTAATTAATATGAAATAAACTTAATTAGTAAGAATGCAAAAAAAAAAAATAGAAAAAGAAAAAAATTGTTCACAATAATGGAATGCAATGCAAAAACCTTTAATACATATTAAAAAAAGAACATACTGGATGTAAGAAAAAAGAAGTCCATTTGAAATGCAATTGCAAAACCAATAATTACAATTAGATGTTTAAACAATAAAAAATCATGCGAGATAAAAAATGCAAGATGAAAAATGTTAGAAACATAGTAAAAGAAATTCATAGCATAAAGTAGGAAGAAGAACAACAATGAGAAAAACTTACAATTTTGCGTAAAGATAAAAGAGCGTATGAGAAACTAAATATAATTGTAAAATATAGAAAAGAAAAAAATGAAGAAAAATTCCACTTCTGGATAAAATATGTTAATAAAAAATTATTAAAGAAAACTTAAGGAATTAAGAAGAGGGGGCCAAAAAATAATTTTATATATAATATTACAAAAGTTTAAAATCCTTGGGGTCATGGCCCTTATAGCCCCCCACTCCCTCCTCCTCTTCCTAAACCAATCTTCTTTGAAATGATAAAAAAATGCTTTAAAATTTTGTAAAATTGATTTTTTCTTGCACAAAATTAGCTAGTACTGATTTTTTCCGCTCACTTAATCATTTATTTAATGCAGTGAAATATTAGTGATAAGTAATTCAAAACCACCAGAAACTAATGTCATTCCAATTGCTTGTTAATTCAATACTCATGTTGCCTAATTTTTTTAAAGACCGATGATTAATTTGTTAATTTTTGTTAGTAGAAACTGATGTTACATATAGACCAGACTCCAAAAAATGCATCAGATAACAAAAATTTAAACATGAATTTGTGAAAAATAATTTCAAGCCTAAATGATTTAGTAAGACATGACAAATTACATGCATCTCCAAAAAACTTTTAGTTTATAAATTGTTTTTAATTTTTCACCAATTTATTTGATGTCATCAACTGTTATGAATAGATGATGAATTAAAAACACAATTTAGTAAAAGATTATACGTAAATGTTCAGGTTGACTCCAGCTCTATTAAGTCATTGGACTATCAACATCCTTATTACATATTTATTAAAATTATTACTTTACAAAAGAGACTAAAACAATAATGAATAAAAGTTAAAAAACTTTAACAGGTGAAAATTTAAATTATAGAACATCATTAAGATTTGACTGACTCGCTATTTTCTTCTTAATAAAAAGTCGACATAATATATTGAAGGAGAAGGATGTTTATAGACTACTGCAACAGGATTAAAAAAAAAAGGACAAAAAGAGGTATTAAACATTTAAACCAAAACGAAAATTTGCTCTAACAGTAAAAGGGGCTCATTCGAATGAAGGGAACCACCCGTAACTCTATCCATTCGTTTTTTTCTCTCGACCTCTGTTTCAGACACAGTTTATGGTAAGCAATTAGAGTCACAATAATGGCAACAACACCAATTCTCCAATGCGTCTCACATTCTCCCACAAAACTCAACACAGAAGCCCCAAGACACGAACCCAATACACCTGCACTTGAACCACCTTCATCTTCCATTCTTTCTCTCATACCCAAATGCACCTCTCTCAGAGAGCTCAAGCAAATCCAAGCCTACACCATCAAAACCCACCAAAACAACCCCACCGTCCTCACAAAGCTCATAAATTTCTGCACGTCCAATCCCACCAGCGCTTCCATGGACCACGCCCACCGCATGTTCGACAAAATTCTCCAACCAGATATTGTTCTTTTCAACACCATGGCACGCGGGTATGCGCGCTTTGATGACCCTCTTAGAGCAATTCTTCTGTGTTCTCAGGTGTTATGCTCTGGCCTCCTTCCAGATGACTACACTTTCTCCTCTCTTCTCAAGGCCTGTGCAAGGCTGAAGTCACTTGAAGAAGGTAAACAGCTGCATTGCCTTGCTGTTAAACTTGGGGTAGGTGATAACATGTATGTGTGCCCAACTCTCATTAACATGTACACTGCCTGCAATGACGTGGATGCTGCTAGGAGGGTCTTTGACAAGATTGGTGAACCGTGTGTTGTCGCGTATAATGCGATCATCACGAGCTGTGCCCGGAACAGCCACCCCAATGAGGCCTTGGCTCTATTCAGAGAGTTGCAGGAGAGTGGCCTCAAGCCAACTGATGTCACCATGCTCGTTGCGCTTTCGTCGTGCGCTTTGCTCGGGGCGTTGGACTTGGGGAGGTGGATCCATGAGTATGTCAAGAAGAATGGGTTTGATCAGTATGTTAAGGTGAACACTGCACTTATTGATATGTATGCGAAATGTGGGAGTTTGGAAGATGCGGTTTCTGTGTTCAAGGACATGCCTAGGAGAGACACGCAGGTGTGGTCGGCCATGATTGTTGCTTATGCAACTCATGGGCATGGCTCCCAAGCCATATCAATGTTGCAGGAAATGAAGAAGGCAAAAGTGCAGCCTGATGAGATAACCTTTTTGGGTATGTTGTACGCGTGCAGTCACACTGGATTGGTAGAGAAAGGTTATGAGTACTTCCATAGTATGACTCATGAGTATGGGATTGTTCCGAGTATCAAACATTATGGATGTATGATTGATTTGCTTGGTCGAGCTGGACGCTTGGAAGAAGCCTATAAGTTCATAGATGAGCTACCGATCAAGCCGACGCCAATTTTGTGGCGGACATTGCTATCTTCTTGTAGCAGTCATGGCAATGTTGAAATGGCAAAGCTAGTAATTCAGAGAATCTTTGAGCTGGATGATTCCCATGGCGGTGATTATGTCATTTTGTCAAACTTGTGTGCAAGAAATGGAAGATGGGATGATGTGAATCACTTGAGGAAAATGATGGTAGACAAAGGAGCACTAAAAGTCCCTGGCTGTAGCTCAATAGAGGTCAACAATGTTGTGCATGAATTCTTCGCCGGGGATGGAGTTCATTCCACTTCGACCATATTGCACCATGCACTTGATGAGTTGGTAAAAGAATTGAAGCTGGCTGGGTATGTGCCTGACACATCTTTGGTCTTTTATGCAGACATAGAAGATGAAGAGAAAGAAATTGTTCTCAGATATCACAGTGAGAAATTGGCCATTACTTATGGTCTTCTGAATACTCCTCCTGGAACAACAATTCGTGTGGTCAAGAACCTTAGAGTCTGTGTGGATTGCCATAATGCTGCTAAATTTATATCATTGATCTTTGGTAGGCAAATTATTCTAAGAGATGTCCAGCGGTTTCATCATTTCAAAGATGGGAAATGCTCCTGTGGGGATTACTGGTAGTGTTTTGTTGAGTCAATTTTTATTTTTATTTTTTATCAAAATTTTAAAAAGCTGGTCTATTTATTTCACAAAAGGCATGTTCCTGAAATGTTGGGAATGGGTCATGGTCATGATTGGCAAATTCGATAAGTGACCAGAGTTACATAATACATGTTTGTATAAATTATTAACTTCTAAGGTTCAGGTTCATTTTCATGTAATGTAACTTGTTCATATTGCCTGTATTTTTTGACAAGGAAGTTTGTTGACGTAAATAAATTAAAAAAAAAGGTATATTGAACCTTGTGATAGATATAATCTGATGGTTCTAAAATTTAAGCAGTAAGTAATTCAATTTAGGTTAAATTAGTTTATTGTTCCTCTAATTTATTTTTTAGGTTCAAATTGATTTTCTAATTTTTTTTATTCAATTTGATCCTCCAATTTTTTAAATTGATTTAATTTAATTATGTTGATTAAATTGGACAAATGGGCTACTTAAAATTATTTAGTGACGGTTTTAAACCATTACAAAATGTTCATTTAAACGGCAAGACCAAATTTAGATTGTCTTAGATAATCAAATTGAATCCAAAATATTTAGAGGACTAAATCAAATCAATTTTAAAAATTAGAGGATCAAATTGTACCAAAATAAAAATAAAAAATCAAATTGAATATGAAAAATAAAAAATTAAATTGGGAAAAAAATTAATTTAACCTTTAATTTAGTATGTATGCTGCATTAAACGTTTTTCCCCCGTTTTTTTCTGAATATTCACCATTAATACAGTGGCGTAGACCTTGAAATCAAGCAAATTCTCATCCCGCTAAACATTGTTATTAGACATTAAATTGTATCAACTTATTTAAAATAAGATTTTTATCTCTTTGCTTATCACCCATCCCGCTAAAATGTTGTTTTTTTCTTTTTTCTTTTTAGATGGTAGTCTGTATAATTTGTATTCATCCCAGTATGGTTTTCTATTTTTCTGAAAGGTTTGGTGTCTATAATCTTTATTTAATTTGGACTCTATGAGATGAATTCAAAAAAGTGTAAAATAAAAAAATGAAAAATAATTAAATCAAAGAGTGGGAGACTGTTCCATTTTAAGATACAAAGATCACTTTAAAGTCAAGCAGGTCTAGCTCAATTGATTAAACAAGATTCCTAAATTATTATAAAATCTTTGATACTATCTTTGATTTATACAAATAAAAAAAGAGATCACCTCAAGTAAATATAAAGCACATTCAGTACACATGACCAAAAACAAATCTTGATTAACATGTTTTAAGTACACATGACCAAAAACAAATCTTGATTAACATGTTTTAAGGTATTATTTAGAGAAAAATGGTTATACACTAAAATTGTAAAATAATTTTACGCTATCATTCAATCATAAATCTGATTTATAATAAGATTGTTAACTTTTATAAAATTATTTTTAAAATCATACTAATCGTGATTTGTAATTAGATGACAATGTAAATTTATCTTACATTATCCATAAGCTACCACTAAACTCTTTTTCTTAATAGTAGCAATAAGAATAAAATCTAAGATGTCATACAAAATATTCAAACTTTTCTAGTATAATAATTTGTATGCAGATCATTAATTTTTTGTAAAAGAAATATTGAAACAAAATTAAGCAAATGAATGAAAAAAATGTGAATTTAATAACTCATACTTAAACATTAAAAATCGGTACAATATTGTATTCATATTAATTAGAAGATGTTATAAAAGATTAGTTGCAATTGGTAATATTTAAAATTAAATATTTAAATTAATATTTAATGATTTTCGTTATTTAAAATATGTTTAAAATAAACAAATTAATGTGAGTTAAATTTTGAATGAAAAAAGGCAGACATTCTTTTATGTGCACGTGACACGTATACTGATAGGCTTATTCAATAACTTTCTTTATATAACTAGTATAATAACTCTACAATACATGAGATTAAGATTATAATTTAATTTTTTAAAATTATTATCATTTTTAATGTATTCTTAAATGATTCTTTTACTCTATATAAATATATCAGTAAATATGTATATAAATATTTAACGAACATACTATTAATTTTGATATATATTTAAATAATTCTATATTCACATGTTATATCTTTTTAATTTAAATAAATGTTGTTTCAAAAGAAATGTCTTTATAAATGTATTGACGTTTGTGTGTAACTTAAATATATACATAATTTTAATAATAAATATTAGTAATGGAAAACATTTAACCCATAGGATTAGTGTACTGAGGACATTTTGTTCATATGTGAAAAACAATCTGTTTGATTTTTTCTGTGTGTAAAATTTTATTGGATAAGCAAAAATCAAGTATAGTAATTGAGGTTAGTCTTCTATCTAATGGTTGGAGGACACATGTGATCTTTGACTATGAAAAAAAAAATGAAAAGCATTTTAAATTTTAATTGTTAGTCTTTTGTTTCATAGAAAATAAATTGCTAACATTAATTTAAATAAATTATTTGTTAACATTTGAAGTTATTGATTACAAAAAGAATAAATTACACTAACTATAATCACGTTTCATGAAATTACACAAAATTTTCCTATTTTTTTCTATCCTATATTAACACATTCTTTAATTGTTTGAAAAATATTATATCCACACCTTTTATATATTATATAGACCTTCCTTCATTTTGTAAAAAGAAATTACAAATAAGAGAGATTCTTGCAAATGTTGAAAAGGTAGAGTGTTTCTGTACTTTCACAAAATCTCGGAAGTGATTAATGTAATTTATTCAAACTGAAAAAATAACGATGAATACGAAAATAAGATGATGCTTGTATAATAATTTCCTTGAATTTATTTCTTTTCAGTTAATAACATCTATAACGGCAACAACCTTTTTTGATTTCCACTTGTCTTTAAATATCTTTATCTCTCAACTATACATGATAAGTCAACTACTTGATAACTAATTAATCTCATGTGACCCATATCATAACTAATGTTGTACCCCCTCAATTGCACACTTCTATTTTTTATTTAACTTTCTTTCTTTTTATTTTATTTTATGTTTTATTAACAAATATGTTGAGAGGCACAAACCTCTATTTTCCCTAGATATTGCTAAACAAAAAAAATATAAATATAACCAATACAATTTTGTATTAAAACTAAAGTTTATTTTTTCCATCTTACCATAGATTTGTGCTTTTACTGAATATGTATTACTAAATTCATAACCGAAGTTATAGTAGGTATGACAATGGGATGGGTTTTGCCTCCCTTCCCTCATCCCCAATTTTCCAAATCATACCTGCCCCTGATTCCTATTGGGTCTAAAAATTTGGAACCATATTCCCACTCCCTCTTGGAGTCGGATTTCCCTGCCCTACCTTTTTCATTGTATATTTATTGTATTAATTATTTTAATTTTTTTTCATTTTAAAATTTCCTATTCACAACTATATATCATATATTATATAAATATGAATTTAATTATTTAATTTTAAATATTCTCAATGTCTATTAAATATTTTAAAATTAAATATTAAATTCATATTCACTTACTTTTGTTATTTGTATAATATATGATATATAGGCGTGAATTGGAAATTTTAAAATGAAAAAAAAAATAATTGAAGGTGAGATTTCACAGTAAAATCATCTTTAATGTAAAAGGAAACTTAAAAATATTAATAATTTTTAAACTTTTAAAATGAAGTTAAATGCTAAATAATAGCAAAATTACGAGTAAATACTTGTTTTACATTTAAGAATGGAGATTCGGATATAATACAAGAGTTAATGGTTTACGTTTGACCATAATGATTCATATTCTATATAAAGATTGACATTTTATTTTTATGAGACCATATATCTCGTTGGGTGGTAATCCTCTTATAAAAATGAACATTACAGGGTGTAACATTATCTTTTAAAAAATTATAAAATACTTTCAAACCCAAAATAAATCAAAATAATAATTTTTTTAAAAGTTGAGTCGTGTCACACTAGTATTCTGCAGCAGATACACAAAAACAAAGTATTATGCAGCAGTTACGCACGTAAACAATAGCATAGACTATTAAACTGTCATGGTTGTTATTAATCTGAATCAGTGTTTGGTTTTGAGTTCTAGTGTTAGATATGTAATATGTAACTACATCAAATAATTGAAAGGAGAATTTGTCGTGTCCAAACAACTTAGTTTCTTGAAGAAGATACATGTAATCTATAAAATAAAAAATATAACATAGACTAATTAATAAAAAAGACAAAAAGAACGAGTATATACTGTTCTGATACTATGCCTTTTTAGTTTGTAACCTTCCATTTCTGTCTATAAATTCATCTATTCCCTCTATCATTCCATAATTGTGGCATCCACTCACAGTTAAAAGCACAAAAATCACAGTCCTTAATCATCCCATCAATTCCTGCCTCCGAGAAGAAAAGAGAGCACAAAATGGAGTTGAAGGAATCCATTTTGATTAAGCTTCTTCTGCTGCTGCTACACTTTTTCTCGGTTCTATGTGCTTCACCGGGCTTTAATTTCTTCTACTTTGTTCAGCAGGTAATATATGATTTCATTGAAAGATCATGCTTTGTGTTATAAAGAATAATTATCTCATTGGAATGCGATTTTGCGTTTTGCAGTGGCCAGGATCATACTGTGACACACAGAAGAGTTGTTGCTACCCCACAAACTGGGAAGCCTGCTGCAGATTTTGGCATTCATGGTCTGTGGCCTAATTACAATGATGGCACATACCCATCTAACTGTGATCCCAAGAGCATCTCCAATGGGAGGTGCTTAGTGGATTTCTAAGAATAAGAAATTGTTTCTTAGAAGAAATTATGCATTAGAGAATATCTAGGTGGCATGAGAGTTTTTTTACAAAAAAATTGGGTTTTTAATATAAAAAACTTTTTCTAGAGTTTCTTAAAACATCTCCAATGGAGAGTGCTTATATGAGTTTCTTAGAGTCATTTATTCATCTTTTTGTGGTCCCTAATTGTCATGTCATTCATAAGAATTCTAACTAAATTTTGTTCCAATACAAAAAATTGTAAGAAACTCTAAAAAATTCCTTTGATTGGTGATGTTGGAAAAATAAGAGCATTTCCAATGGAAGTTGTTTAGTTATTAAAATTTGGGTGAATCTAGTTTTGATCCCACAAATTTATAAAAAAATTCATTTTAATTTCTCAAATTTTTAAAAAAATATATTTTTAGTTCCTAAACACTAAATTCTAGAGAGATTAAAATGATTTTTTTAAAACTAGTGTAGCCCCTAAGAACTAAATTTGAACTACTAAAGTAATATGTTTTCAAATTTGAGGGACTAAAATATTTATTTTCTTAAATTTGAGAGACCAAGAATAGATTTATCTCAAATTTCAGAGACTAAAAATATAATCAAATCATAAAAAAATTGTAATATAAAATCTTAAATCATAGCTAGAAGGATTATCAAAGGAGGTTTAGGATTGGCTCTGTGCAAACTAATCTAGATAATGCAATGTGATATATTCTTGATACCAAGAGCAATGCTGTGTTTGGCACTTAAACAATCTGAAAATATTGGTGTTGGAAGAGACAGAAGTTAATATGACTAAGGCAAACCTACCATATACATGTCACGACCCTCCATTTGTGTTACTTTAAGGCATTTAACAACGTAACTGACTTCATTTAGTATGATAGAAATTGAATAACTAGACATCTCATCAATTTCCTTCATATATTTAAAGTTGAAGCAACTAATGTATGGATCGGATCTAAATCTTACGTACACGTAAGAAATAAAATAAGGATCATCTTTTAAAATAAAATAAAATAAAAAAGAAGGAAGAAAATTCCTAGTCAATAATCATATCTTAGTACTATATATATTTGATATGTTTATTAAATATTGGTGTTATGATATTAGTGCATTTCTCAACTGAAGCACTCATTAATGAGCCATACTACTTGGTGTAGATCTCAGATCTCATTAGCAACATGGAGAAGGATTGGCCATCCCTGATCTGCCCAAGTAGCAATGGCATGAGGTTCTGGTCACATGAATGGGAAAAACATGGCACATGTGCAGAATCTGAGCTTGATCAGCGTGAGTACTTTGAAACAACTCTCAAACTGAAGCAAAAAGTAAACCTCCTTCGGATCCTCAAGAATGCAGGTACACAACACTTTCTTTTTATCTGTTGTTTAAAGTTAATTATAACACACATTAAATTAAGAGAAAATAGAATATACTCTAATTTTATACTGTAATCCAATTATAATCTATCATATATGATAATTAAATTTGTTGACTTTTATATTAACTACATTCATCATAGTCATGCAAAGTTGTGATTTATAATTAAAAAAGGATGTGAAACATTATCAATATATAATTATTAAACTCTTAAATTAATATTGGTTACAATTCTTGAATCTATCATTGATCTTACTTTTTATCTTGACATCTAACCACCAAGAATAAACTAACATGAAAGTGTTCTAACTTAAGCAATACTCTCATGTTGTCCTAAGTATATATTTAGTGAAGGATAAAAATATTTTGATATATAATATATTATACTTTCGTTTTTATTTATTTATAAAACTATAATTAATAAATAATCATTAATAACGTTATTGGAAGTTTTAAGATAACAAATAACAAGAAATATACATTTTCCTTATAAAAAATTACAGATAAAAAGAAAAAAAATTATACCAACCTTTCTAACAGCAATAAATTAATGAATTTCAGGGATTGAGCCAGATGATGGATTTTACACCCTAGAAAGCATTTCAGAAGCTATAAAAGAGGGAACTGGTTTTACCCCAGGGATAGAGTGCAATAGAGATTCAGCTCGTAATAGTCAACTTTACCAAGTCTACATGTGCGTGGACACTTCTGGGTCAAATCTCATTGAGTGCCCTGTGCTTCCAAGGAGCAAGTGTGGTGAACAAATTCAATTCCCCAAGTTTTAAGAAAATTTAGTTCGGTAAAATTAACGTGCATGTTTTCCCTTTCGCTACTCATCTTTTGTCTTCAAAGTGTAATAAAAATAAATGTTCACACTGACGCGTTCTAATGTTCTCCCATTTAATTCCCCAAGTTTTTTAAGTAATTCATGTATTGATAGTTGATACAAAAATTTAGTGGTTGGAATCAGTTTGAGAAATCCAAATATCAAAGTGAATTCAATTACATGGTGTCAAACCCTTTAATGTTAGCGTACATAGTACTCCTACAAGAGACACACTAGCACTCGCTCGATTTTAAATCATTTCACTCGTTCTGCATAATATTTGCTTAATACGTTTCATAAAGGCAATAAAACTGTAGAATTTTCCTATTTGGCTCTAATAGTTTTCAATCGAATAGAACTAATTAATAGGTATCGTCTACTCACCACTGTTACGATTAATAATCAACTTTCTTTAACTATGTCGTGCTGTTGCTTTTTTACGTGTAGACTAAATGCCAGCTGACCCAAATGTAAATAATCAGAATTCTGTCTCTTGAGATAACAAAACAAGAATTTATCTTAGATTATTAGATTTACGAGTTTACATATTATGTTCCATATATCAATCATCAAAATTTAATACAAATGATGCACAGTCATATTTATAATCAAACAACAATAATTATAAAGATTAATAGGCATGTACGTGAACAAGAGACGAAATTCATGTTTGTTACCTCAATTGAATAATGAACACCAAAACGAGAGAATAATATTCTTCTCTACTTGGCCGCTAAGATTTTTCACACAACATTGTGTACTACAAAAAAATGGTCAAATAAGACGACAAATTATAACCATCAAACAAAAGTAGAAAATCCTTGTTGGATGGTATATTAGATAAGTATTCAGCCTAAGTCGAATACCCATTATATCCCAATAAAACCCTTAGGACACTGAAACGTACTTCATGATAAGGCCCAACATTCAGACCTACCTAATATTCAAAGACTACAATTTTGCTATCCTGTAAAGTTTACTCCTACGAAGAACTAGGTATTTGGTCCAATGTCGAGTACATAGCACCATCTACAGTAACAGGTGATCGGCCTATCCAAACACCTATCACCCCTTGTATTGTCAAGTACTCGAATTAGTTGGGTACTGTCATCGTCTAAGGTGACAAGTACTCGACCTAGTTAAGTACCATCATCACCCATGGTAACAAGTACTCGGCCTAGTCGAGTGCCATCATCACCCAGCTTGGCCGAATGCCTAACACCCATGGTATCAAGTACTCGACTCAACCGAATACCTGACACCCCTTGTAGTATTAGGCACTTGGTCCAACCAGATACCTAATACCCTTGTTAAGTATTCAATCTAATTGAATAACCAGTAAAACCTCATCCTATCTTTGGTAACTTGTTTAAATAAGATTACCTAGATTAGCTAGTAAAGAATCGTTAGGGAAGAAATCAATTCTTTAATGATAATTATAAGGGCATTACCTAAAGAGATAACCCTGGGAAAAGGCCCACAGATACAAGGCCCACCAAGGTATGTATAAATAGCCGTATGAATATTGAGGTAAGGACAATGTTGATTCTTATTTATTAACCTTATTTATTACTCTTGATCGAGACCTTACTTGAGCGTTGGAATGTCTTTTGCAGGTATCTCACCCCCTAATTGACTAGTATTATTTGAAGGAGGAAGAAGAATATCCAAAGGACGTTAGTAAGAAAGAAATTTAACTATCCATCCTTGTGTAGGTACATTTAGTACCCATTGTGGAGCCCAGGTAAAATTTCCCTACGACCCTAAGGAGAGTATGGTAGCTACTATACCCGTTCTATTGCAGAAACACAACTGTCACAACAACCACATAACCCCAACCTATTTATGTTCCCTCCCCCTATTTGAGTGAAGATCATGGAGAAGTCATTCGAGCTCTAAGAGAAGAAATTGTGAATATGAAGCGAAGACATGCCGACAACATAACAACATTGAAATAGGAAAATGTCGAACTAAGAGGACAACATCAATCACAACTTCCACCCAAGACAGATGTCCCCCGACCATCCCAAGTAGAAGTATCCAACATACCACAAGATAGACACATACATGGAGTAACTTTTTCGTCCAACCTCATTATTACTTCATTGACTCTCGGGATCAAGAATCCATTTGTATCAAAAATCATCGACACACTTGATTGTGCTTGTAACATGTGTAGAGTTAGCATGAAAACTCATCTACATACACTTACGGATTACTATAATATAAAGCGAGACAAATTTTGAAATTGACTCCACATGTTCTTCATCAATACTTCTTCTCTTAGAATAAGGTTGAAACAAAATGTCATTGGTAAACATGGTCATTATTGCATAATTACTGCTTGATTCATTTGGAGAGTGTTGAATAAGAAAATCTTCAATGATGTTGGCTATATTGGGAAAAATCCAAATCCCACATTTGTTAGAAATAATGTCAAGATAAATATATAAGTGAAGACAACTCTTTCCCTATGAGTTAACTTCTGGGGTTAAGCTATGTCCTAACCTACATTCTAAGAGGTTGGACAATTTGGTACATATCCATCATTAGGTCACTAATTTGTTGAGCAAGAGAATTCTAAAACAAGTTTGTTGGTCACCTTCACCCTACAATGTTCTAAAAATAAATACTAATGGAAGCTCTCTATATGTAACTCAAGAAAGATTATTAGAATTCAATGAAATTTCTTGCGGGGAGGGGAGAAAGAGTCTAGGAAGTTGGCTTGAATGAAATAGGATGAGGTGTGTCTTCCTAAAGCGAAAGAGAGGCTTGATGTTAAAAATGTTTCATTATTTAACTTAGCCCTCCTTGGAAAGTGGTTAAAACTTGTTGTGGCAAAAGGTCTATGAATCTAGATATAGGGATGTGAACATTGTGGAAGGAAAGAGAAGATATGATATGGATTCTTTTTGGTGGTGTGATCTTGTGTTGGCTTGTGGTGAAAGGTGTGCCAACTCGTGATTTGATACCAATAGTTTGTGGAAGTTAGGTGGTGGAGAGAGATTGAGATTGTTGTCCATGCATGGCTCATTGTGTGTCATCCTTGCATCAAAATATAGGAGGCTCTTTTCAGTCTCAGAACAAAAATACTCCTTGGTGGCAAAAGTGAGTTTTTTGGAGAACTATGTATAGAATTGGGACTTAAAGTGGCAAAGACCTTGGTTTGAATGAGCAATCCTAATGTTTGATGATCTATGGGCAGATTTTTAGGGGTTTAATTTGATTCAAGGGGAGCCTGACTCTTTGTTGTGAAAAAACACATCAACATGGATTTATTGTGTCAAAGATGATTATCTAGCTTTTTTACCACCTCTTGTCCATGTTGATGTCTTTTTCCATAGCGTTTTGTGGAGTTTGCCAATCCCCTCAAATATTGTTGTTTTTTTTGTGGAGGTTGTCTAAGAACAAGCTTTCGACAAAGGACAATCTTGTTAGGAGAGACATCTTGGTGCATGAGGTGGACATTGTGCATTTTTTGTCATTCATAGCTGGAAGATATGAAGCATGTTATGTTTGGTTGTCACTTTGCCTTTAAGGTTTGGTGTCAGTGTTATAGTTGGTTAGGAGTATCATGGGTTCAACATTTGGACTGGAAAGATCACTTCCTCCAACACCAATGTTATTGGTTAGGGAAGGGGAAGACAAAAGTGTGGAGGGCGATTTTATTATTAAAGATATGTAACTCAACAAGATCAAGTGGATACTTGACTTTAGTGATTCATGTGGTGTTACTACATCTCTGAATGTTGATTTGATTGCTATTAAATATAGATTAGTATATTACAATTGGCTTGAGATGCTAGGCACACAAATATTATTTGATTTTGATTCAATCATTGTGCTATAGATGATCTTACAAGGTACGCATAGTTTACATCCTCATGCTCCTTTGATCAAAATTATATCAAAGGGATGGTTAACAAATCTTGGCAAGTTTAGTTGTAACATACTTTTACAAATGTCAATGTTTGTGTAGACTAGCTAGTTAGAAGATGAGCCCAATTTGATGCTTTGCTATAAGTTTATCATGGTTGTCTTGTGCAACTTTAAGTTTCTTTACTTGTTGATGCCATGAGCATTGTTTTCCTTCGTTACTTTGTCCTTTCCTTTTTTTGACAAATAAAATAAAAGATAATTTAATATATAATGATATTTACTTTAATTATCTTTATTACATGTAATAATTAAATTAATGATTTTCTATCTTTTTAGTCCCTTCACTTTTTTTACTAGTCAATATTTCTTTTTTTTTTGTGTCCTTACTTTTAATAAGGGACTAAAAATAAGAAGAAAAAATTTGAGGGACATTCATCACTAAGAAATAAGGAACTAAAAAATTTATGGACGAAAAGAATACTTAATCTTTAAATTAATTATTTTAGTTATCTATTTTAAAATCATCTAATTATTTTAATTTAAAATAATCTAAACTTGAATTGAATTATAGATTTTTTAGTGAAAAAAATATTAGTGCTATTAATTAATTTACATTAAAATATATACTTTTGTTATCAAATTAAATGTTTAAATCTCTCGAATCACAATACTCATCATTATATTAAGTGTTTACTATATTTTTATTTCCTATACTTTTAAGGATTTTTTATTTTACTCGTTGAACTTTTTTTTGGTTAATCAATGTCATTTAACTTTCTTTTTTTCATTTTTACTTTTAGGTTTTTAACTTGTAGTCTCTTAATGATGAAAAAAAAGTTAAGAAACTAAAACTTGTTAAAAAAATTTAAAAAACTAAAAAATAATAAACTCTTATTTTAATTAATAGAGTAAATTATATTTCTATTTCTCAATTTTGTTCTTTCAAATTATACATGTCATCATTTTTTTTATTCCTACACTAACCTCTATTGATGTTTGAAAACATTACACTAACACTTCCTTGTACCAACCATCCTTACCCTCTACTACCCTTTGTGTAAATATGAGGGGAAAAAATAAAAAAATAAAAGATATTAATAAAACATATATAAGAAAAATAAGTTTTTGAGTGAATATTTGCTTAAAAGTTTTTTAGTAATAGATCATATAACTAATTTCACATAAAACTAATAATAAATATTTTTTAAAATTTATTATCTATTAAAAATTATTTATTTGAACTAAATATTTAAATAATTATGTTAAAAAATTGTCCTCCCCTTTAATACACCCCTGGATCTATCCTTGCTCCCTTATATATTACACTAACTCCTTTAATGTTTGAAAATACTACATTAATACCCTTATAAGGGAGATTGTTGTAATCATTGAGTAAGGAAGAATGTTGTGTGTCATTCAAAAAAATCTCGAGAGGTGTTAATATAATTTTCTTTAATTAATATAATAACAATAATGTATGTAGCACAGGACTAACACAATTTCTTGAACATGATCTTTTGTTGAATCAAAGATTGTAGACTTGAAGATTAGTCTTAGAATTTTGTTTTTAATCATTTTACAATGTCAAACAAGTTTTAAAATATATGACATTTGTATTGGATAATTTAATATTATGCATGATGGGTGATTTAGTCTTAGTTTTCTTTTATCCATATTTAGTAGAAATCAAACATGGTATATTAATGAATTAATCTCAAAGTTTCTTAGAAGTAATGAGTTCATAAAACACAGTGTAATCGATTACAAAATGTTAGAACAAGCAACATAATTCCACTTACACTTGAAATTTGGCAAGAATAATTGAATTAATCAATTACCAGTTTAAGTAATTGATCACATAAGCCATTTTCAACAAAAGAAAGACTCTGGCTCAAGATAATTGATTAACACAGTTAGTAATTGATTAGATTGCATCTGGAAACCTTAGGAGCTCTATGTGTTGAAATAATTGATAATTGATTATTCAGAAGCATGAGAAGCTCTTTGTGAAACGAAATAATCGATTACCACATTTTGTAATCGATTACCATGTTTCTAAAAATGCATAACAAAAAGTGATTTGAATGAATTAATTGGTTACCATATTTGATAATTAATTAAATCAATTTTAGCTATTAAAATTATAAATACCCTAACTTGTTCTTTCTCATTAGCGACTTAATACGATCTTATCTTTTAGAAAACATATTTTAAGAGTCATTTAAGGGAATTACTTTGCATTTCTTCAAGAGATTCAAGTTTATCAAGATTCATTCATTCTTCATCATGAGTTGATAATCAAAGGAAGAACTTAAAGATGTTGTGATCTACGCATCAAGGTGTATTCAATCCAATTCTAATTTCTTAATCTTGATTAGGGTTACCAAGGGTTTTCTGAGTTGATAGAGTTTCAACTCTTGGAATTTCTTATTTTAGGGTTCAACAAGGTTTTGGTTTTTCTCTTGTAGAGTTGTAGGTTCAAGGCAAAAGTAAAATTTTAGGAAATTGCATGTGCATAGTATTTGTACATGATTATCTAATAGTGGAAATTCCAAGGGATCTTTAAACAACTTGATGTAGGTCCTCTTGAGGACTAGACCAGTATAAATTATGTGTGTGATTCTCTTTTTCTCTAAACCTTAAGTTTTGTGATTTGATGCATACAAATAGTGTTCGCACAAGGGCAAGTGTACCCTACGCAATAGTAACAATGGACTAAAAGTTCGATTATCGAACCCTAGAGATTAGTTGTATTCCCAAATAGTCAAAATTGTTAAACTAAACGATTGAGATAATTCAAAAGAAGATTTAAGTATTTTTGTGGTTTTTGATTTTTAAAAGAAAACAAATAAAGTATTGCATAAGAGAGATTTATGTGATAGCAAAAGCAACTAAGGATTATGATTCACTAGTACCAAATTTTCCCCAATCCTAATTTTAGTGAAGTTCCTTTCAAAGTTAATTACCGATTCTCAAAGTCAACCAAAGCTATGATCAAGGTCGAATTATGCTATTTGCCTTAAATCAATACCCAATAATCATGAATATATCAATTTAAGTTAAAGGATATAATCAATTTCAGGGATGATCAATTAAAAATTTACTAATCTATCAGAGACTATCCAAACAGTTTGATCACGCAATTTGGTGTAAAACACTTTCTACCTAGGTCTATCCAACATACACAAATGATCACCATAGTACATTCAATTAAGCATAGGATTGAATAGTTCTCAAACAAATAATAATAATAAGGAAAATAATTAATTAACATAAATCACTACAAAATTTCATTAACAACAAAGAAAATGGTACAATTGGACAATTACATCATAACTCCCAGACTAGGTGACTAGTCATTCAAGGTCAAAGCAAAACTAGAAAATCTATAAGAAATTAGCATAGGCATACCACAAGGGAAGAATGATTATCACGATCATTCCTTTTAGTGTTTCCTACCCCCCTCAAAACCCTCAAAAGTGTTTTCTAATTTGAAAATATGATAAAAGGTAAAAGACACAATATACAACTCATATTTATAACTTCCCAAAAAATGTCAGTCAGAAAAAGGTGCACTAAAACTGTGGTGAAATCCACCATGGTCATGGTCGAAAATTCATGACGCTAAAGCTTTAGGGCGTTGTGGATTGACTACCACTGTGATGGAATTTAGCACGGTCGTTGTTGGAAAGTTTACGCTATTCTAGAGGGCAGTTATCCTTTTACCATGGTTGTGCTTCTTACCATGGCCATGATAAATGTACCACAGTCGTTATCATGTGCAAAGTTTTTAGTCTTCATAAAATCATGTAATTTTTAACTTTTTTACTCAATTGATGGGCTATACATTTGCAATACAAAACTAGTGTCCAAATGTGAGTTCTATTTGGAAAATACATGTAAATGACACAAAAACGTACACAAAATATCACTTAACACGTGGTTTATCATGAATCAATCTTGGTAATGAAATTGGTGTGAAAGGACTATAAAACCTTGTTTTCTAAGGTTTTTGAATATATTGGTTGTATGTGTTGTTGATCTTTCTTCAACTAGTCTTTTGGGAAAACCTTGATATGTAAAGGGGTATTGGTTTGAATTGAATCTAAGAAATAATTGGTAAAACTTCAAAGAACTTATTCAACCCGTTCTTCTAGATTCCCGGTTATTCCAACATCTTTATTATATGAAATTATTTAGAATGCAAATTTTTGTGGATCTCATTTTTTATTTAATGAGTATATTTACTAATTTTGTAGTTTCAAAAAATTTCAACAAATAGTAGTTGAGGTTGTGTTAAAATGATGGAGAAAATTTATATGCAATACCATAAACATTGTTGGTGTTGTTCTCCAATCAGATTTGTGATGATATTTAATGAAATCCTTTATCATACATATTATTGAGATTTGTTTTTTGCATAACAAAAAAGTTTTAGTATTATAAAGTGTCATTGGCACAAGGAGTTCCAATGACCACCAAGTATTATAAACCTTTGTATACATGGTTATTTATCATTTAAGCCCACCAAAGAAAATACATCATGAATCAATAGTGCACCCTCCCAGATTCTATATTCACATGAGGATCTTTAATGATTCATGTGGCTTGATATTCCACATATAAAGTGAAGTGTTGAAATCATGAAAGTTATCTTTGCACCATGACCATGCCATATATTTCACTACATCAAATACTGCCTCAGTGTCAAAACTCTTAGAATTAAACTTTATACCTTTTGGTGCAACCATATGCCCCACATTGCCACTACCCACACAAACAACCATGCAAGGGAAAAATTGTTTCTATTTAACATGCCTATGTGTAGCCAAAAGTTGTGGATACATTCTCTAAGGAAAACCCTAATATCCCCAAACTACAAATAACACAGTTCCAAATGTGTTTTGCAAATTTACATTCAAACAGTAAGTGCCTAGATGATTCCACAAAATCATTACAGAAAACACAACTTATATTTGTATCACCAAGAATAATATTTCTTCTATCTTCAAATTATCCATAGTTTGGATTATATCATGTGTCATCCTCCAAATGAAGCCTTTTACTTTTGAAGGTATTGGACACTTCCAAATTTATTGATAGAACTCTGCATCCTCCATAGTTCCTTCCATGATCAAGCTATCATATACCTCCTTCACCGCATACTTGTTCTCCTCATTTAGGTTCCATTCCCATCCATTCGACATATTTTGCATTGGCCAAATTTCCCTAATAACATTTCACATTTGTTGCAATATGTATTGCTCTCATTAAAACTAAGATCTCATCCATTGTATCTTTCATTGCCATTGTCCCCTATTCCATGTACCTACCACTGCAATCACACAATCTTTTTTCTCCAACTTTAAAACAAAATTATTAAAGATTTTGTATAAAGTTTCTCCCCCATCCACCTAGCTCTTTAAAAGCTCACTTCCCTCCCATCCCTAATCACTGTTGAAACATTATTTTGAAACCATCCAAGCCCATTCTCAAACACCTCACAATAATTTAAAATGTCTCACTACCATTGTGACCCCTTAATTGGTTACCCTCCTCCTACAAGAGTGACCAAATTTGAATTGTCATACTTCCTTACCAACACATTCCTCCCAAGGCTTTCCATCTCATTTAAAAGTCTCCATACCTATTTCCCTAACAAAGCTTTATTGAATACCTCTAAATTTTTTATTCCTAACCTATTATTTCTAATAAAAGAGCCCACTACCTCCCACCTCACCTATGCCACATTGTTTTTCTCACCTTTTGCTCCCCAAAGGAAGTTCCTTTGAATCCGATTAAGGATATCAAGGACTTTCTCAAGGACTTTAAAGAAGGAAATATAATACAAGGATAGAAAGGATAGAACTCACTTTACCAAGGAAATTATCCCTCTAAATAACAAGTGCCTCATTCTCCGCGGTGCAAGTTTCCTCCTCATTTTGTCAATCACTAGTTGCCATGTATTCACCTTCCTTGCATCCGCTTCCATCGATAATCCCAAGTAGATAAAAGGGATGGTTATGGTTGTGCAATTCAATATTTTTACAAAGATTAAGAACTTTCCTTTGATCCACATGAGTGCTCACCAAGTTGTTTTTTTATTAAAAAAATTACCTTTAGGTTGGATGCCATTTCAAAACATCTCAGAGTTGTCTTCAAAATTAGAGCATGCCTCATGTCATCGCTAAAGAAAAAAATGGTCATCCGAAAATTGGAGGATATAAATTTTGAAATTATTATCCCCTCCAATGCTCACCCTAAAAATGAGACTTTTTTCCTCTGTCATCCTAATCAAACCACTCAAACCCTCCACTACCACCAAGAAGAGAAAAAGTGCTAGGGGATCAACTTATCGAAGACCCTTTTGTGTCAAGAACACCTCCGTTGAACTTCCATTTACAATGATGGATATCGAAGAGGTTTGTAGGCAACACCACATCCATTCAATCCACTTCCTACAAAAACCCATTCTATGTAGCATATAGGTCAAGAAGTCAAATCTAATTGAACCATAGGCCTTTTTTAAATTGATTTTGAAAATAAGACATCATTTTTTCTTAGCTTGTGCTTCATGGACAACCTCATTCGCAATCATCACCCCATTTAAGATATTTATTCCCTTTAGGAACACATATTGTCTCTCATTACTAATATAATTCTTCTTGCCACAATCCACTTCCTACAAAAACCCATTCTATGTAGCATATAGGTCAAGAAGTCAAATCTAATTGAACCATAGGCCTTTTTTAAATTGATTTTGAAAATAAGACATCATTTTTTCTTAGCTTGTGCTTCATGGACAACCTCATTCGCAATCATCACCCCATTTAAGATATTTATTCCCTTTAGGAACACATATTGTCTCTCATTACTAATATAATTCTTCTTGCCA
>CM023941.1:6188703-6286750 GCA_013407115.1 Glycine latifolia
ATAATTTTGATATGATCTTATACAAACATCCAATAAGAGAAATAGGCCTAAAGCTCTCCAGTCCTTAGGGGCTTTTGTTTTTTTGGAACAAGTGTAAGAAAAGAAGCATTGGTACCTTTTGACAATCTTCCATGGCAATGGAATTCATGGATAGCCCAAAAAATGTCTCCGTTGATAACCTCCCAACATCTTTTAAAGAAATTAAAGTTATAATCATCTAGTCATGGGCTTTTGTTTCCATCACACTCCCACACTGCATCCTTAATTTCTTGTTCCCAAAAGGCCTTAGTGAGAACTTCATTTTCTCCCATTCCAATAGTCTAGAACTTCACCCCTTCCAAAAACGCATGCATACCACCCTCCTTCGAGAACTTCTTGTGGAAAAAGTTTTTCACTTCTAATTTCACTCGAAAAGGATCTTCACACAAGCCCCATCCACCTCAAGATCTTTTAGATTATTGCACATTTTTCCTCCAATTCACCATAGTATAGAAAAATCTTGTATTTGCATATCCCTCCTTAAGCCATTTCACTCTTGATTTTTAACACAAGATAGATTCATGGACTCTAGAGCTTCTCTAAAAAATCCTTGATGACATTCTCCCTTTGACATGCTACTTCCATGCATAGCCCTTCAATTTCCTCCTTCATATCCAATCTATTGATATTGCATACCAAGTCCTCCACTTTTTCTATTCAACTATCAAATTTTTCTTTACTCCACCTCTTGATTCAACCTTTAGGAATTTTAGTTTCTCATCTAGGACAAAGTCACCATACCCTTGAATGTTGAAAGAATCATATGTCTTATTCACAAAATTCACAAACCCTAGATCATTAAACCAAAATTGAACATTTTAAAAGGTCTTGGTCCCCAATCAATCTTTGCATGTTTGAGAATAATCAAAAAATGGTCAGAAAATGATCTTTGTAGCACATATAAAGTATCATTTGGCCACAATTGTAACCACTCCATTAGCACCAAAATCCTATCAATTTGACTAATGGCATTTTCCCCAGCTCTTACCCAAGTAAACTTCATTCCCACCAAAGGTGTGTCAATTAACTCCATTTTTTCAATAAAAGAATTAAATTTTTCCATTTCCCTTCCACCTTGTTAACTACCCTTCGATCTCTCTACTTTTTCTTCCCTTCTCCTCATGACATTGAAATCTCCCACCACACACCAAAGACTTTCACCCACACTTCTTTTTAATGAAACCAGTTTCTCTCACATACCCCTATTATCAACAAGATTGCATGAACCATAAACTTTTACAAGATTGATAACTTCTTGTATACCTTGCCACCTTTTTTGAATAAACAAAAAACTCGCTCTCATCCTCCAATATAACAACTGAAATTTCCCGACACCCCATAGGCATAAAATCCCACCAGTATGGTTGATTATCAAAGCATATCTCCATTCAACTTGATCATCGTCCCATATCACCCCCACACACCTTGTCGTTTAAGCTCTCATTTTTTTGTTTTTACATGCACATGAAATTGGGATCCTCCTATGTCACAAGCTTTCAAAAACCCTTCCATTTGACCTTATTTCCAAGGCCCCTAACGTTTTAGGTTAGGATATTCGTGGGAAACTCTTTGTGCCCATGTCCCTCCATTTTTCTCCTTTGGATCCATTGCATGTTGATCCCTTGCTTCAAGTTGGATTAAAGCCTACACAAACTTTTCCTTGTTGCCTTTGAATTTAACCCCTAGTTGATCAATAATTTCAGTTAGCTTCATTGCTTCTTCTGTATCATTTTTCATCCACAAAATTCCTCTAATTTCTTCCATCAGCCTATTGCAACGTCTCCCTATATGTATGTCATGTTCGCTCATTGTCTTCTTTCTTTCTATAGGAGATACTTCATCCTTGTTACCCCTTGGCAATATTGGTTTTTTTTTTTATAGCTAGCACCTACCAATAGTTGGCATGCACATAATCTTCAATAGGTACTATTCCTAACCTACCATCCTCTAACTCCAACAGCTTATCACCATACACTTTCTGGTCCAACACCACAAAATTATTTTGATTATTTTTACAACCATTATTTGCTAAAACTACCTATTTTTTGCATCGATAGTTATAACAAGGTTTTTGTGGTTTCGATGCTTGATGGCTAACTCTCTTGACTTTATCTTGTTTTGTTTTCACCATTGTATGTATCCTATATTGAGTTAGAAATACGAATGTGTCGACCAACTCCTCAATGATGTGCACCTTGTTTCCATACCCATTTACTAAGCTCATTTGACCTCCAAAAATCTCACTTGGGCTCAACGTAACTAAATGACCATTTTGAGTTTCCTTTATTTTATCAAGCTCCAGCCCGCCTCCTTCCACACACAAGGGGATCCAACCTTCTTTTAACATTTCCCACTTATGGCTTGCCTCTACTCAGTCAATTAACTCAATGCCTTATACGCTCCCACTAGGCCCATTAAGGACAAGCCCAACTGATGATTGTTGGGGACAGTCCATAAACTTTCTTTTATCCTTATATGTTTCCTTCTATTCCAACTCTAACCCCCACTCTTATTGTACTTCTCTCCTAATTGTAATTGTTGTGTTGTTATCACTCAAGTCACTCCATCTTCAAATTCTGGCAGACCAAGCACATGTTTCACATCCCTTTCTTTTCCTTTTTCATGCTTGTTTTTAGTGGTTGTACACCCTGTCTTCCTTAATCATCTCCTTTGACATTCACCCTTTCCATTTTTGCTTGATGTTAGAATCTGACCTACTCCCTTGTGTTAGTAATTCCTCTTCTGCTTTTTGCTTCTTTTTTGCCACCACATTTAATGAGGTTTGTCCTATTTGACTATCTCCATCGTCGCCCTTTCTAGTCGTTTGTGATTTTCCTTCATCTCCCATTTTTGGTTCCGACACATTCGAGTTATCCCCTAGGTCGAGACCTTCCCTCTGATCAATACCATCTTCATCACTTTCCATACTACCAATTCTTGTGTAGCTCAACCCCTATGCGTTTGTGCACCACCACTGCCCTTCAACTGAATCTTCTGATGCATGATCTTCTCCTTTGGTTATTTTTGTATTACAACAACATAACCTTGAGTCCATGGCATCGCCTCTTCCACCGTCCTTACACCAAAAAGCCTACCCTCCATATTAAACCTTTGATAGGAAGCAATTGATGTCATCGTTAAAGTTCTGACAAGGATCCTTGTAGTGTCCAACCTCTCCATTTGCTCAGTTTCCTTAGCGATTGCTATGAAAGTCTTGACTAAACTCACAAACACCTTGAAGCCTTCATCATTCTATAAGTTTATAGGCACACCAAATACTCAAAGTCATGCTAATTTGTTCCCTAGAGCCATATATGGTTGCCACAACGACAACGATTGAAATCACTATCCCAACCATGCCTTGTTATTCTCTACCACCTCCATTAAATAATCTTCCTCATTCCTAGATAACAAGGCTAAATTATCTCCCAACGACCGTATGTTGATTGTAGAGAAGCCTTGCAAGAAGAAAGCTTCATGTATTGAGAGGATAAAATCCTCCTTTACCAATTTCCCAACCAGACATTTTTTTCAACCACCTTTCATTTTTGCTTTTTTATCCTGGTTTCCTTTCCTTCTATCACCTTCTTTTCTTTCCTCCATTGTTGTGCATCCTCCCCAAGTTTTGGTGTTCTTATCGCTCTAGCATGAGTACTTTTTCCTTCTATAAGCTTATTGCATACCACGTTGGTTCACTATCGACCTCTTGCCTCTCTGGAAATGCTTTTGTTGTGCTCCTTGTTTCCCATAATTTGGCCTATTCACAAACATTTGTGTGCCTTCAATGTATATGTTGTTGAGTCTTTCCTCCAAAGCCCCTTCATCCCTAATACCCCATAACCTTACAAACCCATAGCTCCACCCATTCTTGTTTCGCCGTGAAGATATGAAGACATCCGTGACTTTTCCCCAACTTTTGAAGATACCCCACACATTGGATATTGTTACACTTTCAGGGGAAATGGGTGAAGTAGTATTGATTGTCTTCTATCCATTATCCCAACTCCGTGTTGCTGGTCCTCCACCCTCTCCTCTCGTTAGTTGTCCTCTCGCCACCCCTCCTATGCCATTGTCCATTGTGTAGGTTTTAGTTTACATATTACCAAGATAAAACCTCAATTTTAATAAGAGAATAACACCAATAACACTTATAATATTTCCATTTAAGTTTTATCCTAAATAATCTGTGTTAGAGAATGTGTTGTTAATATTCCTTTATAATTATACATTTTTATAAATTTAAAAACTCATTTGGATTTAAAAAATAAAATAAAATATTTATAAAATAAAATCTATTTACCTTACAAAGGTGAATCAAATTGACAATATGAATGAAAACCCTATTATCTTAAACATATCTACAATCAAGGTAAAAAAAGCCCCATTTTAAACTTTTTTAGGAGAAATTGCCCAATTTGATCAAACTTAGGACACCTCACACAATTAGGCTTTCTCCAACCCTCGTTCTTGGGTGAGATGTCAATGACAAACGGCAATGCTTGGCTTCTCATGAAACCATCGAATCCATTGATTCATACACATATACAATGATGAAAGCTACCAACAATTTATGTCGCCAAACACTATTAAAAAAAATTCAAAAAATGCTCCAAAACGAAAAGGTCATTCATTCATTGTGTTTGGTTATAACTTATAATGTCTGCCATTGCTCTTGTTTCATCTGAAGAAAATGACTGTTGGCCGATCGCGAAAGTTACATTTCACCTTGAGCGCAAACGACGCTTTTGCTTTGTAATAAAGACAAGTACGAGGAGGGCATTTATGTAATTATTCACGTGCTGCTGGCCATAGCCTGCTACATCTACCACATAAATGTATTTTTCCTACAATTTCTATGTCCAAGTGAAAAATAAAAATAAATTGATATGAGTGTAATTTTTTAACATTATCATTCAATTATAAATTAATATTTAAATTATTTTAATATAATTATCTTAAAATTCAATAAATATATATCATATATGATATATTGTATTTGAGTAATTATGTAAAAAACTTTTCACTATCAATATATGATTTTTTTCTCTTAAAATTAATTAATTTTAAGAAATTATCGAATGAAAAAGGACACAATTTGCAGCCTACAAGATTTGAATCTCTACTTATTTTTTTGAGGTTAGATAAAAGTAAATATATTTGTAAGCATTCCTTAAATTCAATTTTTTTTTATTGGAGCACCATATCCTTCTCCTAAATTTATAGTAAAAAAATTTAAAAAATTAACTAGAGGTAATTTAGATTTAGATTTATTTATAATAATAAAAGAATCAAGCAATTGGTTGAATCAAACACAAAGTACCAAACTACCAATACTTTGCGTGTGCACAAATCAGATTTTCGACTACAGTAAATTGACATTCAAAGTTCGGGGTCACAGTGAATTGCATTTTTCATCAATCATTGTCGGCAGGGGACTTAGCACGCAACTTGACAAGAAAAAATGTAGTACTATCTTTTTGTTAGTCAAAATTTATTTTATTTTTATATGAATACTTTCTTACTGAAATAATAAAGAATATAAATAATTTATATTGTCACATTAATTAAAATTGTAAAATTCTAATAAAGTGTATAACTGGGTCTTCCATAGTTATTAACTTATTAATTAGTCAAGTAAATACAAGGGAGAAGTCTCATAATTAATTTCAATTTAATTCATTTATGGTATTTTTTTCTTAACCCTTTTGGTTATTAAGAAAAGAGATCATAATTAATCTAGAGTTCCACTAGAGATAAATAAAACCTAATCAATTATTTTTTTTATTTATCAAAAATCAAACTTAGATTATATGCAAATGAATTCATTCATGGGGTTGAAATTTGAAATTTTCATACTTTAGTATATTGTCCTTTTTAGTACGTTGAAAACTTATTAAAATATGTGGCAGAAAAGCGTGCGCACATACATATATATAATGATTACAATAAATAATTAATTTAAATCATTCAATCTCAAGAAAATGAATAAATTATCAATAATTCTAAAAAAGTTATTCTTAAAATAAGCTTTTATCTTTCTCTCTATATGTAACACAAGAGAAAGAAAGAAAAATAATTTATATAATTGGTGATGTGATATAAAAGAAAGAGATAAATAGAAACAAATAAAAATTGAAGAGTTAGCTTAACAGTGTAAGTGTAAGGTCTTTATTATGTTTGCACATGGAAAATAATTTATTTATTGACATAATTTGTGTTTAATTTTTTCAATGTGCAAAATTTCATATGCCAACAACAATTTTTCACACACTATAAATGAGGTTAATCTATCACCTATTATTCATTGGTTTGAAGGACATTCATAATCTCTCATCAAGAAAAACCAAAAAAATATTAATAAGATGTTTCTATTATTCGAATGTTCAAATATTATGACTCTTAAAAATATTTACTATAGATGTTATTTCATTATTTAACGATGTATTAATGGATAGAATTTAAGCTTCAATTATTACAAAAAAAAAAAATCAATTAAAAGCATAAACTAAAGATGGTTTATAGCTGCATAGATATAAATTGTCAATCTAATTTAAGCAATAATTTGTGGATCAATGGTGGATTAGCCTTTTTTAGCAATTATTTTAAGCAATTTTTTAACTTGTGATCAATGGACCGCAGTATACATGAATTAATATTTTTTATGTAAGAATTTAGATATCAACCTGTCTTGTTATATTATAAAAACTGAAAAAAAGTAGAGATAATACTCTTTGAATTTGACTATTGAAAATATGTATATATTTAAAACATTTTGTAAAATTAAATAAAGTAATATTTCGATTTCTAAACTAATGTGTTAGATAGTTTTTCAAAAATTTTACTGCTTAATATTTTAAAAACTATTTTAACATTTTCTTGTTGAGATTTGTAATACCAAGATTACAAACTTAATTCAAAAAATATTAATTAATAACGTAATAATACCAAAAAAGAAAAATCAGAGGGCAGTGTTTGGGATTCTACCAGAAACCGACAAAGCAAAAGGTTGTGTATGGGACACTGCGAAGATGGAAATGGAATACATGACCAGGTCAAAAAATGGAAAAATAAAATAAAGGGAATTGTTAGAATACAAAAAAAGAAAAAAAAATATAAAAAGTCATTCTAAATTACTACTAATAAATTTTATTACCATAATTTCTAATATTTTAACATATTTCTAATAAAAAATTATCTATTAATCTTATATGATAAAACAGTACAAATTTGACCTTCCCTCTTTTACCGTCATGCCTTTTTTTAACTCTTCAAATCCACAAAGGAAACCGCCAACGCGACCCATGACTTGAAAATGAAAACTTTATTTAAAAATTCAACTAGATAAAATTGATATAAGAATGTTTAAAATAATAAAAAAATGAAATACACATTATCATATATGTTGAAAACTATTCATATAACACTATCATTACTTGTTATAATATTATTTTATTCATTACGTAAAAGATTAGAGCAACTCCAACGCAGGTGCTCGAAGAGTTTCTTAACGGGAAGAATCCGCATCTTAAAAAAAACTGGCGTTAGAGTAATCCGACGTGGCGGAACGGGAGCTTGAAGAAAGAGGAAGGATTCCTTATATAAGGAACGGATCTTACACATTAAAATAACATTATAAACTCAACCACCACAGCAAAATAAAGAGGGAAAGTAAACTACCTTGGTCGAGGAAGACGAGAACGGCGACGGCGACGGCGATTTCCTCAGCGACGGCGGCGGCGACGGCGGCTATGGCACGAGGCGGTAGCGCGAGGCGAGGGTGTTGGCGGAGAGGCCGTGGCGAGGTCGGAGAGGACCATAGTGAGGGCGATGTGGAGGTTGTCGATGACGGTGGAGGGAGAAGAGAGGGAAGGAGAGATCGTGGAGGGAGAAGAGAGGGCGCGGAAGGAAGGGAGAAAGGGAAGGAGAGACCGTGGAGGGAGAAGAGAGGGCGCGGAAGGGAGAAAGGGAGAAGAGAGGGGCCGGAAGGGAGAAGGAGGGCGCGAAGCTTCTGGAACAGAGGAGAGGAAGAGGAAGAGAGAAGGGTAAAGTGAAAATGAAAAAGGAATTGGGAACGGTAGAAAATAATGGAGGAAAAAAGGGGATAAAATAATAAATGAAAAAAAGCTTCTTAATGGGTGCTAAAAACTGCTAATAATGGATTGAAAAAAATCAAAGTAGATCCGTTGAAAAGCCTTTTAACGGTACAAAATAAAAATATTTTAAAAAATTGAAACCAAAGATAAGGTTATAATTTATGAACGTAAAAAAAAAAGTGAATGAATGAAAAAAAGCCTCTTAATGGGTGCTAATAATGGATGAAAAAAATCAAAGTCTTCAAAGATCTGTTGAAAAGCCTTTTAACAGTACAAAGCAAAAATATTTTAAAAAATTAAAACCAAAGATAACGTTATAATTTATGAACGTTAAAAAAAAAGTGACCGTTGATGAAAGTGGGTATAAATTTGGGTGATGTGTTGTGTTTCTTCACACAAAATTGATAGCTACAATTTTATTGTTCTCATCCATCCTCAATCATTTTTCTTTTTTTGTGAAATGGATCCCAATCAGTATAATTATCAAAGTGGTTACAATTTTTTGCAAAATCAACCACCCCCTACCAGCGAAAATTCTACAAATCCACCATATCCACCACCATACTTTATGTATCCTCAACCACCCCCTACCAGTGAAAATTTGCAAAATCCACCTCAGTATATGATGTATTCACCACCCCCACACATGTGGTATATGCATCCTCCATCTAATGTAGAGTCACCTATCGGTCAAAATCCACAATTTTGTAGTCAACCATCACTCCCCATTAATCCAAACACGTGTTATAGGTCTTCTCTATCCAATATTTCACCCCCTATCAACGAAGTTGAATCTACAATCGGTGTAGACAATATTCAACTAGATGGGGGCGACCACAATGATAGAGGAAAAAAATCACGTACAGCATTCTCGGTGGCAGAAGATGTGATTCTCGTCCGGTCATGGCTTAATGTGTCAAAGGATTCAATAATCGGTGTCGACCAAACATCGAAGCAATATTGGACAAGGATTAAAAATGCGTACAACAACGACGATGCGCGTGAAAGCGGGTTATTTTGTGAAAGAAGCTCGACTCAGTTAAAATCTCGATGGAACAGGATCCATCCAGCAGTTCAAAAGTTTAATGGGTGCTACAAACAAGCGGATAAGTATAGGAGAAGTGGAAGTTCAGAGAAAGATTGTATGGCCAATGCTCACTTGATTTACTCACAGGATACAGGTAAAAAATTTGAGGTTGAACATGCTTGGTTGTTGTTAAAAGATCAACCAAAATTCAATGCAGATTTTATGTCAAATTCTTCAAAAAGAACCAAGGTTTCTGCAGGTGAAAATTACTCGTCGTCTTCTAACACTGAGACACCCGTTGAAGCCGAAGAGTATGATACGCCTTCGCCAATGTCTCGCCCAATTGGACAAAAGGCAGGAAAAAGAAAGAGCAAAGGAAAAGAAGCTTCTAGCAATATTGATTTATCTAGCATAGAAAGTGTAATGAGTGAGAAGAATGCAAACACATTAAAACTTATTCAGTTAAAGGAGGCACAAGAAAGGCGTATGGAGTATGAAATCCTCATGAAGGATACATCCAACATGTCCGATAAACAACACGAAGACCACGAAAAATATTGTGACCATATTAAGAAGAAATTATTTAGTTAAAATTTAGTCCCTATGTATTTTTAGATGTTATTCAGTTACTTTGTATGCAATTATTAACAATGTAGGTCCTTGTTGTATGTTTTTTATTGAAAATTTTATTTTATGAAACTAGCCGTTGGAAACTAGCCGTTACAAAGTAGCCGTTGGAAACTAGCCGTTAGAAAGTAGCCGTTGGAAACTAGCTGTTGGAAATGAAGCTATATAAATGTGTAATGTTTCATCATTTTCACATGTTCTCATTCAAATTACGCAACATTTCTCAGTCATTTCAAACACTTCAGATACCATATAATGGATCCAAACATCGATTTAGATGAAGCTTTAGATCAAATGATAAATGAGGAATTGGAAGACAACACCGATGCAGACCTCATTAGGATGATACTTCAGAGCCAACAACAACTACATGCCAACACCGTCAGGCGTATGCCAAGAAGAGTGGTTCATCGAAATCGTGAAGAAGGTCATGATCGATTGTTCAATGACTACTTCTCAGCAAATCCTGTGTACACAGAGAATCAGTTCCGACGAAGATTTCGTATGCGAAGGCATGTGTTTCTTCGTATTGTAGATGGGCTCAGCAATCATGATCAGTACTTTCAAGTGAGGTTCGATGCACTGGGTCGAAGAGGACTATCTCCATTACAAAAGTGCACAGCTGCACTTCGTATTTTGGCTTATGGCTCACCTGCTGACAGCGTGGACGAATATGTTCGAATTGGTGAAACAACCGCGGTGGAATGCTTGGAGCGATTTGTATCAGGCATCTGCACCATATTTGGGAATCAGTACTTGAGGAGACCAAGTAACGAAGACACCGAACGACTACTACAACTAGGAGCGGCACGTGGATTCCCAGGTATGTTAGGTTCTATTGATTGTATGCACTGGGAATGGAAAATTGTCCTATTGCATGGAAAGGTCAATTTTGTCGAGGTGATCATCGCAACCCAACAATCATTCTTGAAGCCGTTGCATCACAAGACTTGTGGATTTGACATGCATTTTTTGGTACCGCGGGTTCTAATAATGACATTACTGTGTTAAATGGATCTAATGTGTTTGATGAAGTTTTGTCGGCACTTGCTCCTACAGTACAATACACAGTGAATAGAACCCAATATAATATGGGATACTATTTAGCCGATGGTATTTATCCAGACTTTGCTACATTTGTGAAGACCATCTCAATGCCACAAGGAGAAAAGCGAAAATTATTTGCTCAACGGCAAGAATCGGTAAGAAAAGATGTAGAACGAGCGTTCGGAGTGCTCCAATCTTGATTCGCAATTATACGTGGTCCGTCACGTTTTTGGGATATTGATGAAATGAAGAATATCATCTATGCATGTATCATATTGCATAACATGATTGTCGAGGACGAACGTGACACATATCAAAGTAATATTGATTACGATAATGTAGGTAACAACACGTCAACATTTGAAGTATCTTCAGGTGCTCACCCTAGTATCAGATCAACATACCTTCAAAGGAGAGCAAATGTTCACGACAAACAAAAACACCGACAACTCCAAGCAGATTTAGTTGAACACATTTGGGAATGTTTCGAAAACGAAAATAACAATAACTAAATTTATGTAATTTTTTTCGATGTTGTAATGTTTAATTATTTATTATTATGTAAAATTTTATTTTATATTGTTACGCATTTCGTTTTATTTATTTTAATTTATATTTATGAAAATTGAAAAAATGTTAAGTTTTACGAAAAAAATATAAATATATGGATTTTTTTTGAGTTCCTTGTGATTTCTTGCATTAGAGCAAATTATTGGATGAGTTCCTTAGTTGTGACATGGCACTGTAGGGACTACAAAAAGTGCTGCGGGGACCACAAAAAGCTGCTTAAGAAACCCATTTGAGTTTCTTGCATTGGAGTTGCTCTTAGTTGTCCTTTTTAATTCCTTTGATTTGATTCACGTCCAATTTTGTTTTTTCAAGGTTTTTTAAACTAATTAAGTCATTTTCAATCCAAAAATAACTTAATTTGGGTTTGCAGTAAATTTTCTCTAAAATTTAGAACTATTATTATTTACTTAAAATCTTTAGAAATTAAATTGATTAATTGTTTTAAACATTTTTGTGTTGGAAACTTTGCAAACTAAACTTTTATTTAATTTAGAGTTATTTTCTCAAATTTTATTGAAATTTTACTAATTTTTAAAATTTTTTATGACTAAAATCAATCATAAATCTTCAATTTATTTAATAATTTAAACCTTTAATAAAATGAATTGACAGTGAAATATATTTATTTTTTCTTGCACGAAATATAAGTATCATTCGAAATGAAGAAACAATCCTATTCAAAATGGGATAAAATAAGCAACAAAACTTGATTTTAAGTGTTTAATGAAATTGCATTTTTAAGGTTTAAACTTAAATATCTCCTATTAAATTAGATACATGACAAATTTTATCGTTAATAGTATCTACATACACATACATACCCATTTACAGATTTACCCTTTACGCATGAATCCAAGAACTCCAATTACACCGTAGGACACGGTGGCGAAATGTCTCCGTTGGTGTTTTCACTTTTCTCTCTCTTTCTCTTTTTTCAAAATTGCTTTTTCTTTTTTTAACTTTCCTTTTTATTTTATTTTAATTCTCTATCAAACTCTTTGAATCTTGGTTAAATAATTATTTTTATTCCTAAATATATAAAGTGTTTGACAAATTCGTTCTCTTAAATTTAAATTTGAGTATTCGAAAGTAGAAAAATTTCTATACGTTCAAAAACGAACTATTTATCCTTGAATCTTTCTACAGCAAAAGAACCTAAATAATACTTTTTTTAAATTATTTACCAATTTGGAGTTGTTTCAAACTTATTTATCAAAATGGGACAGTCAAACACGCCTAATTTGGGCGTCTTTAAATACATCCAAATTAGGCGTGTTTGAGTAGTATATATGCCCCAAAAAGTTAACTTTTTACTATTCTTACTATTTCACCTTCTCTCTAAAAATTTGTTAGCCTTCTCTCTAGAGCTTGTGACTGGATTATTTCTGAAGCGAAGCTCTGCCAATAAGTAAGTGAATTTAATAATTTTGCATATTATTTTATCTGTTATATTTTTTAATTAGAAAATTGTTAGGGCCATATGAAACTGTTAGTGATGTAGGTATTTTTTAATAAAAAATAGATGTTAAGTTGGTTTAGTGTTTATGGTGGTTAGGTTAATGGTTTAGTGTTTAGGGTGTGTGGATTAAGGTTTAGGGTTGATGGGGTTTGGGTTAATGGTTTAGTGTTTATGGTGTGTGGATTAGGGTTTAGGGTTGGTAGGGTTTAGGTTAATGGTTTAGTGTTTAGGGTGTTTGGATTAGGGTTTAGGATTGATGGGGTTTAGGTTAATGGTTTAGTGTTTAGGGTTAATGGGTTGGGGTTTAGGGAGTTTGTGTTAGGGTTTATGCTTGAGTGTTGAGGGGTTTGGGTGTGTGGTTTATGGTTTAGGCTTGATTGTTTATGTTATTCTGTTTAGGGTTTAGGGTTTATGTGTTTGGTTTAGGGGTTAGGGTTTAGGGTTTAGGGTGTTTGTTAAATGGTTCATTGTTTAGGGTTAGGGTATTTGTTTTACAGGTGTAGGCTTAAGGGATTAGGGTTCATGGTGTTTAAGGTTTAGGGTTGAGGGTTAAGGTGTGTGGTTTATGGTTTAGGGTTGATTGTTTATGTTATTCTGTTTAGGGTTTAGGGTTTATGTGTTTGGTTTAGGGGTTAGGGTTTAGGGTGTTTGTTAAATGGTTCATTGTTTAGGGTTAGGGTATTTGTTTTACAGGTTTAGGCTTAAGGGGTTGGGGTTCATGGTGTTTAGGGTTTAGGATTAAGGTGTGTGGTTTATGGTTTAGGGTTGATTTGTGATGGTATTCTGTTTAGGGTTGATTTGTGATGATATTCTGTTTAGGGTGTAGGGTTTATGTGTAGGATTTAGGGTTTCAGGTTTAGGGTGTTTGTTTTGTGGATCATTGTGTAGGGTTTAGGGTGTTTGTTTTACGGGTTTAGGCTTAAGGGGTTGGGGTTCATGGTGTTGAGGGTTGAGGGTTAGGGTGTGTGGTTTATGGTTTAGGGTTGATTTGTGATGGTATTCTGTTTCGGGTTTAGGGTGTTTGTTCTGTGGATCATTGTTTAGGGTTTAGGGTGTTAGGTTTAATTAATTTGATAGGATAATTATTTGTAATGTTTTGTGAATCGAAGATAATTTTTTTTAATTTAAATTTTCTTTTGTTTTTTTAAAGATACTCATTAGATGGCTGATTCATCTTCGACTGATTCTTCGTGCTCTGGATCAGATCATGAGGGTGAGCCCATGGATCCAACGATCCATGTTATCCCTACCCCGTATAAGTGGGGTGTTTTGCGTAACCGTACTCAGCGCATCAATGTTTCACAAGCTGTGTGGAATGAGGACACAACTCGACTATTGAAGACTTGACGAGGTAAAGTAACGGCAGGGCCACCTCACGATAATATACTTGACATCATTGGTGATATGTTGAGAAATGCTGGCTTTCTACATGTCACAGGCATGCGACATATTCAGGTATGCAAGTAGGAAATAAGTAAACAATTTTTTTTATATAACACATATGGATTGATTAGTTTTTTTTTAGATCGATCCTGCGCATATTAGTGCTATGGTTGAGCGGTGGAGACCAGAGACCCATACCTTCCATATGACGCAGGGAGAGGTGACCATCACGTTGGAAGACGTGGCTGGTATTTTAGGATTGCCCACCGAGGACAAAGTTGTTACAGGAGTCAACGTAGCGGACTGGGACACCATCATTGAGGAGGTTTTTGGGCATGAACCTCAGGAAGATACCGAGCTTAAATGTGGATATTTGCGCCTGTCTTTCTTTGATAGACATTTTGCGCACTGGGGTGAGGTACTTCCCGATTTGGTCGCCGTGATGCGCTTTACAAAGGCGCACATTGCACGCCTTATTAGAGCATGGCTGCTAAGCGACAGATCCGGGGGGAGCATGGTCGCGGCGCGTTACGTCTCATTGCTTGCTGGGGACTTCGAGGATATTGGAGGAGTGACATTGGTGGGTGTCATATGCTGCTTCAGGTGTGGGCATGGTTGAGATTCCCACCAATTGCTCTAGCTATTCCGCAGCCTACTCACCCGGAGTGGCATTTTGGTCACCGATATGTAGCTAGTATATTTTGTTTTTTAACAATTCTTGGAATTCAGTCTTATAGTATTCTAATGTCAGTCATTTTGAACTAAGGTTTAATGCTTTAGGCCGGTTTCGAGCACACGAGCTGCTCTGGTATAGGATGAGATTGGAATCCCTCAGTCGGGATGAGGTACGTTTAGTTATTTTTTAGTGTTCTTAACTGTGCATTTGTGGTCCATGTCGTTACATAACTGTGTGTTTATTTGGTTTGTGTAGGTGGTTTGGCAACCATATGGAGAGTACGAATTTCTTGGTGCATCTGAGTAGCAGCGACTATTGTGGATGACAACTACTCCTGTTATATGCATACGCCAATTTGGGAGGGATCAGCCAATCCCACGTACTCCCATGAAGCTGAAGGGTGTGCATGACCTTTCCTTGCGCGGTAAACATGAAGATAACTAGGTTCGTAAGCTCAGACCGTTTATTAGATGCTGGGACATTAGGCACAGCACATTGACCTTCCCCCTCTGGTTCAGGGATTCATGTCACCAAACCATGAGTACATGGTTTGGTACAGGGAAAATGGCAAGCAGTACATCTCGAAGATGGTTGCCAAGGCTAGTCGTGGTGTAAGTTTTGCTGACATTAACATTTTTTCTATTTATGTTTATTATGATGAAGAACATGATTCACACTAATGTTTATATATTTTATTTTATAGTTGGATGGGTTGGAGATGCTGTACTTCGCGCTTGGTCATGAGCAGTGGCCAGGCTACAGCCGCGAGTGGGCGCAGGATGAGGTCGGTCACATAATGTCTATCTTTAGAGAGAGTTGTCGCCTGGAGGAGGTAGGACCACATGCACCCGAAACCCAGCTTCAGGAGGAGCCACAAGTGTCTGTTGGCGTTGGCCGTCGTAGACAGGAGGGACATGGGCTAGAGCGTCGACAGAAACAAATGCACCATGTTCCTGAGCCCATTACAGGTCCCAGTCCTTGCACTTTGGGTTGGGTTAGGCCTCCATCTATAGCATCGACATACGACAACCAACCCTTGTATTACAAGTCCAGTTAGCAGGGGGTACGGGGTGCGAGGGATTCAGTACGCAAAGTCATACGCCTCCACCGCCTGCCTCACAGACGCAGCCTGTATATATGGCTACTGCAATGACGATGGCATCAGCGAATGTTGGGACCAGTAATGACGTAGCTCCTGCGGAGTGGACTAGTGCTGACATTGATGACATGCTCTCGCAGCTTGATTATTCTGCAGGAGGTTGTAGGGGTTGGCCATCAGATGTACCATATGCCACCGCAGCTGCTGAGCATCCCTGACCCTCATCTCCAGAGCAGGCCACTCCATGTCCACCTCCCTATGTAGACCCTTATGAGGTAGGCCCTTCTCATCCAGACCCTTCTCCGCGACCGCGTAGACGGAGGCTACCTGATCGTCAAACGCGTAATTATCAGTGGCCACTAGAGTCTTAGTTTTTGCGCCGTTTGTGTTTTTTAATTTTAATTTGTAATATATTTTATTTCTTAACTTAGATTTGTTAACAAATTTTTTTTGCAACACTTATTTTAATCAGTCGACATATTAACAATTACTAACATCGTGAATAACAATAATTGATATCAGAGGAAAACAGTAACAATTGAAGATAACCAAACTTCATAAACACTACTTAATACAATGAATCATTCAATTTCAGTAACTGATTTGTTAAAAATAGCTAAAATCTCAATTGGACAACATCTTTAACACGTCTTCATCGCTTATCAACTCTTTTATGTGATATTCGATTGTGTTGTCTGAATAAGCGTAATGGGCTGACTGTCGAAAAAACAATTTTCTAACCACCTATGAGTTGTGAATTTCATAAGGGGGATCCCCAATAGGCGCAACTTACTTAATGACATCCTTCAGTGTTTCAATGTTGCATGTTGAAGGAATTTCAAACCTTATTGGATTTGTTCCAATGAATGAATAACCCACAAAACTGCCTTGTCGTGGTATATTCCACTTGCCGTTGTAATATAGCATTGCATCTTGTGTAGGGACGATGGTGGATCAAAGTTGGTTCAGTATACCATCAGGTGTTCTGTTGATGGTGCATAATATTTCTATAGGGCCAACACTTGACATTTGGTCATTGGTTAGCAGAAGGGTGTCGTGCATCCTACTCTTGAGTGTCTGAAAAGAACACTCATTAGGCACTCGCATTGGTATTGGAGTAAGACATTGAAAAAAAAACACCAGTTTCGTTGTGTTTCATTGATCCATTTGGAAAAATGAATGCTAATTTTGAGTTAGTAATGGTCTGACTGCTTGTTTCTCCTAAGAATGTCATAGTATTCAGATTGAATTTCAAATGCGGAGGTATGTTGTGTGGGAGTGAGAGTGTCTGGCTTATATAGGGTGTGTTCAGTCACGCCCTATTTGGGCGTGTTCAATCACGCCTTATTTGTTAGGCATGTTCAGTCACGTTCTATTTGTTGGGCGTGTTCAGTCACGCCCTACACGCCCTATTGTTGGGCGTGTTTAGTCACGCCCTATTTGTTAGGCGTGTCCAGTCACACCATTTTCATCCACCTAATTTGTTATTTACTTTTACATTTTGAAAACGTGATCGTCGTACGTGTAATCACATGGAAAACATGATGAGTAATATTGCGTCTCTCAACCAAACACAGAGGTAAGACAACATATTTATAAATGAAATACATTAACATAACATTAATTAAAAAAACATAATTACAGAATCATGAAGTTCCACCACGAGTATGACAATTTCTCCGATTATGTCCAACTTGTTGCAAATACCACATTTCATGAGTCTCTGAGATGTTTCGACTTAGTCCATCTCATTACGAATTCTAGTGGACCTTGGACGACCCTTGACACGCAACATTAACCTGTCAGGTATGACAACTGGATCTTCACTTGGTGGAATAGCACGTTCATTACCGATTGGCTGCCATGGCAATGAATAGGCTTGAATCAAGTTACTTACAAGGAACACATCATCCACATACTGAAAAGGATTATGATGCACATGTAAAGTAGCAGCTGTGGCATGACTACATGGGTATTTGAAGGCCTTAAACTTGCCACACTGACAAACACGCTCGGCAAGGTTTACTGAATATGACCTATCCCATCAGTCCTCCACCTCAAATAACGTTTGATCAACGTTATATGTGCGTACATTGTGGCCTGTGGCAAGGAACTGATTATGCCTCAAAGCATCAATCACATTTTTGCAATGTCGTTGTCAATGCTGAAGCTGTGAGGCAGCTGCCTGACCCCTGCCTACAAAATACTGAACCAATCGGGTGTACGTGTGCTTCACAATAGCAGTGATAGGCATGTTCCTCGCTCCTTTCAACACCTTGTTAACTGATTCAGACAAGTTTGTTGTCATATGGTCGTATCTTGTCCCCTCTACATCATATGCACATGTCCATTTTTCCTTGGGGATGGTATTAATCCATGCTGCAACCTCAGGACTAGTATCACGAAATCGTGCAAATCCGATGTCAAAATCAACAATAGAGGGAGTATAACCTGCATAATAGTAATATACGTTAACATAATTCCGTTTACAGATTTATCTTAGGTAAATACATTACAAATATTTGTTAACTCACCTAAATTCATGAGGGTCTTCTTCAATCTTGCATCCCTGAATCTTTGATTAAAATTACTAGCAATATGACGCAGGCAAAACACGCGATGTGCATAAGGTGGTTGCCAACCACCATGATTCTGAACAACAGATATAATGCTTCGGTGCCGATCTGAAATTAGGCATATATTTTGCATTTGGGTGACGTGGAAGCGAATGTTAGAAAGGAAGTAATTCCAAGCTTCCAGTGTCTCCCCCTCAACAATGGCAAATGTCAATGGCACACATTCATTATTTCCATCTTGACTTGTGGCAATCAACAATTTTCCTTTATAATTGCCATATAAATGAGTCCCATCAACTTGAATGATGGGTTTGCAAAAGTTAAAAGCCTCGCAACACTGTCTAAAAGTCCAAAAGATGCGATGAAACACGCGTTTTGCCCGTATCAGTCGATTTGTCACAAAATAATCATTTGTTTGAATATCAAAATAAGAACCTAGTGAAAAACGAAGCATGTAGTTGCACCACCTGGGCAAGAATGCATAAGATTCTTCCCAATCCCCATAAACCATTGTCATTGCTTTCTACTTTGCATACCAGGCCTTTCGATATGAAACTTTAAATTCATAAGTATTGGTTATCCTCTCCTGAACCAATGCGATTGACACTGACGGTTCCTCCTTAATCATTCCTAACAATAAAATTGTAACATTCACATCAACAACATACTTTAAAAACAACTATATTTTTCATATAAAACATATTCAATAAAAACATACCTACTACAAGTGAAGCAATAACATCAGAATCAAGCTGTCTGTGACCCTGTGTAATATGATCATTCAAGCAATTGTATTTGCCACCCCATCTTGAAACAAGTCACTTCTCATCGTATGTTGGTTTAATAACCCTAACCCTCAAAGGGCTACCATCGTTATGAGCAACACACCTCATACTAAACTTGTTAGGCTTGCTCTCAACCACAATTGCTTCTTGATGCTCCTTCATAAGGTTATGCTGAATGGCTATTTGCGCTTCCTTTTTCGAGCCAAATTCCTGTTTAACAAACAAATCATCCCCTATTTGCCATGGACCTTGCACTGATCCTAAATTGGAACCAGAACCAGTAAAAGATTCTTCTTCGCTTGGGTGATTCCAATCAATATATGTATAATGAGGAATTGCTTCCCAAAAAGGAATCACCTCAGCACCTGCACATTCAAAGTCAGTTTAATAAACAATATCAACCAAATTAAATAACAATACAAATTTCTTCCCAAAAAGGAATCACATCAGTACATGTAAATTCAAATTAAGTTTAATAAACAATATCAACCAAATTAAATAACAAAAAAAATTCCTTCCAAAAAATGAATCACCTTCGTACATACACATTCAAAGTCAGTTTGATAAACAATATCAACCAAATTAAATAACAATACAAATTTCTTCCCAAAAAATGAATCACCTCCGTACATGCACATTCAAATTAACTTTAATAAACAATATCAACCAACTTAACTAACAAAATAAATTCCTTCCAAAAAGGAATCACCTCAGCACATAGTGGTGGAGCCAGCCAATAATTTTAGCCCATGCCAAAAAAATTGACATATCAAATTATCAAAAAATTTATTATAATTACGCAAATTTACATAACATTAAAAATTTAAATGAACAATTGTCAATGATAATATATCAAAGCAAACATATCAAAGGACACTAACCTTTCCGGTAAGCACTTTAAACATAAGAGTTTCATTTTCCTCCCAAACAAAATAATAAGTTATGAACCAAGCATTGTCCTACAAATATAGATACGCACAAATATAATAATTATATGTATAATAACATTTAAGAAATAATTTGAAATATAATTAAAAAATTGCATACCTAAAATTGTAAATGACGCTATTTTAAATTGACGAAATCTTCAAGGATAGAATCTGTGATAAAAGTTTCAACAATCTCTCTTTCAATATACACAAGCAAATTATTTGCAAGAAAGTCATCCTCCATTTTGTTTCGAAGTCTTGTTTTCACAATTTTCATTGCTGAGAATGCACGTTCACCACTTGCTGTTGAAACTGGTAGTGTTAAGACAAGACAAATTAGCCTATCAACCAAATGATAGGAATTTGCCTTTCCTGTCTCAGCTAATCCTTGACACAACTTAGAAATTGAAGATAAATTTTGAAGTTTTGGATGTTTTGGGATGTCCTTGCGGAAATGCTTCAATTGATAATTCAAATTAATTCTCTCTTGCTCAGAAAAATCAAGAGGATAATATTTCTCTGCAAGGCTACAAATATCACCAACATTAAATGCTTTATAACCATTCTTCGGATCCAATGAAGAGCTGAGTGATAAAAGTTCCATTGTTTGCTCATTAAACCTTCTATTCAACTCTTGTAATTGAAAGTCAATTGTTGAATTAAAGATATCAAAATGATAGTGATGCTCAATAGTTATTTGATCATGTTGTTGACGACCACGACCTTCAATATATTGAGCATCAAGATCTGGAACATTTATTTCATGAAGCTTAAAGAAATTAACAACACTTTCAAGTATTCTTTTCCAACCATCTTCTCGTAATTCTTGTTGTAATGCTTGTGCTTGAAACTAATTGTATAGCATTCAAAATATCTTGGGATTTTTGCTGTAATGCTTGGCAAAGAATTTCAGTGATGCCCATCAGCTCTTTCATCAAAATTAAATTAAAGATAAACTCAAAGAAGTGATCATCTTATAAGCTGCAGTAGCTTCTCCTATTTGGGTGTAATTTGAGCCTTCACTACGAATTTTTTCAAGTACTGAACACGATTCATTATACCCTCGTTGTAGACTGCATATGGAATAATAATGAGAATCCCATCTAGTATCACTAGCCCTCTTTAGTGTACCTACTTGGTTCGAACCTGTACCAGTTTCAAGTTCACCAGTAGCCTGCAAACGTTCAAATTCAGAAATTTGGGTAGCATGGAATTGATCATGACGCTTAGAAGAAGCGGTGATAATATTAATGATGAAATTCAAATGCTGAAAGAATTCATAAATAGAAGCAACTTCCTTAGAGGCAGAAATCAAGGCTAATTGTAATCGATGAGCAAAACGATGCACATAATAAGCAGAAGGACATTCATTAAGAAATAATGCTTGCAATCCATTCAATTCACCACGCATGTTACTAGCACCATCATATCCTTGGCCACAAATGTTCTGGATATCAAGGCAATGATGTGAGAGTATTTCACTAATAGCATTTTTAAGTGTCATAGATGACGTATCTTGAACATGATAAAGTTCAACAAATCTCTCTTTTATGAAACCATCTTTGTCAACAAATCTCAAGACAAGAGCCATTTGTTCCCTTTTGGATTCATCACGTGCTTCATCCACAATAATACAAAACTTAAAGTCCCCAATATCTTCGCGAATCTGTCTTCGTACTTTGTTTGCTAGGACATATAAAATCTCCTTTTGTATTTGAGGTGAGGTATACTTGGCTGTCAATGGAGCATTCTGTAGAACAACATTAGCAACTTTTTCATTGTAAGATGCCAAAAGTTTGATCATTTCAATAAAAATTGCCACTATTTCTTGAATTAATAGTCTCATCATGCCCTCTAAAAGCACATCCTTGAAAAGCAAGCCAATGAGCAACATCAATTGAAGTCTTCACACGCAGCCTATTGCTTTCAATTTGTTGGAAGTTTTGAACATGCATAACTTTATCAATATGGCAAGGCTGATTCATTAAGTCTACACATGAGATGAGTGCATTAGTATGTTGTGAACAAGGATCATCTCCCATGTGACTTAGAAAAGCACAATACTTTCCACTATGAACTCTATTCCAACCATTAAAACCTTTGATGGTGAATGCATCCCAACCATGTCGTCCGTCGACCTTTGTAGTGAAAAGATAGCATGGTAAACAAAATGCAGCATCTAAAGAAGGTGAATACTCAAGCCAAGAAGAAAATTCTTTGAACCAAGAAGCTTGAAAACGTCGAGGATGCTTTTCCTTTGAAAAAGGATAGGTGCATTGAGGTTGATATGACCCAACTATTAAATAAGCTCTTCTTATCTCATCAACTTCATTAGCTGAATACTCCCAAATTGGCTTATGTTTGCCTGGATCACGTTCAAAAATTTTATTTTTGAATGTAATAATGCGATCAGAATGTTCAATTCTATGACACTTTGAAGGAGTTTGCTCATGAGAAGGTGCATCACTTTCAAAAATTATGTTCATAGGAACATTACTTGATTCACGTTCAGAAACAACTTCATTTTTAAAGAAAACATCTATACTTTTCTGTTTATCCTTGCCCATACTTTTTCAACCTACATGTCAAAACTAGGATCTTCACAGTCCATAGAATAACAGCCATTAAACAAGCAAGTAATCAAAAGACAAAACCGTTCTCTTTTCAGTGTTACAACAAATTAATTACTACTCATTCTCTCTTTTCCATTTTCTCAAAGAAAATCAAAAGGCAAAACCGCAAAAATAATATAAACAAAAAAGAAAAGGAACAAAAACCTTACCCGCTGTGCCGTGACCGTGAGGAGGAGAGGCCGTGAGGGAGACCGACAGACCGCGACGGCGTGAGCTAACGGCTTAGGCTGGGACGAGCTTGGGAGGGAGAGGTTGATGTTGGGTTGGGACGGGCTTGGGCTGACGCCGTGCCAATGCCGCGTGCGCGTGACTGCGTGAGGCGTCCGTGGAGGGAGAGGAGAGTGGATGGAGGGATAGAGAGGAGCCGTGGTGGCGCAGTCCGTGGACGGAGAGAGAGGAGAGTGGACTTTTTGCTTTTTTGCTTTTGTGCTTTTTGCTGTGCTTTTTCCTTTCTGCTGTGCTTTGTGCTTTGTGCTTTCTCCCGTGCTTTTTACTTTTTTTTATTGTAACTTCAATAAAAGTTTGATAAAAAATAAAAAATTAAATTAATATTAAATTTTAAGTAGTGTTAAATTTTAAGGAGTGTCAAATTTTATTTTTAGATAGTACCAAATTTTAGATAATACTACATTTTATTTTTAGGTAGTGCCAAATTTTATTTTTAGTACTAATTAATTATATAATTATATTTTTAGGTAGTGCCACATGCACATTCAAAAGCAGTTTAATAAACAATATCAACCAAATTAAATAACAAAACACACATATATACATATATGACTACATTCTAATTCATTTTGTCATGTAACATACCTTCAACACCTTGTTCTGGTTGACTAGATCTAACCTCCGCATGATGACGAAATTGAGACGACCCCACATCAGTATCTTCTTGAAATGCAGTCCCATGCACACCAACATCTTCATCATTATCCGACGCACCAGCATCTTCCTCAAGAAGCCGATCTTCCATTACGATATTTTCATCATCATCATCTTCTTCATCATCATCCATGACACAATCACTACTTGAACTCATTTCTTGCCGTCAACAAAAACAACTTCAAATATCAATAAACAATACAAAATGATAGGAGATTTAGAAAGTAAGATGTGAAGAAATGACTCAGAATAAATCCGTTAAATATCAATGGAGTACTGAAATACGCCTAAATTAGGTGTGTTCAAATACGCCACGTCAAAATTAAACCTGTTTGAGTATCCCATTTTGATAAATAAATTTAAAACAATTCCAAATTGATAAATAATTTTAAAAAAAATATTATTTTAGTTCTTTTGCAATCTTTCTACTGTTAAGATGAAGAAGGAACCTCTCTCACACACACGGTGAGAAGAAAGTCGAAGACGACACAAAGACCAGTGAAACTTCACTTTGAAATTTGAATCACAGAAACAACTCAAACTAACAAAAAAAAGCTATCTACTTTTTCTCTCTTTCTCGCTCTACATTCTCCGCCATTTTCCCGAGAAAATCTCGCCAGGTGAAAACACACGCTCTGTCTCTCATCGCCGTTCCACGTTGCGACTCTCTTCGATTTTCTCTAGCTCCACGCACCTTTTCGCGTTGATTCTTTCCGTTTTCGCTTTTTTCTGTTCGAGATTCTATGTTGACTGTTGACGCGGTTCGATCTGTGCGATGCTTGCTTTGCACTTTGATTCCACGCTGTAAACTTCGTTCCGAACTTGATTAACACTTTTTTTGTTGTTTCATTTTAGTGTTTAGTGCTAATAACTGTTTACTATTTTTTTTCGTTTATTACTATTTTTTTTTATGATTCATGCCTTTTCTTTTTCGGCGGTTAATTTGGAGAGCATCGACTAGAAAATGATTTAATTTTATTTGTTCAGTGTTAATAATTTTTTTGTTGTTGCGAAGCGATTTTGGTTATGATGCATGCTTTCTCTTTTTCGGCAATTAATTTAAAGAGCACCGAATAGAGGATAAAGCTCAAACGTTTAATTTGATTTTTTCTTTCATAATTTTTCTTTTTAATTGATATAAAGCGAAACGGTGGATGGAGTATGATCTGACTTTAAATTTATAATAGTTGAATGAAGGTAGCCATCGGGTTTTTGGTTATTTAATTATAAGTAACGCGTAATTTGCGTTGAATTGAATTTCTAATTTTCCGTGTTTATACTGTTAGGAAACCGTTTAGTGTGGTCCTTGGTGTTTCTGATTTTTTTTTTCTTGTTTTCTCCTGATTATAATTTATGGTTTTAATTATGATGCAAATGGGTTAAATTTTTATATTGTATTGTTGCTATGTTGACCTAACGGTGGTTGTTTGCTAAGTGAGGGCATTGACCAGTAAACACTTGTAAATTGCTACAATACTTTATTTAAAGTGGGAAGCGTTTTTTCTTCAATAAATGTTAACAGGATACATGGAAAGTATTTTCATTAGGTGGCAAAGGAACCTGAAGCGGTGATAACTAATAACTAATCTGAAGTTTGTGTTGCAAAGAAAATTGTGACCATGATCCATATTACTTCATGGTGGTGTAAAAATTCAACGTTTCTTGTGATGATGTTTGAATCCACTAATTGTTGATGGCTTGATATAGCAGATATTATATGTCTACCAGAGTACAAGATTCTCTAGAAAGTTTACATTTTAGTTTTATTTTTTTTTTAAATACTAACTGTACTTGTGTACTTGTTTGTGGTGTTTGTATGCTTTTTATTGCAAGTGTTAGTTTCCTAGCAAATAGGTGTTATGTTTCTTCAAGTGAGAACAAATCATGTTTTTGCCTTGGTTTGCAATTAATCATTGATTGCTTGGGTTGTTTTATACACATCAGCTACAGTATTTAATAGAATAATTTTGTTTTGCTTTGATTACAGGTTTGGTATGCTAGCTAAATCTCATATGCTTTCCAAGTAATTCTCATGGTGGATGTATCTGCTTTCAATACATGCTTCCAAGGGATGATAGTTGGTATTGATATTTGATTATCGGTTACATAGCAGACTAAAAAGAAAGAATTGAATCTTGCACTGCTATTCAGTGAAAGTTTTCCTACAGATATTTCTTTGAATCTGATATACCATCTGCATCCCTTTTTTTCTTCTGGGTTTGTTTGCTCCATAATTTCCGCAAGGGATTGTATGAAAGATAATGACCAATTTAGTAGTAGTTTGGCGTCCTTGTGATCTAGTACCATGAAGATTCAGGACAATTGGCTCGTTCATAGGATCATCAAAATGAAGTTGTATGGAGGAGTTCTGATTGCCTCACTGTTTACGTTGTTTATGCTTATGATCCTGCGATACGGGGTCATGAAAAATCCTATTGGTGAAGGTTATCTGACTATACCTGTCCTCATTAATGGTACTAATCCTCTATTATGGATAAATCCCACAGTACCAGATGCTATTAAAAAACATCCAGATGGTCCTTCTCAAGTTATTTCTTCTGATATTTTAGTATCTAGCCTCTTTACTGGGAGCAAGTTTTCCAAAGAAGAGCAACAAGCTCTGCAGACATGGAACCAATTGAACCACTTAATTGATAATGTTCAGGGTTTACCCAATGCAGCAGAAGCTATCAAGGAGGCTGCCAGTGCGTGGAATAGCCTTATTTCCTCAATTGAAGAGCAAAAACAAGGTCATGGAAATGATAGTTCAAGAGCTAAAGAGAAGCAGTGTCCCCATTTTCTTAATAACATGAATTCCACTGAACTTGGTAATAGTAGTTATAAACTGCAATTACCTTGCGGCCTGACACAAGGTTCTTCCATCACCATAATTGGCATTCCAAATGGCCTTCTAGGTAATTTTCGGATTGACTTGACTGGAGAACCACTTCCTGGGGAGCCTGATCCTCCAATTGTTTTGCACTATAATGTTAGGCTTCATGGGGATAAAATCACCGAGGATCCAGTAATTGTCCAAAACACCTGGACTCAAGCTCATGATTGGGGTGAAGAGGATCGTTGTCCATCCCCTACTACTGAAAAGGTTGAGAAAGGTGAAATTTCTATTCTTATTTTTTGGTTCAACAACGATAGCAATTTGTGTTCTTAAGTGAAATGGAAGTTCCTCTCACAATTTTGAAATTAGATTTCTTAAAATTTGAACCCCTTTACTACTGAAGTGTGTTTGTTCTATGATAGTGTTGGCAATATGGAATTCTTGTATCCAAGATACTCATGCTTTGTGCTTAGTTTTCATATGCTATTCATGTTGGAAAATAGATGCAACAGAATCGAACCCATCCACATGGAAATCAATTGTTTGTAAAGACATGTTTTATATCTTCTCTTCTGATCTATTAAGTTTTAGTGCTAAAGCTTTAGGTGTGTGGTCTTTCCTGATCCCGAAGTTGTGCACAATTCCATGACCTGCTTTTACATAAATACTTGACGTCTGTTGTTTAATAATATTGCTGTTTCTTTTGGCAGTTGATGATTTGGAGCAGTGTAATAAGATTGTAGGGAAGAACATTAGCCAGCGTCACACAGCTGGCATGCATTCCCACACTTCAAGACAATCTTCAACAATGGAAGAACAATCAGTAAATAGGAAATACTTTCCTTTTAAGCAAGGTTACCCATTTGTGGCAACTCTTAGAGTGGGATCTGAAGGAATCCAGATGACAGTTGATGGGAAGCACATAACCTCGTTTGCTTTCCGTGAAGTACATTCTTTTTCTCTTGTTTTTGACTTATTTAACACAAATATTGAACACTTTTATGTTTTATTATGTTGACTGACTCAACTGGTTATATGTCAGACTTTGGAGCCATGGCTAGTCAGTGAAATAAAAATCTCAGGGGACCTCAAATTAATATCTATTCTTGCCAGTGGTTTGCCCACATCAGAGGATTCAGAGCATATTATTGACCTAGAATCATTGAAATCAAATCCTATATCTGCACAGATCCCATTGGATCTCTTCATTGGTGTTTTCTCTACTGCTAACAATTTTAAGCGTCGGATGGCTGTTAGAAGAACCTGGATGCAGTACAATGCAGTTCGATCAAATACAACAGCTGTGCGCTTCTTTGTTGGTTTGGTGGGTATTGTTTGTGATTTTCTTGCATAATTCTAAATATTAGTAGCAAAATCAATTTGTTAAATCATTATATGAGATTAAATTTCTTGGTCTTTTCATAAATTGAAGTGGTTCATCCTTATCTCATTAAGTAGTGAAAGTTGCTTCTATTGGAGCATTTGTTTTCAATATCTTTGCACTATCATAGCCTTTTCATTCTGATAAAGATCAAGATGGACATAATATTTTGCTACATTTCGAAACACGTAGATTTTTGCTGAATTTGGTCTTTTGTTTGAGCTTATGCAGCATAAAAGCACTGTAGTTAATGAAGAGTTGTGGAGAGAAGCACAGACTTATGGAGACGTGCAGCTGATGCCATTTGTTGACTACTACAGCCTCATCACCTGGAAATCTTTAGCTATCTGCATTTTTGGGGTAATGTCTTGTCTCTTACTTTGATTTGAAGAATCTCTCCTTAGCCTCATTGAATTGATCTCTTCAACAGACACAAGTTTCAGCAAAGTTTGTCATGAAGACAGATGATGATGCGTTTGTCCGGCTAGATGAAGTTCTAGACTCTTTGCACAGAATCAATGCGGATCATGGGTTACTATATGGACTCATCAATTCGGATTCCAGACCTCATCGAAATACAGATAGCAAATGGTACATCAGCCCAGAGGTAAGATTTTTCTCATTTGAGAATTAATTATCTCCTGCTCCTTTTGTTGTTTATGTTATTCAGTTTCTGATTATAATTTTATCACAGATAATTGTAAAAATTCTTATTATTAGCTTATTTGATATGCAACTCTGTTAATAAGGCTTGCTTGCAAATAGATGTCAGTTGAAAGTGTTGGTCTCTTTGTGCAAGTATGTACTTCAATTATAACGAATATAATTTTGCATGGTAGGGTTGAAACTTTTTTATACATCAACCAGACGTGGATAAAATATCTTTATGTCAGTTATCATACGCTGGTTCAAGTTACACTATCAGAATCTCAATAGAAAAAAAAACACCAAGTTAAAAACTGGTTTGAATTGCTGCTTGGCGCTTTCTAGTTGCTTTAGTTTTAGAAATCTGGAACTTCTGGGTGTGCTTCCAGTTTTTTTTAAGGGTAGATATTCTGTATTTAAAAGTACATCGCTTTCACTTGCTGTCTCTTTTTTTTCTTCGTTGTCTAGCTACGTTGAAAAACTTAACTTGTCTTATGGCTTGCTACCTTAAAGGAATGGAGCGAAGAAACTTATCCTCCTTGGGCACATGGTCCCGGTTATGTTGTCTCACATGATATCGCTAGGACAGTGTCCAAGAAATTCAGAGAGAACCATTTGAAGGTATATAATAAAATCCATTACTTGTTGAAAACTGTTTGTATAGTTGCAATTGTGCTAAATGTGTTTTGTGCAAACACAATGTTGACATCTTTGAACACTCTGCGTGTTTGTATCGGCGTTCAGTTGGCCAACTGAACGCCACGCCAAAGCAACCCCCGCTGCTTCTCCATTTTTACATGGGAAATTGGAAAACTTCTGTTCAACATGGTTGGAACGATTTTCCAAACACACCCTCAATGATTCAATTTTAACTCTTTCTGGCAGATGTTTAAACTAGAAGACGTTGCAATGGGAATCTGGATCGCAGACATGAAGAAGGATGGTCTAGAAGTTCGCTATGAGAATGAGGTCAGAGTGTACCCTGAAGGTTGTAAGGATGGTTATGTGGTTGCCCATTACCAAGGCCCTAGGGAGATGCTCTGTTTGTGGCAGAAGCTTCAGGTAGATAAACGTGCAAAATGCTGTGGTGATAGTAGGAAATGATTGATGACTGACTTGGTTACAACTTACTGAAAATAAATAAAAGAAAAAGATCCCCCTTTTGAATGGCTGGGGAGCTTGTATAATGATTAGAATAGTTAGCTTTAGCCAGAAATTATTAGAAATGGTTAATGGTAGGGCATATTCTTTGTCATTAATTCGTTTAAGTAAATCTGATGATTGTTCTATGTAGAGAGAGTGAGAGATTTGTATAGATCCGCCAATCGGAAATAGGTTATCAAATTTTCTGGCACCTAATCAATTTTGATTGAGATGTCATTATATTAAGAAACCTCGATTTGTTTTATCTCCCTGTCCTTTTCTTTTAAAGATGACATATATATTTTTACGAGACAATTTTATTTGAATCAGATAAATGATCATTTACTAACAAGGTCCAACATAATTGATAGATGATGAATTTTTTAAACATGTTGACATGAGCCTTAATCATGTGTATGAAAAAGATAGGATTATCCAAGTGGATAAACCTTGTCTTTCAAATACCTAATTCTAATTTCGTACTTCAAATACAATTTTGCATAACCAATTTTGAACCTGAGACTTAAGTTAGATTAATCTTTACTTGATTGATGTATTTGGTGATTTTATCTCTCTACTTTGACATTATTTAACATTATAAAAACTAAGTAGAATAAAAAGTATTTATAATTTTTTTTTTCAGTAACGTTAATTAAATACGTAATTTTAATCTAATGAGAGAGAAAAAATATGTACATAAATAAAACAATAAGTAAGAAAAAATAATAGAGTAGAAAAAATAGTGAAAAAAATTATTTAAATGAATAACGAACAAAACAACTATTGCAATAAAGTTAATATATGATACTTTTTTCTTTTTTCATTAAATGGTTGAATTTAAAGAGAAAAGGAAAAAATGTAAGAATAATAAAAATGAATATGTTAAATATAAAAGTTAACATTATTAGTATTATATAATATTAATATTTTATTTATCTATTTTTTTCTTCAAATATTGGAATTTATTTACCCATCTAACAAATACTTAGATTCTATTTGATAGAGATGAATGGAGAGAAATAAGAGATAAATTTTATATTTTTCATATGAAACTCATTTTTTACATTTTATTTTAATTAAAAAAATCTTTTATTTTTATTTTTTCTATTTTAATCTTAACCGCACACTTAAAGATCGTGAAGGACAACGACATGTGGGGATAAGCCACAGTTCCAGGCGTAAGAACTAAATTCAAACTACAATTGTTAAGAGGGTGTTTTGGTCGTGGCATTTGTCATGGGCTTAATTACAAAGAGTTTGTCTATTCAATGAATCATGTCATTGGATGAACAATTTGACAAATGTGATTGAGTTGAAAAACTAGAACAAATAAAGGAAAGAAAATACGAGTACTCGTGAAACATTACTAAGCAATTAATCATGAGTGATGTAATACACGCTACGAAACATGTTTGAATCCTTAAGTTGTTGAAAAGAAGAGAAAAATTCCTTCGATTTCCTATACAAAGCTCAATTAGAACTATAGCCTTTTTTTTATAATCACTGTTCAGAGACTAAATTAAGAATCTGATTGATTTAGATAGATTGCTTATCCAAAAAAAATATAGATAGAGTGAAGTAAAATTACCATGAGTTACGATTTTTTTTTTCTTGAGTAAAAATTTAGAAGGAAAGGATGGTGTTAAAGTCCAAAGAACTTACATTTTTATTTCATCACGAAAAGACAACTGATGTGAAGGTTTATAATGTGATTCGATAAATGTGAAATCTTATCTTCAAATCTTTGCATTTTTAAGAAATAATTGCTCTTGAGTTAAGTACAAACCTTTACATTTTTAAGATTTAATGATAAACAAAGTTAATCCTTCTATACTTACTTTTTACCATCACAAAATACAACGTTTTTTTCGATCAAAATCTTTCAAATTCAATTATATCAAAACCGACTCGTATGTATTCGCAATTTCGCACCGTGAATAAACTATAGTGTATGCTTCGAAAATCATATCAGGGTTCGACCACTAGCTCTGGTTGATTATAGTTTTCTATACAAGTCTCTGTTTCATTATTTAAATATAGAAAAATAACATCTCATGTGATATTATATATATAATTATCTCTATTTATTGTTTATTCTATCATTTTCATATATACACATTAAAAAAATATACCACAAAATCAAATGGAAACAACTTATTGTTATAGAATTTTAATGTTTGCATTTTTCAGATAATGTTTAAAACCAACTATAATCAGCAATGCTATTTGGTACGAAACCAAATTGCACGAAACGCACGAAATAACTGATGTGTGGCCGTGTTTTTTCAATTTCTGATGTGCAATGTAATTATTTAAAAATAATAATAAATTAAAATATTATAAGAAAAATAAAATAACATTTTTTTTCTGATTCTAGCCGAGATTCCCACTAATCATGAATGCTCTCTCACAAGTGCTATGACACAAATAAAAGGGTCCTTTCTGTTTGCTCTATCTTCAGGAAATAGATTCTACAATTCGATTATGAAGTTTTTAAAAGCTCGCTAAATCAAAATATTTATTTGATAAGGACCCTTATAAAATAAGCAAAAAAACGCTGCCTTTCAGATACGAGAAAATAAATAAATTGCCATTATAAGTGAGGCATTCAAGAGAGGCTTTGCATATTTTAGTTGTTATCACTACCCATAAGGGAGGAGGAGAAGGACTGGAAGACTTGAAGTTCGATTGGATTTTTAATAAACTAATAATTGAGGATTGATGAAAGAAAGCCAATATGGAAGGAAATTATGTGCCACATCATTCGTACTCTTAATACGAATTTTCTATCGTACCAAGAAACATTTCCGAACTATAATATACCTAATACCTATACTTTATTTGATAAAATCTCTTCATTTTTTTTTTTATGCTGCCTCTTCATTATTTTTAAAAAGTACCGTTTAATTTGAAAAGAAACTGAAGAGACTAACCCCTTCTAGAGAAATATTAGTATGCTACTTTTTTTTTTACTGAAAGCAAGCATCCCTTAACTAAAAGTTGAGACTAATTCCTTAAGACGTAAACATAATTGAAATAAATTGTCTTTTTTAATGAAGTCTTTTTTCACACGTATGATTAAAAAATAGTATATGACCTTGTTTCATTCTACCTAATGAAAACTCTCTTCTACTTTTAATTTATATTTTATACTTTTTTGTTGGAAAATTTATATTTATATAAAATTAATGATTATGAATCTTCTGATCATTGATCAAATTTAATATAGTAACTTTCGAATATATATTTGTCTCTCCAAAGAAAAAAATGACTCGCTCCACGCCTCCCCTCCCAAGTAAATAATTGATGTAGAACAGACAACTACTTTTGGCAGGGTATGCCCAGATTAGGATTCCAATCAATATATATTATTATGGCATAGAGAATTTTAGATGTTTCAAAGTTTATCTTACATAAAAGGTCAATCACGCGAGATTGCAACCAAATATTCTGGAAAAATGATGTCCTACCCTAATAAGGTCGATTTCAACATGAGTTCTTCACATGTGTTTCACAAAAGAGAAGCAATATCAGCTACAGACTTATCTTGGTAAGAATCCATAACTTGAAATGGCATTCTGAAAGGCTTTTAGCTTTTCTTCATGCTGGCGGAGGCCATTGCGATCATAGGATGATATTTCACTTATGTTGAGATCAACACAAGCTTTGACAAGTGCCTCTCCAACACGTTGAGCAGCTTCCTAAAATCATGTTATGACAAAACAGAAAAAAATAAAATAAAATCGAAAGCAAAAGCTTAATGATACCCCAAAAAACAAAGGAAATTGAAAAAGACGCATTCCATGTCTCGTGTTTGTCTGTAAGTGGACAATTACTTACAAGAGTGCTGCAAGGAGGATCTTGTCGAAACGATTTCTGCAGCGTGCTTCCATAGAACAAACACTTTTTATTTTTGTCATCTACAAGCATTGCATATAATTGCTAATCTGAGAAAAATACCGAAAGCCTTGGATATGTGGCTGTTCCATTAAACTGAAAGAAAAAAAGAAGGATAAAAAAAAATCATATATTGTATTAATAGCTGATGGTGGAAAAAGATGGTACTTGGCAGCTAGTAGTGGAGTGCCATATAACTGTAGGCACTCTAAAACTTTGATCAATTTAGTTTTCTTTATGAATGCTGCAACAGCTTGTCAACTGTTATATTATGTAAGTAAAACATAGCATAGTATGTATCTCTATATTAAAGGGCTTGTGGATAAGAGACAGTTCACAGAAAGAATTTACTGAAATCTGAAGCTAACTACGGAAAAATGGGATGACATGTCTTACTAATGGAATAAGTTAAATGGCATAGCAAACATGTATTCCACATGGAATGTAAAATGTGTCTGCAGAAGAACGGGGATTTGGCTACAATAGATATGACAGAACAAAAGTTGAAGATATAACAAAAGCAAACCTTTTTCTGCATCCTTCTGTTCCGAATTTTTGCACTTTCTTTTCTAGTATTTGCTCTGGCTCTGGCTTCAATCACTAATGGTTTCTTAGTTATACCTGTAGGAACATTCAAAGTTAATGGCAATCAATATCAAAGTCACATTCAACATTATATCCATGTACAGATATTATGTGACTAATACTATAAGCATATTGTTGGCGTCCACGTTATAAAGTCATATGCTAACATATTGCCCTGGAGAGGCTAAGAGAATAAAATCTCGAACACGCAACAAAAATCCCAAGAACAAAAAACTGGGCAAGATTAATTTCTGCTGAACTTACTTCTACTTTGTGTCTGAAAGCAAACAAACGAGTTTGGTTGGATTCCAAAGAGAGCAGAATTCTTAAACTGTAGCATTGGAACATTCACTTGAGCCATATTGTGCATGTCTCAAGCGCCGTGTGAACTGCAAAAACACCCAAACTGGTGCTACAAATGCATATGCAAGAATGAGTTCCATACAGGAATTATGACAAGCAATTAATGTGCAGGTTCATAAAAGCAGCAAAGTTTTTCATTTTGGTTGGGAATTGAAGGAAATGGAGACTATGTTTAATTCAAAACGGCAATTGAAGACCAGCTAGCTATCTTGGGATTAATTTTATTTCTGTAATTTCAAATGGGTCTTGAAATGGCTGAACGATTGTATTTCTAACAGTGAAATGTCAAGAGTAAGGTGTCTGTTTGCCGAGATTTTATATGTTTTGAGGTTACGGCTTGTCTCAGGTGGTGTACGAGAATACCATTACTGTGAGCCATTAGATTTAATGATGTTTTTATTGAATGGCTTAGATGTATTATATATGGTCAATTAATAAAATCCTCACATCGATAACAAGATTTGATACATAAAAGAAGAATGTTAATAATACACTCTTTAACACATTTTTTTAAACAAACTTTATCATTTATTAAAAATTACAAAATTGAAAGAGGAACTCATTAAATAAAATAAAGACTCGCAAAAATTTGTCATTTTTTAAATAATTTTTACTAATAATAAAAAAGGCATCGAAAAGAAATTTTTTTTCTAGCATTTATCTAATATAGATCACATAATAATCCTAAAATTTTGTTGCTTCTAAAAAAACTTTACATATGAATTTTCTCTTTTGTCTAAATATGGGAATGGAGAAGTATTTGGGTTGTTGCTAGCTCTTGAACACCTACATTTGGATATATGATAGTTGCGAGAGAAGAATAACATTGCAATTATGTACTTTTGTGTGTAGGGTTGTTTGGGAGATTGTTCATTAGGATTATAGGTATTGCTATATTAGTGAGTTCTCATTTACAACTTTTTATTGCTACCCAAATTATGTATGCTACTATATTGGTATAGATTTCCTCTAGGATTAAAGGCAACTTAGCCAGAGCATTTGAGTGTGGTAATCTGTTTTGCCCTTTGGGTTTCTTAAGGCTTTTATCAACGAATAGTTACATTGATCCCCAATGGTTGGGATTGAAAATCAATTTTTTCTATCGTGGAGTAGTGCGTCCCCCTAAGCAACATGGGAAGACATTGGCTGAATCAGTTTGACCATAGTTTAATGCAATCGATGTGGTCAGGGATTTGACCTGGAGGATACATAGCCCCCAACCTTAGGCGGGAAGAGCGAAGATGCAATCAGGTCCGTCAGGGATCCAACCCAGAGGCCACAGGTACTAGTGGTGGCCCTGAGGGCCATCTGGGTGGACAACTAGCCAGGGGCCCTATTTTTAGAGGTACATCAAATTTTTTTATATCGTTTATATGAATATTAAAAGAAATTTTTTATATAATTTTAAAATTATATAAAAAAAGTTATGATATGATCTAACTACAACTTTTTTTTAATAATTTCAATTGCATTTCTAAATTATGATATGATCTAACTACAAAATATTTAATTTTTCACAAAATTAAATAATGGCAGAATGATGAGGGATTAGTGAGGGGGAAACATGCGTTTCAAAATTTTAAAACCTATTTTAACATTTGCGGGAGATTTGCGAGGGACAATATCCTTCACAAAGTGGTGAATGATTTGACTCACTATGTTAAATTCTCTTTTTGCAATGCATTTAGCGATGAATTTGTAACAAATATTTCATTCACAACTCAATGAGGGAATATCATGAAAAATATGTCTCATTAAGTATAAATTTTGTGTTCAATACTTTTATATTGACTTTAGCGAGGGTTTTGCGATGAATAGTTTTCCTCGTCACATTATTTTTTTTGACTAGGCCAGGGGAATCAGGTGACCCTGTGATTTCCATGAAAATCAACGACAAAGTTGTAGTGACAGATTATGTTGAAATATTTCACTTGCTAATTTCCGTCGCTTATTAACAAATTTCTTATAGTGCAAGTTATTAATGATTTTGCCAAAAAAATGCAAAAAAGATAAATTTAATTTTTACAAGAGTATTTTTTTTCAGTTCGCTCTGGGCACAAAATCTCAAGACTACCCTAAACTTTTAGCTAATTCCTTATCTTGTTTTGACAAACATTGCATATATTTAAAACTTTCATTAAGTGTTTTTCATTAGTTGATCTAGAAATTTCTCTAGAAGAAAAAGAAGGGAGAAGAGAGGGAAGAGAAATAAAGAAGAAAAAGGAGAAGTAAAAAAGGAAAGTATAAGAAAAGAAAGAAGAAATAGAAGCATTTTTATTTTTCATTGATATGGGTAGCAAAACAATTTTCTTTCAATTTTATAGTTGCTAGACAAATTTTAATGATTTTATATTGTTAGTTTCAATTTTGCAACAATTTTGTAGTATTCAAAACTATAAAAAAAATGCTAATGTAAGAGTTAAAATATAGAATATCTAGATATAGGAGCAAAATCTCAAAGTCTAGACAAATATAAATTTTTTAAATAAGTAATGAAACATTTTTTAGGGTGAGCCTTGACACAATGGTAAATTTGTGTTTTAGTGACTTGTTGGTCATTAGTTCGATTTAGAAACAGCCTCTTTGCATATGTAATGGTGAGATTGTGTACAATATTCCTTCTCCTTACCTGCGCATAGCGTGGAGCCTCTAGACAATTGGGTACGCAGTTTTTAAGTAATGAAACATTTGGATGGTTCTTATAAAAAAAAATAGTATAATTTGATATTAAAATTATCAAACTAAAATGCTTATGAAAATTTACTTGCTGGGATGTAAATTGACTTCTTTAAAAGTCAATTTTGCTTTGGTCATTTTTCATTGTAAAAAAATTGTAAATAATAAAGATTGTCAAAAACTGTTTTAACAAAAGTAAAATCAACTTTTAAGAAGTCATTTTGCACCCAAATCAATTATTTTTCTCTTGAAAGTATACTAATTTAATATTTTAAAACTGAACTACATTATTTTTATGGAAGTCGAAGCTTCCACATCTTATTCGCTCGAATGGAATGTGGAAGAAGCATTAACCATGCTTATTTGTTTCACTCTCCTAAGTCCTAGTTGCATGTGCTACTTCTTTATCATATTCTAATATGGCATGACATTAAGTAATGACAAAAGATAAATCATAATTCTTAATTATTTTAATTATATGCAAATAAATATAAAAGTTATAAGTTACACCTTATATGATATGGAATCATGTCTCATACATTTACATTTGTATTATCAAATGATAGAAGAGACATGTCATGACTTAATACAACATTAAATCAATGGCATTTAAGAATTTATTTATTATTTTGTATCATAGATTCGTTTTACATAGACATTCTTCTAGAATTTATCGAATCATTCAAAGAATAAATGAACTTCAATATCTGAAAGTTGTTAAACACCATCTAAAGACGCACATTGTTGGTGATAGATCTTCTTTGACTCAACACCAACATAAATCTTTGTGTCTTATATGCTTTCATTGATCTTCGCTTTAAATTGACCTAGAGTTTGAATTTGATTTTGTTTTGAAAACTATATTTGTTTTGCAAAATTTGTTTCCATCATTTGAAAGTGTATTTGTTAAAATTTGTTATCTATCTTATAAAGTTTTTCTTCATACGATAACTTTGTTTTCTTATAAAAAGATTTTTATTTTTTTTAAATCACAATTCAACCTCTCTTATTGTGATATTTGCCTTTACATGTCAATTCTTAGTTTTTTTTAGCACTTTTTTATTTTTATTTTGGATCGGTTTGGATTTGAACACTATACTATTTAATATACCGCAAATATTCATAGATATTACTCCATTTGTTCCAAAATATATATCATTTTGGAGAAAAAAGATTGTTTCAAAATATATGTAATTTAACAAAATCAATGTTATATTAAATTTTTTTCCCAAGGCTACCCTTAATAAATACTTAGTGTGAATAGTAAATAGAAAGAATAAATGAGTCATTAATTAAAGAGATAAATGACATATTAGAAAATTATCTAATATTTTCTTTGAAATTTAACAAATTAATTATATTTTTTAATACTGGTGTAAAAATCTTAAACATCATATATTTTGAAATAGATGGAGAGTATGTTAAAATAAAATGAAATTATGAAGTATTGATTAGCTTTAAAATGAAGTACTATTAAAGACTATATGAGTTGGTATAATTTGTGTCTCCGGTATTGGAAATTTTTGGTAAGAGAGAGAGATTCACACAAAGAAGATGAAAAAAAAAAATCACACTGTTTTATAATTATTTTCCTTAATGATTTATTATTTGTGTTTTGGGTAAAAATTTATTTACAACACTAGTTACATGCCACTCCTGAGCTGGTGTAGTGGTGTATGTTCTCTGCGCCAATAAGACTTCTCCTAACCAACTTTTGTTTGTGTTTCCTTGTAACGTGTATGGAAACGCGTTATGTATTATTGAATATGGATCTTCCATGCAACTAATAATTGTTTTTGCATACGTGATTTTGTAATAAATCTGAATTGTGAATGGAAATCAAACACTTACTTAAACTACTCTATTGATAATTGAATTGAGTTATTGTTGTGTTCGTCAGCGGCGTTCTGCTTAGGAAGTGACCATGGAAATACCACAAATGGAATAATGTGGCAAAATCCTAAAAAATTATTCCACATGGACCAAACTAGAAATTTCATGAATTACACTAAAAAAATTATACCAAGTTGTCATCATGAATCTCCACCACACAATTTCTATTATTAAATCAACAATTATAATTGTTCGCACCAACAAACGGCTTAAAAATTTAATGACAATTAAAAATAATCTTTGGGACAATTTTAGATAAGAGGAAATTTAGTTATATTCTTTTTATACTCTCTTATCTTTATGTGATTAGTTAAAAATTACTATTGAAAATAATAAATTCGATAGAATTCACATCTAAATAATGAAATTTGAGATTTTCAATAAATTTAACCAATTTGTAGCATGAACAAGAAAAAGATAAAATCGTTGGCATTTCTCTTTTAAATAATGAATAATTAACAAGTAACTTTATACAATTTTTTGGGATATTTGTTGGCAGTTGGCAGTCTCCACACATATCTTGACAATTCGTTTTATCACCAAATTTTCAGTAAGTTATACCTGGAGGAGGTTAGAGATTTTGCAAATTTTTTTTTTAGAACGATTGAGTCTACCTAATTACCGTAACTTCTAGACAAAACTAGATTTCATTATATGCAAATGCAAGCAAAAACCGGAATTGAATTCCACCATGACAAGTTGCTGCCAGGGGTTTTTCGGAGATTTTTTTTTATAATATACTAAGAAGATACTAAGAAGAAGCCATAGGCTTATTGATTTATTTATTTCACAACTAAACCTTTTCAATATAGTTGGTACGATTTAGTATTGTTATTTGCCACCCAGCTGTCGAAAGAAAGATTAATAAATTGTGAGGTGATTAGAAGCATTGAACATACCACACAAACAACAGCAACATATCTTATCATAGATGATGAAACTATTACGATTAAAATACACATGTTTTATTCTTGATTTGTTTTATAATAATAGGTAAATTGCTAATGAATTCATGTTAGGAAAATTGTTAACCGAAATGATTGCTCATTTGCTCTAAATATTAAATAAAAACTTCACATGTAAAACAACAGACAACTTTTATTTTATAACACAAAATTTAAATGTAATTTTTAGATACTACTCCCTCCCATTCGTATTATAAATTCTAAATTAAAAGTACCGTTTAAATTCAACTTTATAACAATTTAATTATATTTTCTTAATGTGTGTTTAGATTTTACTTGGAAAAAATGTTTTCATTCTAAAAAAACAACAAAATTCTTTTTCTTCATTTTATGTATCGGAAATCAAGAACGTGCACTGAAAATTTTAAAAGTACAACATTCTTAAATTTTGTCCAAACATAATTAGATGCTATTTGAATCCAACTTTATTTTTTATAACACGAAATTCAATTTTTTAGGTAATTTTAGTTTTCTTGTTCTCTAATTAAAATTAAAATTTCACTTTAATAATTTATGTAATAAAAATATTTTAAAGTTTTGGTAGAAATTATTGATATGAGACTATAATTTTAATAACAAAAATTTAGATACAATTCCATTATGGTATTGTTTGTTTTTTTCTCTACTTAGAATTGAAGTTTTATTATAATAATATGTATAATAAAAATTTGTATCAAATGATTGTATAGGTTATTGAAGTGAAAGTGAAACTGTAATTCTAATTAAAGAACATTCTTATCCTAAATTTATAAAAGTAAAAAGATTAGAGGGATCTAAATACATTCCTTAAAAAAGTATCAATATAAAAAAACCAATGGGCGATAAAAAAAAAATCATGAGTATTAGAAATACATTAAGATGATATCATCCTCATCATAACCCTAAAGCTCCACCCTACAATACCAACGATATGCACATAGGTATCCGATTGTTGCCTTAAATATATCGAGTTTAATGAATAAGAGAGTGATTGAATTGTGAAGATAAACATGTCTGGTCACCTTATAGGCACACACATAACATAACACAGCACAGCGACTCAACAACCAAAACAATGTTCTAGATTCTTCCACAACATTATCTCAGTATCATATCATCAGTGGGCGTACCCCCCCTCCTCTGTTTTCCCCTTATATTCACTTCCCATTCCACCTTCTCACAATTATTCCTCAATTATTTCCCACTTTCCTTCTCTCTCAAGCAAAAGTTTTCTTCTCTCACTCTCAGCGTTCTGAATCGAAACTAATGGCTTCAGAGACAGAGGTGCCAAATATCATTTCCTCTGTTTTCGAACGCTTCGAGCGAAACAGAGACATGTATCTGTTTCTGCCCCTCCTCTTCGGCTTCTCTGACGCCACCCCAGGACGAGATAGCGACGACCCAGATCACGAAACTGCTCATACAGAAGGTTCACAGCGTCAAAGAATAATCTTGGTGAACCCCTTGACTCAGGGCATGGTGGTTATGGACGGCGGTTCGAGCCTCGAAGCTCTGTTCCGTGAACTCGCCAACGGAAAAGGTGGTCGACCACCGGCTTCTAAGGAGTCCATTGAGGCCTTGCCAAGTGTGGAAATTGGAGAAGATAATAAAGATTTGGAGTGTGTGGTTTGTTTGGAGGAGTTTGGGGTTGGTGGGGTGGCAAAGGAGATGCCTTGTAAGCATAGGTTTCATGTCAATTGTATAGAGAAATGGTTGGGGATGCATGGGTCTTGTCCTGTGTGTAGGTATGAGATGCCTGTGGAGGAGATTGATTGGGGGAAGAAGAGGGAAGAGGAAGTGAGAGGGAGGAGAAGTGGTGGTGGTGGTGGTGGTGGTGAAGTTTGGGTTAGTTTTTCTTTTAATAGGAGTAGTAGGAGAGGCCAAGATCATGATCAAGCTCAAGCTGTTTCTGGCGATTCAAATGATGATGATTCTTCATCAACTCATGGTGGTGCTGCTGAGGAGAGTTAGTCAGTTAGGGAAGATATTTGATTTTGGGTAGAGCAAGGTTTTGAATTGTGGTTTCTTAAAAATTGCGATCGTGGACTGTTTTTGAAAACCTTCTTGGGGTATAGTGTGGTTGGTTTTCACGATGGGGAGGACTGGAAAATATGTACAGGCAAAAATGCACAAAATTGTTATTACATTTTGTGATGATAAATAAAATGATGATTTTTTTCTCATATATTCCATTTTTCGTTTCAATTTATAAGTATGGTTGCATTGTTGTTGATAATTCTAACACTATGTTTACTGGAATTGCAATTTAAACCTGTTGAAGTCAGAGATTTATACCATTTTAGGACTGGAAGGAAAGATGAGGGGTTCATGAAGGTTTCTCTTATTTTCTGGTTCAAAGTTAATCTAATGATTTGGATGAGAGGTAATGAAATAACTTTACATTGTAAAAGTAGAATTGTGATTTTCATGGTACACACTGTTAGGTTTCCTAAGCGCTGCCTTATTCTTTTTACACGCTGGTTTGTAAAAAAGGTAATCAAGAAACTCATTTTGTGTGCTCTTTGGCATTTAAGCCAGAATCTGCTTTCCTTTCCTTTAGGATCTGGAGTCCTTGGTACCTTCCTAGCATCAGAAGGGTGGCCATTGGGTTTGTGCCTGGTGACTCTGAAAATGTTGAGCCATCCAATATTCTCAAACCCTTTATTCCATAAACCTTGTTTTGCTCATCAACCACTGATCCAACCGTGCAACCCCCATGATAGTGATAGATTGTTCTCACGTTTTTCTTGCAGAAGTTTCTTAGATCAACATCAGTTGATGTCAGTTTTTCTTGCTTTGACTCGCCTAGGAAAAATGCAATAGATTTTGACCTTGCAATTCTCTCAAGTAGTTTTGTCATCTTGACACATTCTTCCATGTCATCTTCACTTGCTAGATAGTTGAATCTCACAGAAGGGTTCAGCCTGGGGTCTGTGTTGTTCAGTTCAAGCACCCCTTTGGAAGTAGCCATTGCTATCTTGGCAGCAACATTAACCCTTGATGAGTTGGAACTTAGGGGAAGTATTGATGCTTCAACTATGATTTTGAAGTCATCTGTTATGCCAGCAATTTGGGGTGGATCAGGGAGCCTATTCTGTGGCTTAGAATCCACCAAAACTGCTATGCAAGGGTTGTCTTGCATTCCTTGCCCAACCCCTTTCATTTCACGTACTATTGATATGTTGAACCTTCTCAGCTGTTCTTTTGGCCCTATGCCACTTAGCATCATAAGTTGGGGACTACCTAATGCACCTGCTGCCAAAATGACATCACCCCTTGAACTTGAGTTATTGGCTTTGTTTATGTATGCTTCATAGGTTTCATCCAAGGTGCCATTACTCTGGATGAACCTTATACCCTTAGCTCTAGTTTCATTCTTGTAACCTACAGCAGTTCAGTGGTCAAAATTCAGGATTCAATACTGAATTGGTGACTGAAAAAAATTAGTTAAGCAATATTCAGATAATGTTTTTTCATAAATATTTATAGAAGAAAACAAGAATGTAAAATGAACTGAATTTTTTTCATGAATCCAGAATCGATTTTGTATCAGCTATTGGAAAAGCTACGAGAGTGTCTATAGAAGTTAAAGTGCATATTGATAGAAGAAATTTAATGTATTCTAGTTTCTTTTTTCCCTATATGTACTCATGAAAAAAGTGAATCCAATCAAAATTTTAACCACCTATTATAGCTAGTTAATAAAAAGCTTTATTGTTATTTTGTTTTTTTTTTTTTGTTTCACTTACTACTGTGATGAAAGATGATACTCTTGACTGTGGCATTTAGAAGGACTGCGAGGTTCCTTGGGTTCCCTGCATTCAGAAGGTCAGCTGAGGTGTGCCTCTTTCCAAATTCATCAAACACACTTCCAGAAATCTTGGTTCCCTTGATATGTTCCAAGCTGAAGCCATTGTATGGTAAAACTCCTGCTTCAAGAATGCTGAATTCAGCAACAGATTGCCATGGTGAAAGACAAAAAGGAGGAAAGACAACCTTTGATTCCACCCATTCATAAGCTTCTTTGACTAGCTCCTTGTCCCAACCAGCTTTGCTAACAAATTCCTCACTTGCTCTACTATAAAACCCTCCATTTATAGCTGATGATCCTCCAAGAACTCTTCCTCTCACATTGCCAACTCCATCCTCGGAAGTGAAACTTTGTGCCACTGACATGTATTTGTCAGTCTTAATCAATGGAAAACCATAGTACCTCCTATCTATCACCAAGGGATTGCCATATGGTGAACCACCTCTTTCTATGAGTAGCACAGAGAATTTCTCTGATAGTGTAGCAGCTAATGGACAACCACATGTGCCTCCCCCCACTATAATATAGTCATAAGACTTGCCTGCTACTTCCTTAACATCTGAAGTCATGTGCCATTGCCTATTATTGCCTACATAGTCAAATTAAGTGCTGGTTGAGACCAATCAAAACATTGTTTCAAGCTCAATACAAACAAACAACAACAACAAAGTTTTATCGCACGGATACATGGGTCACATGACGCCATTTACCGCGGTTAAAAATCAAAGTTTTAGATATATTTGTCAAGCTCACTAAGGAAAGCACAGTCATATAACTTACCTGGAGGCTCTAAAGGGAAAGACAAACCCAAACTTCCAAAAAAGAACAACACAAATGCCGTGAGAAGAAGCTTATGAACTTGGTTAATTTGTGGGAGTTCCATATTGCAATCAGCTAATGCATTGACTTGTGAGTAGTAGACGAAGAGCATGATTTTATTTGCCAAAATGTGGGCTATACAAATCATTTGCTTTCTCTTGGCTGGTGACACCAATTGATTAAAGTTTGCATAGCATAAAATATATATATAAAAAATGCGCATGGTGTAACTAATCATTCCTTCTTCCTTTGGTGGCGACAACCGTTGTCTGTTAGGGGCATGATGTTTTTGGCTAACCTTGAATTTCATAGGTGGTTGTGACATATAAAAAATACTAAATCTGTAGGTTGTTAAAGTAATATTTCGTGTGAATCAAGTCCACACAATTTTTTGAAGATCAAGGCTAATGATTCCATTCAATCTGTCTAAGTAATTTCTTAAATCCTTAACTTTCATAGCATGGCCAGGGAGACTTTTATACGCTAAAAAATGTCAAAATTATTACAATGTATGTAGCTTTTGGCATAATTGCATGTAGGTAAAAATGGGTTCAAAATGGAATAATCTATGATCTGTGTTATAACAATAATTATGCATGTAGACATAATTGATGATCTGGGTTTAGACGTCTCTTATTAACATTTTAAGTACGGCCTTAAGAATGGATGATAAATTATATCAATGGGTACCCGTCAAGAAATTGTTATGGTGGAAATTTGGTGACTATGGCCCGTGATCCACGGGCTATGTTTATAAGAAAAAGGTGAGGGTTGGAAAGGGGTGTCACGTGCTTCGCATACGACCATATGTGTATTCTTTTGTTGACTATGAATAATTGAATATGATGAAGATGGATCCATAGGAGTAAGTGGGGCCCTTCGTTAAAAAAAAATGGAAGATGCGAAAATGTAATACTTTATATTACTCTTTATTTTGGAAAGAAATATAAATTGGTGATGTGTAAAATTATCATTTGAATGAATATACAATTAGTTTGTGGAAAATGTAATACATTATATTTTAAAATAATAATTTTAATTTTATTTCAAATTTAATAATTTCCTGCATATCTTAATTCACGTATTTTAAGATCAAATGTTTGGAAATTAGTTTCGAAATACCTAAAAATAAATTCGGTAAAATGAAACACAAAAAAATTAAATGGTAAAATAAAATAAAAATAAAAATATAAAATTTTAATTCTACAAAAACAAAAAACAATTTTAATGCTTCCAGTGATCGATGTGTTATTTTATTAAATTTTATATTTGAAGTATATTGGTAGTTTTAGGTATTTTAGATGGGTCTTTTAAAGTTAGGTATATTTTAAAGCAATCAATTTAAATTTTATTTTAATTCCATAATGATTTAAATTAATTTAAATATATGTCTAATGGTTTTATAAATTAAAGAAAAATGATAATGAAACTAAAGTTTCTATTAAATATGATAATTATAATGTTAGAAAATTTGTACCGAATAGCAATAGTTTCAAATTTTAATAAAACATGATAATGTTAGAGTTTGTAATTATAATTTTTAATTGCATTTAGTTAGCAGTTATATATTAATGATTAATTTGTAATTAAGAGATTCAATTAATTAAATATCAGTTATTGAAAAAATAATGAATAGTATGTGAATGTTATTGAATACTATATTTTGATAGGCAAAAGAAGAATAATTTGTAACCAAACGAAGCACAAGGATTGCCAAAATCTGGTAACCACAGAGTTTACGTGATATCATCTGTCAAAATCAGAAAAGATGTGCAAAGAAAATACATAAGCCCTTGTATTTCCCCTGCAATTAGACTAATAAATCCTATGCCTTAATAGCAATAAACCTTCACTATTGTGTACTTGTTCCTACTGCAAAGGAGGATTTGATTCACATTGCCCCTGAAGTAATGAAAACTCCTGCCCCTTTGTCTTTATATATAAAATGTTACTAAATATAAAGATTAGAAAATAAAAATTGAGACATATTTTAAGAAAATGGAGACAAATTGTTGAGAGATAATGAAGAATTTAAACTGAACTAAATTACTCCCGAATGATAATAAACTAAACTATATAGGTGTATATATCGACTAATTAAGCACATATGAGTTTTATCTGAACCACAACTGGAATTATGTCTATCATTACACAAGTTAGAAACCTGTTGAAATTCTGACTGCTTTTCCTTTACTTCACTGCTTCAGTTCTCTGTCAAAATTAAAAATAAAAAAAAATTTGCTTAGGAGGCAACTCTTCAATAGCATCTTTCAGAGTATTCAACTCTAAAACCCGAGAACACAACCTCAAAAAACCCATGAAACTTGTGTGAAGAATGATGAGAATCACAGCAGCTTAGAGCATAGAAGAGAGGGGAGAATAATACCAAATTTAGGTCTAAATTGACAATGAGAAATGAGGCAAAAAAATTAAAATATAGCAATTTTAATAAAAAAATTACGTAAATATTGCAGTTTTGAAAGTATATACGTATCTATAGCAATCAGTCGCGCCCCTCTGGACGTGACTAAATCCGTCTCTAAATCGGTCGCTAATACTTTTTGCGATGGAATATTGGATGTGACCAGAATATTCAGTCGCAAAAAGTATTAGCAACGGAAATAAAGATCAAAATTAGATAAAAATCAAAAATTGCCAATATTCAGTCTAATTAATTACGAATTTATTATAGTTTGTAATAATATTATTAATTGTTATGTTTATATAATTTTAAAGTATTTTTAGACCGATCTTTATCATTGATTTTTAGACCGACTTTGAAGTCATATATTAATAATAATAAAAACTTAAAGTTGTAAAAAAAAATTGATTTTAAAGTCGTACCTTTAAAAAAAATTATACTGCAAATTTTTTAACGATTTCGGTTTAAAAAATTAAAAAATCACAATATTGTGGTCGCAACACTAATTTAAAAAATTGAAAAAAATTTACTGTAAATAAAAAAATTGATTTTAAAGACGTACACTAATTTCGGTCTCTATTTCCGTCGCTAACACTTTTTGCGACTGAATATTGTGGTCATGCCCAATACTCCGTCGCAAAAAGTGTTAGCGACCGAATTAGAGACGGATTTAGTTACGCGCAGGAGGGGCGCGACTGATTGCTATAGATCCGTAAATACTTTCAAAACTGCAATATTTTCGTAATTTTTTATTAAAATTGCTATATTTTAATTTTTTTGCCTGAGAAATGAATTTTATAGAACAACAATTATTAGTAGAGGAGAGATGTAATAAAAGGTAAGAATATCGAGCATTGACACATAAGCAAATAAATTGATGCGACACATAATAGTATATTGATGACGGCGTATGACTTCTTACCCTAGAATTTATATATTATAAATATATTAGTTATTAGTTTATTTATAATTGTAATTAGGCGGTGTCTGGTGTCTGAACTAGTTTATGAACTCTCGGCAAATTCATTTCTTTAATCTAGTAAAAGCAAATAAACTACGTTAGAACCGAAAGGTTTAATTAAAAGAAGATTTATTGTTACTTGACCCTCATAATTTATATCGAATACTGAATTTTATTTTTAAATGTATTAGTGGTAGATCTCAAATTGAGATTTTAGACTACTTTTTGATAGATCCTACAGTACCATATATGATTGAAGATCTCTCTAAATTTTTTCTTTAATGGTAGATTTCATATTGAGATCTTAGAGAGAGAATTAGAAAAAAAAATTATTCTTTTTTGAATAATGTACAGATCTTGAGAGTTCTTTTACAAGAACCCATCATTTATATTGGAGATCTCTTCATTTCTTTTATTGGGAAATTTAGTAAAGATTAGATATTGAATTCAAGATCTACCATTAAAGATGCTCTTATTACTACAATAATATTTTAAATGTAATAATTTGACTTATAATTAACCCAATTTAGCTTTTATATAAAAAAAAACTCAATTTAACTTCTTTCAAACGTCATTTCAAATTGTTAACATACCTAATATCATATTGATTGAATAAGGATATTTTTATATCTCATTTTGAGTTGTAAGGAGTGGGGAGAAGAAAGAAATAGAAAAAAAATAAAAGGAAAAAAGTGAGAGAGTAACAAATGTGATAAAAGTAAAATAGAAAAAGAAGAGATATCCGTAAAAAAAAAAGGAAAAAGAAGAGAAAGATAGAAGAAAATATGGTAAAAAAGAAATAGGATTCATGTTTATATTTGTTTAATCATATTTCTTTGCATAGACAAATTTTGAAGAAGGATAAGTTTGAACTCTAATTTTCTTCCTCAATTCTTTTTCAAATTATATTTATAGAGTTTATTTATTTTACTAGAAAAGAAATTGTAATTTTATACACACCAAGTTGTTCACTTTTAACTCTGTTAAATATTTTTCTCTATTCATGCATGGTTATGTGTGTCATTGATTCAAAATTCACATACTCTTAAGCTTTATTTAATAACTTTTAATCCAGCAAAAAGAGAAAATTTAATTTTAGTTTTGCATATTTAAAAACAACTCATAGATAGATAAATTTTGGGACTAAAGTATTTGTGATTTTTGTTTTTTTGAAATTAAGTTACTTGTTTACCCTTCAAATATTTGTAAAATTATTATACAATTAATGTTTACATATTTTGCCTGTTTTTATTCGGTTAACAATTTTGTTTGTCTTAGTTCACCAAATATTAAACATTTACAAAATATAAGACAATTTCTATCACTCTCTAAAAAAAAAAACTCTTAACACTCTCACACACTTTTTAATCGGATAAAATGTATGAGTTTCCCTAAATATATAGGTTTTATTCTTCATTTTGTAGATCTCATTTCTAAATTAATCTTAAATTTCAACCAATACTATAGAAAACAATATTAAGAATTATATATGTTAATAACATTTCTCCATTGTATATATAATAATCTCGTGTGTTAAAATGAGCGTTGACAAAATTAATTTTAAAATTATATGATTAATGTTTAGACATTTTTATTATTAAAACAAGTTAGGAGGCAAATCTAAGTATGAAAAAATACAAAAAATTTGAAATTAAACATATTAAAAAATTTATCTAAAATTTATTATGAATTCAAAATTAATTATTTAACATGAAATCAAATATATATTAAGAGGATGCATCAGTTATTATAAATTTGTTTCTATTTGATATTAGATATTTGTTTTCGATTGATACAAATAAAAAACAAACAAACATGCGCTTTATCACAGTTTGCTTTTTCCACCTTGAAATTGCACGATTCAATGAAAATCGGTAGGGTGGTTACAGTTAGCCGTTACCAAGTATTATACTCATAAGTCATAAGTCATGACAACTTTTTTTTTGTTGAAGAACTTAAAAGTGATAGCAAATTAGCAATCATCTTAAAACACTATTGGGCGTTGTGGTTTCGTTTCTCATCGTTCGGTTGAAACTAGAAAAAGGTAAATAACTTTAAATCATAATGCTGCTTTTGTCACAGTTTTATTTATTTTTTCTTTTTTGACAACGATTTTGTTATAGTTAAATAGACAATGAAAATAAAAGAAGGACATAAGATTAACGGATAAACATTACATGTGCAGTGAAGGGCGTTTAAGGATAAACATTACATGCGAGGTTTAATTTAATTAGTTAAATAAAATGTGTGAATTATTATAAATTATGATATTTTTTTTTATTTTTATTGATAAAAAAAATATTACACGTTGCAAATCATTTACAAATATTGGACGAGTAGATTTAAGCTAAATGGTTAAAAAAAATATTGAACTCTATTTGTATTATATATGGAGGTAATTTTGGTGTTTAATTGGATCTTGCTTTGTCATTTCTCATCTGATTCGTGCATAAATGGTTAAAAAAATGGATGAAAGAGCATTCTAATATTCTTAATCCACATATTACATATACACAGTCTTGGATTCCTTAGAGCTAATAATTAGAAATTAGAAACCAATAAAATATAAAAAGAAAATGAAAAGTACGCGTCAAAACATTTAATATTGTTATAAAAAAGAAAATAATAAATTTTAATTGATCACAGAATTATTCAGATAATTTAAAAAGTCTAAATCATTATCCTAATTGTGATAATTAGGAAAGTCTACATCATTGTTCCATTTGCAGAAACGAAAAAAATTAATAAATATAACAAATTATTAAAACAAATCACTACCAAGTTTAGTACCAGGAGAGGTTCGTGAAGGTTTTCTCATTTTCTGGCTAGGGAGTTTTCTTTTTTTTTTGAAAGGCAAAAGTGGTGTTATTGATAATTCCAAGAAGTACAACTTGGAAAAAAAACAGATTACAACCGTATGAAAATTATACTGCCCCTCCCACCTTAGCAGACATCAACAAATACACAAAAAGTTCCATCACCAACCAAAGCCATTTGTCTGAATGAGTGACATAACATAAACCCTCTTCTAGGAGATATAAGATTAGTTGGGTGGTTAAGGAAAAGGAAAGAAGAAAAGATGATGAATTTGATCCAACTAACTAAATTACGTACTCTATTGTCCGAAGGCTCCAAGCTATACGTAAGTAAAGGAGAGAAATATTGTACGCAACTTTACCCTTACATATGCAAAGAGACTGTTTCTGAATTACAACTGTTAAAAAAAAATTAACAATTAACAAATAACATTTGTTGATAAAAAAAAAAAACATAAGCCCTCCAAACACAAGATGACATAACCATAACTGTGTTTTGTTATTACAGAAAATATGGATATTCAAAAAACAAAACAAGCCTTGTGCACTTGTATTTGGCTGTTTGTATTTTCACTTGCCAATCACCTCGACATTTTGCTTCCCTAACCAAATTATTGCACCTAAATCTTCTATTGCACACACCATTTGTAGTAATGCCGCAGAAAGCAAGTCACAATTGTCCGAGTCACAAACATAGCAGCACTGATATGTCGTTTTCCACATTAAGATTGTAATCCTGCTGACATTAACTCGAGATAAACATAAAGTGTATCTGCATAAATTGCTGACATACACGAAAGCCCCCTTCAACTCCCAATCCACACATCTCTCTATACTGCATCCCTTAGAACCCCAAAATAGAGTCAAAATGTGACATGCCTCATTTCTGGCTAGGTTGTTGGGTTTTTGGGGAATGCTGAAAATTATGCAGGCATAAAAGAACAAAATTGTTACTATATGATGTGGTAATAAATACAATGCATGGTGATGTTGATAATTGCTGCTCAATCTTTGTCGGAATTGCCATTTATAACCTGTTACAAGTCAGAATTTTAAACCATTTTAGGACTAAAAATACAATGGAGAAATACATGAAGGTTATCTCATTTTCTCGTTCAAAGTTAATCCAACAAATTGGATGAGAGGGAATGAAATGAAATAACTTTACATTTGTAAAAGTAGAATTGTGATTTTCATGATACACGTACACACTATTTGGCTCCCAAGCTCCGCCTTATTCTTTTTACATACTGGTTTGGTTTAACAAACAATCTAAGAAACTTATTTTGTGTTCTCTTTGAAATGTAAGCCAGAAATTGCTTTCCTTTCTCTTAGAATTTTGAGTCCTTGGTATCTTCCTAGCATCAGAAGGGTAGCCATGGGGTTTGCGCCTGGTGACTTTGAAAAAGTTGAGCCATCCAATATCCTCAATCCCTTTATACCATAAACCTTGTAGTGCTCATCCACAACCGATCCAACCGTGCAACCCCCATGATAATGATAGAATGTTCTCACATTTTTCTTGCAAAAGTTTCTGAGATCAACACCAGTACCTATCAGTTTTTCTTGCCGAGACTCACCAAGGAAAAATGCAATGGACTTTGATCTTGCGATTCGATCGAGCAGTTTAGTCATCTTCACACATTCTAACATATCATTTTCACTTGATAGATAGTTGAACCTCACAGAAGGGTTCAGCCTGGGGTCTGTGTTGTTCAGTTCTAGCACCCCTTTTGAAGTAGGCATTGCTATCTTTGCAGCAATTATAACCCTTGATGAATTGGAACTTACAGGAGCTATTCCTGCTTCGACTATGATTTTGAAGTCATCTGTTATGCCAGCAACTTGGGGTGGATCAGGGAGCCTATTTTGTGGCTTAGAATCCACCAAAACTCCGATGGAAGGGTTGTCTCGCATTCCTTTCCCAACCCCTTTCATGTCATACACTACTTGAATGTTGAACCTTCTCAGCTGTTCTTTTGGCCCTATGCCACTTAGCAGCAGAAGTTGAGGACTACCTAAGGCACCTGCTGCCAATATAACATCACCCTTTGAACTTGAATTCTTGACTTGTTTGATGTAGGCTTCATGTGTTTCATCCAAGTTGCCATGACTCTGGATGAACCTTATACCCTTAGCTCTGGTTTCATTCCTGTTACCTACAGTATTTGACTGGTCAAAATTCAAGATTGAGTACTGAATTGGGGTCTGAAAAAAATGCTAGTGTTAGTCTCTGTTGTGATAAATTCCTCTATAAACATTTTAAAGAAAAGATAACAAAAAGATAAAAGGTTTAACTACTCATTTGGTTCCTATAGTTACAAAACTCTCTTTTAGTCCCTATATTTAAAAACATTCCTTTAGTCACTGCACATACCATTTTTAATCCCTTTTATTACCTACATATATCATTTTAATCCCATTTAGTCCCTGTGGCGAGAGCTAGAAGGGATTAAAAATGGTATTTGCAAGGATTAAAAGGGAATGCTTTGAAGTTCAGGCCATGGGGACTAATACAAAGTTATTGTAACTATAGGAACCAAATGAGTAATTAAACCAAGATACAATAAATTGAACCTTTCTGTTAGTTAAAATCAACCTATGCAGATATACTTTTGGAGAAGTTAGATGACAGTTTCTATAAAAGTAAAAGTGCATAAGTTGATTTTAGCATATGGCAGAAACTCAATTCATTCTACTTCTTTACTTTATTCTTATTTGTGTTTGACTTACTATTGTGATGAAAGATGATACTCTTGACTGTGGCATTCAGAAGCACTGTGAGGTTGTTTGGGTTCCCTGCATTTAGAAGGTCAGCTGAGGTGTGTCTCTTTCCAAACTCATCAAACACACTCCCAGAAATCTTGGTTCCCTTGATATGTTCTAAGCTGAAGCCATTGTATGGTAAGACTCCTGCTTCAAGAATGCTGAATTCAGCAACAGATTGCCATTGGGAGAGATAAAAAGGAGGAAAGACAACCTTGGATTCCACCCATTCATATGCTCCCTTGACAAGCTTCTTGTCCCAACCAGCTTTTCTAACAAATTCCTCACTTGCTCTACTATAAAGGCCCCCATTTATAGCTGATCCTCCTCCAAGAACTCTTCCTCTCACATTGCCAACTCCATCCTGTGAAGTGAAACTTTGTGCCACTGACATATACTTATCTGTCTTAATTAATGGAAAACCATAGTACCTCCTATCTATCACCAAGGGATTCCCATATGGTGAACCACCTCTTTCTATGAGTAGCACAGAGAATTTCTCTGACAGTGTAGCAGCTAATGGGCAACCACATGTGCCTCCCCCCACTATAATATAGTCATAAGACTTGCCTGCTACTTCCTTAACATTTGAAGTCATGTGCCATTGCCTATTATTTCCTACATACATAGTGAAATTAAGTGCTAGTTCAGACTTGAGACCAATCAAAACATTGTTTAAAGCTCAATAAGAAAGGAAACCAGAGTTGCATAGCTTACCTTGAGGTTCAAAAGGGAAAGACAAACCCAAACTTGCAAGGAAGAACAACACACATGCTGTGAAAAGAAGCTTATGAACTTGGTTAATTTGTGGGAGTTCCATATTGCAATCAGCTAATGCATTGACTTGTGAGTAGTAGACGAAGAGCATGATTTTATTTGCCAAAATGTGGGCTATACAAATCATTTGCTTTCTCTTGGCTGGTGACACCAATTGATTAAAGTTTGCATAGCATAAAATATATATAAAATATGCGCATGGTGTAACTAATCATTCCTTCTTCCTTTGGTGGCGACAACCGTTGTCTGTTAGGGGCATGATGTTTTTGGCTAACCTTGAATTTCATAGGTGGTTGTGACATATAAAAGCAGACTTGTGAGTAGTAGAGGAAGAGCAGACTTTATTTGCCAAAATATGGGGTATACACACTTCATTTATTTTTTCTTGGCTAGTGTTACTAACCACTCCTTCTTCCTTTGTCGGCCTCAACAGCTGTTTGTTTAAAGTAGGCCTCCAGAAGGATAATCAATTATTTAGTGAATGGCAATTTAATTCCTGAATTTGTATCTCTCTTTACTTTTAGTTCCCAAAATTAAGCAAAAACTTAATTAAGTCTATGAATTTTGTCAGGGTCCTAAAATTTATCATTTTTTCTAAATCTGGTATCTAAGCTTATGTTATTATAATAGTCCTCTGACTAAGGACCAAGATGAGAAACAAAAGGGGACTTAGATGAAACCCTAATAAAATTCAGGGATTTGTTTGAATTTTTCTTGATTTCAAGATTCAAATGACAGCGAGATATAAATATAAGGAGACTAATTTGGCTATTTACTCTAAATTGTTTGAGTGGGTGGCCGTCAAGAAATTGTTATGGTGGAAATTGGTGACTATTGCCCAAGATACGCCGCTATGTTAGGATGAAAAAAAGGTGAGGTTGGAAAAGGTGTGTCACGTGGCATATGTAGTAATTTGTTGACTATGAATATGACGAAGGCAAGGATCCAAAGGAGTAAGTGGAACTCTTCAGTTTCTGTAATTTTTAATACACAAGTATATGAAATGATTTCAATTCAACAAAAAAAAAATGAAATGATTTCAGGAGTTAATTATTGTGATCTCCAAGTTTAAGTATCTAAGACTAATATTTGCTTTTCCATAGTTTTCACGCATTATATGTATTTATGTTAATAAAAATTAATATTTTAATAAATTAATATTTATCGATAAAAATAATTTGTGTGTTATTTAATTCTTTCAGTTATCATAAGACACTATTGGGCGTTGTGCTTTCTTTTTCTCCTCGTTATCGGTTGAAACTAGAATAGGGAAATAGCTTTAAAGTTTAAATCAAAATGCTGATTTTGTCAGAGTTTTTTTCTGTTTCTTTTTTTTGACAACGATTATGTCATAGTTTAAATAGACAATGAAAATAAAAAACGGACATCAAAATTAACGGATAAACATTTCATTTGCAAATATCAGAAAGTATATTTAAGCTAATATAAATCTACTGAAATCTATTTGTATTATATAGAGGTAATTTTGGTGTTTAATTGGGTCTTGCTTTGTCATTTCTCATCTGATTCGTACATAGATGGTTAAAATAATGGGTGAAAGAGTACTCTAATATCCTTACAAATCACCAGTGCTAGATGGATTTCAACGAGTTTTCTTTCAGAAGTACTGAGATTCTATTGGAACTAATGTGTGGGAACTTGTGTCTCAGTTTTTCTCAACTGGTAATATAAATCCTTGTTTGGCAGAAACTTTAATTGTCCCTATTCCTAAGACCGATATCCCTATGAATCTTAAAGATTTTTGTCCTATTAGTCTTTGTAATGTCCTCCTCAAGGTTATTTATAAGGTGGTGGTGCTCATAATTTGTCTACATTTGAATTTCCTTATTTGCCCTTTCCAAAGCAGTTTCATTCCAGGCAGAGGTACTAGCGAGAATGCTCTGATCGCCTAAGCGTTCACAGTATGCACAAGAAAAAAGGTAAATCTGGTTAGCTTATGCTTAAAATAGACTTTGAAAAAGCCTGACAGAGTTTATGGGAACTTCCTACGGCTCACTTTATTTGATTTTGGATTCCCATCATTACTATTGCTTTGATTATGAACTGCATTCCCTCCACTTCTTTATCATTGAGATGGAATAGTGAGGTTCAAGAGAATTTTAGCCCCCACAGATGATTTAGACAAGGAGATCCCCTCTCTCCTTATCTTTATGTTTTGTGCATGAAAAAATTATCTTACTTAATTCAAGAAGCAATTGATCAGAAAGATTGGTGGCCTAAGAATTGCTCAGAATGGGCCCTCCTTCTCTCACTTGTTTTTGTAGATGACTGTTTGCGATTCTCAACAGCACCTGCGCTCAAGCTAGACGCATTAGCAGATTATTGAATGCTTTTTGCATGGCTTCTAGCCTGAAAGTTAACTTACAGAAATCTAGATTTTTAGCCTCTAGGAATACCTCTAGAAGAAAAGTGGGAAAAATTGCTAGTATTCTGGGGTTTCAGCGTACTCAGAATATTGGTAATTATCTTGGGTTTCCCCTTGTTGCTGGCAGAGTGAAAAAGAAGCCACTTTTCTTTCATTGTGGATAAAGTCAACACTTGTCTGGCAGGATGGAAACAGAAGCTTCTTAACATGGCTAGTAGAGTTACTCTTGTCAAGTCTGTTTTTAATTCCATCCCAATTTACACTATGCAGAATATGTGGTTGCCATAAGGGTATTTGTAATACTCTTGATACTGCTTCTAGAAGATTTATTTGGGGATCCAACACTAACCACTGAGTCATATGGCCAACTATCACCCAGTCTAAGAAGCTAGGTGGTCTCGGTATAAGGAGGAACAAGAGAGGCTAATGTGGCTTTGCTTAGGAAACATGTATGGACTTTGTTGCACGAGCCAAATAAGATTTGGGCTCATATGTTAAATGCTAAATACCTAAAGGGGGATTCAGTGCTTCGGCAAATATAAATATAATGATTGTTCTTAAAAGTACTTTTGATAAACAAGACTAGAAGTGTTTTTGAATGTTTTACGATTGAAAAAAACTGTATATTTCTAGTAGAAAAATTCTCAAAAGCACTTGTGACTTGTATCCAAACAGGTCATAAATTCTTGGACTTCCAATAAAAATGCTTCCTCAGTTCTTCAACCAGGTTTTAAAATTAGAGTGGGCCAGGGGAATGTTTCCTTATGGTATGATCGCTGGTTTTCTAGAGGCATTGTTTGCCAGTCAGTAAATAATATTCACATTAATGATGTTAGTCTCTCAATTCATGACATTTGGAGTAATGGGATGTGTTGCTGGTTCAATGTGGTCATATTGTGTTTAACCCTCTTTGTTTCAGGTGTGGCAGCAATGAAGAATCCATTCTTCACCTTCTCCATGATTTCCTCAAAGCCATTTCTATTTGGGAGCTCCTGAACCTGGACGTGCATGATATCCCCATGAACCCGATAGTTCAGCTTGGATCAAAAAGAACTCAACTGGTAGCAATGGCTCACTCTTTGCTTCAACAGTTTGGTGGATTTGGAAGGCTAAGAATGAAGAAATTTTTCATCAAACAGCTACCCCAGGTTTCGTTCTTCGCAGCAGAATTCTCTCTCTCAATGACACCATTCAGCATGTTTTTCCTCAGTCGACAGTTGCTCGCCCTCAAAGATTGGTCCGTTAGTTTGCATCAGATCAACGCATGTTTAAGTTAAACATAGACGGCAGTGCCCTTGGTAACTCAGGTAAAGTGGGTTTTAGTGGTTTAGTTCGTGACTCTAATGGTTCTTGGATCGTCGACTTCTCTGATTCGTGTGGAGTTTCTTCCAATACTCTTGCCGAGCTTCAAGCTATCTTTCACGGTTTGAGTATTTCCTGGCTTGAAGGAATCCGAAGCTTGACTTGTGAATCAGATTCCCTCTGTCCTCTTACTTTCATCAAGAATGGCGTAGATATTACTCACCCTCGTTTCCTAATAGTCTCCAAGATTATTTCGTTATGGCAGCAAGATTGGGCTCTTCAGTTCAAGCATAACTTGAAGGAGGGGAACCAAATTGTTGACTCTCTGGCCAAAGATGCTGCTCAAGGAATTCATCAGTTCATTATTCGTGAAACTTGTCCTGTTTCTGTGCAGCCCAAGTTTTTAGCTAATGCCTTAGGGATGTTGTTTCTAAGGCCTTAGTTTCTTTTGTTCTTGTTTTTCTTTTCCTCGTCATAAAAAACAATATTCAAAAAAATATTGTTGTACATAACTGTTTGCAACTAAATGACACTGGATTCAAATCCTTAAGTAAGGTTTTGAATTTAAGTCTTGTAAATAAGGGAAAACATGATTAGAAGAGGATATCTCATTAAAGATGATCGACCTGGTTCTTTGATAAATATTAGTTATTAGTAAAACCTATGGATATCTCATTTTTTTATTAGTAGGAGGTGAACTAAGATTTTGAACAATTCATATATAATGTTCAATCAACTTAGCTAAACATTCCTGAAGAAGGTGATGTTTGAAATATTTTGAATTTCAAAATGAACTTTGTTGATGAAAATACTCATCTTTTAACGTGTAAATAACTCATGAACCAATGTTCTCTTTGGCCATATTGATTCTTAAGATACGCAGTTAAGCTCTTTCATTCATAAATGAACAAAAGAGCTTCAAGGGCTTGTGTATCACACAATCTCGAAGCTCAAACAGAGTGTGAGACTTCCATACTCTTAGTGGGCACCCCAAAGGGCGGTTGAAGGGAGTAGTTACTGTTGAATATATATGTTGTATATATTAATAATAATATGTTCACATACAAGCCCAATAGGTTATTGTATGATTATATGGGTCCATATGGGCTGGAGTTCAATAGCTTACTATAATACTAGGGTTTTCCCTACGCTGGAGGCTAGGGATGGAAATGGGCCAGGTCTTCTATCAGGGGCCTTTGGCTTGGCCTGTTTAAGGCCTGACCTGGCCTAACTTGTTTATTATAAAGGTTAGGCTAAGGCTTTTTAAAAAGTCTGTTTAAATAAAAAGGCTAGACTCAAGCTTTAAAAAAAGCCTGTTAGGCCTATCAGCTGACATATTTAATATATATATATATATATATATATATTAAAACTTAAAATAATATATTTATTTTCTAAAAATATTTTTCCTTATTATGAAGGTAGATGATCAACCACTTCAAAAAATCGCCTTGAAAATCTCATAAAATGATTATTACTTATTTTGAAATATAAGTAAGATGTTGAGACATTTTATGTTTAAAAATTGTTTCTTTAATTTTCTTAAATTGATTTATAGTATTTTGAAAAATTAAAATTTCTATTAAAATAGGCTTTTTAATAGGCTCGCAGGCCAAACTAGACTTTTAAATAGGCTAGGCCAAGCCTAAAAAAAAAGCCTATGACAGGTAAATAGGCCAGGCCAAGTTTTATGTTTTTAAATCAGGCTAAGGCCAGGCCTAACTAAGCCTAACCTGGCCTGGCCTGTTTCCACCCCTAGCTGGAGGTAACACTGTTGAGCATTCCCAATTCTGATGCCTCTTGGTGTAATACGTCAAGCACCCAACACTAAACCTTTCTCTCTCTCAAACCCCTTTACCTCCAACAATCTTGAAGTATTAGCTTCGTGTATCGGATTTGAGCGAGTAAGGTGTTGTTTCGAAGATCTCATCGAGAGGAACTCAAGGGTGTGATCACTTTTGTGTTTCGACGGAAGGATTGACCTGGATCTGAGATTGAAAATTGTGCAGCCGCAACTTTTGAGGCTAGATCCTGGAAATTTAAGCCACTTTCACGAGTTGAAACCTTGTGGGTTTTGTTCTACTCGTCGAGACGATCATTTTGAGTGGTCGTTTGCATAAAAAGGAGGTCAGACGAAGGAGATATAGCCGTTTGAAGTTTTTGCAGTTTTCCGACGAAGTTTCCGGTGATTGGTTCGTCTTCTCCGGCGAACTTTTTCGACGATCGGCGAACTTTCCGGCAAATTTTCACCAAGTTTTCGGCGACCTAAAATCATCGTTCCTAAGGTTTTTGGGCGTTCCAGATCCATTTTTGGGGGTCAAATTTGATAAATTTCACTTCTATAGTGCTGTTTTGAAAAGTTAGAAGGTTTGATATACTTTGGAAGACTTAAAGGTGCACTCTTTTTATCTCTTTTACTTTGATTAAAATGACAAAATATAGCTCCTATGATATCATAAAGCTTAAATCTTTTGATAATATATTTGTTAATCTTGTGTTGAGTAAGTTACCTACTGAATGAAATTCTTTTAAGACTGACATGCATAGACTAAAAGAATAGATGGGGCTAGATGAATTAAAAAAAATGTATATTCATATTGATGATAAAAACATTTGTAGGCCAAGTTTGGAACAAGTAGGACAACAAAAGTTAGTTGCCAACTTAGTTTCACATTCCTACAAATATCAAAAAAAGTCCAAGCCACCAAAACGTGAATCCTTTTCATAGTTAGAGGCCAAAAAGACTGTCTTCAAGAAGAAGAAGAAGGGAAAGTGCCATAACTGTGGAAAGTGGGGTCACTGGGCAACAGAGTGTAAGCTACCAAAGATGTTAAAGAACAACACACCATAAAATGAGTCTAATACGCTAATTAGTGAACATGAGCCTCAACCCTTCATTGAAATGATGAATAATGGAAATGTCAGTGTCTCTTCTGAGTGGTGGTTGGATAGTGGTGCTATATGTCATACAACAAATGATGAGAATTTAGTCATTGAGACCATAAAAGTGAATGACACCGTAGAAAATTGTAATGGTAGTGAGGCAGGGGTGACTCATGCTAGAACTGCTAATTTTGGTGTTTTCTTCAGGTAAATTACTAACTTTGAAACATGTTAAAGTAGTACTCTTACTTAAAAGGAATTTAATATCTATGAGTTTACTTGATAAAGCTGGTATGCCTTTCAACTATAAATGATAGAGTAACTTTATCTGTTAACTCATGTTACTTTGGTTGTGCATTTATGATTAATGGCATGTATAGATTGAGTTTAGATATTGATAGCATAAACCATGTTAGTTTTACTTTGATTGATCCAAAATTATTACACAATAGACTTGGACATGTGAACTATAGGAAAAAGCAACATTTATCTAAAACTCACAACATTCCATTAGATACTTCTATTCGATTTGACAAATGTGAAGTGTGTCCACAGACTAGGATCACTAGAAAACCTTTTAAGTCGGTTTCTAAAAGTAGAACACTTCTTGAGCTTATACATTCTGATCTTTGTGACTTTAAAAACTATGTTACTAGAGGGGGACGGAAGTACCTAATCATATTCATAGATGATTTCTCTAGATATTGTCATGTTTATTTTGTTGAAATCGAAAGATGAAGCTTTTGAGAAATTTAAGATTTTTAAATCTAGAGTTGAAAATCAACTTAATTTGAAAATTAAGAGGTTTAGGAGTGATAGAGGAGGAGAATATACAATGACTGGGTTCAAATAATTTTGTGCTTTGGAAGACATAATACTTGAAACTACTGCTCCTTATTCACCCCAATCAAATGGTGCTGCAGAGCGTAAGAATAGAATTTTAATTGAAATGCTAAATTCTATGTTACTTACAGCTGACATGCCTTCCTCCTATTAGGGAGAAGCTGTTTTAACTGCTAATCACATCTTAAACAGGTTGCCGCACTCTAAATTGTCTAAGACACCTTATGAGATATGGCACAAACGTCCTTGTAGATATGATACCCTTAAAACTTGGGGTTGTGTTGCCTATGTAAGGATACAAGATCCTAAAAGGCATAAGGTGGGACCTAGAACAACTACTTGTGTATATCTAGGTAGTGTAGAAGATAATGCTGCAAATAGATTTTTGGATCTATCTACTAATACAGTGATAGAATCTAGAGATGCAAAATTCTTTGAGTACAAGTTTGTTAGCAATCTTGACTTGAAGGTTTTTGGATCTACAAATATGATTTTAGAATTTCCTGTAGAATCTATAGCTTGTCCTTCTGACACTAATCTCACACAACTGGCTATTGAACCAATCTCAGTTAGAAAATCTACAAGAGATAAAGTTTCTAAGAGTTTTGGTGAGGACTTTGTCACTTATCATATAGAGGGTGATCCATTCTCCTATCAAGAAGCAATGAGATCTAGGGAATCCTTACTATGGGCAAAAGCCATAGATGATGAAATGAGTTCTTTGCTACAGAATCACACTTGGCAGCTAGTCAATTTGTTAAAAGGGGCTAGGGCTATAGGCTGTAAGTGGGTATTAAAGAAGAAACTGAATAGTGATGGATCAATAGCTAGATATAAAGCACGTTTAGTAGCTAAAGGCTTTAAACAACAGAGTGGAATAGACTTTTTTTTATGTTTATTCACCTGTATGTCATTTGTCAACTATAAGAATTCTTCTTGCTTTGGCATTTATTGAACACTTTGTAGTGCATCAAATGGATGTAAAGACAACCTTCTTAAATGGAGAGTTAAATGAAGAAATCTACATGGAACAACCTGAAGGGTATGTCATGAAAGGCCTTGAGAAAAAAGTTTGTAAACTGAACAAATCTTTGTATGGTCTTAAACAAGCACCTAAGATGTGGCATCTTAAGTTTGACAAGGTGGTAAAGAGCTATGGTTTTCAGTCCAATTACTCAGATAAATGCCTTTACTATCGCTTCATGTCAAATAAGATAGTTATCATATGCTTGTATGTTGATGACATGTTAATTCTTGGCTCCGATCATTCTATAGTGAGTGATGTGAAAACCACTTTAGCTAGAGAATTTGACATGAAAGATCTTGGTATAGCTAATACCATTCTCGGTATGAAAGTAAGCTTTGAAAGGCAAGTTATCTCCCTTAGCCAAACTCATTATATTAAGTAGCTATTTTCTACCTGGGGATACAGTGAGTATAAACCGAGTGAGACACCATATGATTATAACAAAAGACTGAGTTCTAATGAAGGGACCAGTGTGGATCAGTTAAAGTACTCAAAATTGATATGTAGTCTCATGTATGCTATGAGTTGCACTAGACCTGACATAGCCTTTGCAGTTGGCATGTTGAGTCGTTTCACTAGTAATCCTAGTAAAGAGCATTGGGATGACCTCAGTAGGCTGATGAGATACCTTAAAGGTACTAAAGATTATGCTCTATATTATTCTGGTTATCCTCCAACTGTGGATGAATATTCTGATGCCTCATGGTGTTCAGAAATTGGAAATAGTAAATCCACCAGTGCATATGTATTCACTCTGGGTGGAGCTGCTGTTACTTGGAAATCCAAAAGACAGACTTGTATTGCGTTGTCATCAATGCAATCAGAACTTTTTGCTTTAGCCTCAGCTGGTGAAGAGGCAGAGTGGATAAAGAATCTGATTATAGATATTCCTTTGACTAAACTAAAGATTAATTCTTTAAGTTTATTTTGTGATAATCAAGCAGCAATCCAAGTCGTAAAGAATGCTCTCTTTAATTCAAAGAGAAGACATGTAAGATTGAGACATGCGTTCTTGAATTATCTGTGAGAACAAGGAGTTATCACTTTGGTTGATGTGAGATCGAAGGATAACATGGCCGATGCTCTCACAAAAGGTTTGCCTAAAGATCGATTATTCGAAACAATGGGGTTAAAGACTATGTAGACAAGTCTTAATTATCATTTACTTACCTTAAATTGTGTGTTTTGAATTATCGAATCTTCTTTTGTTGGCCAAATGATAAGCACAATTTATATGTTTCATTGATGATCGTGGTTGCTATCTATTTTGAAAAGGGTGAGTTATCTCATTCCAAACTTGATGAGATGATTTTAATCCAATTCAAAAGTTCTATCTGGGAAGCTTGTGTCATTCCAAACTTGATGATACAATCCTACCAGGTTGGCCTATCCTCTTTGGTTAAATGATCTCATTCCAAACTTGATGAGTTGATTTTAAACCAATATCTGGGAAGCTTGTGTCATTCCAAACTTGATGATACAATCCTACCAGGTTGGCCTATCCTTTTGGTTAAATGATCTCATTCCAAACTTGATGCTAGATTATTTGACTTTAAGGAATTAGTAACTGTGACATTCCAAATTGAAACATAGAAATAGTTGATTATATAAGAAGCCTATTGGTCTTGTTCTTAATTGAAACATGACATTACAAAACTAGGTTATTGTAAGTGATGTGACTATTAGTCTTATTTTGTGAAACGAGACAATCGTTACTTTCTTACAAATAAACTTAGGTTGATGACTCTTTATAACTTAAACTATTTAGCCTTGTTCATAATTTATGAAACTGGCTTGATGCTTATGAACATGATATTATGATGCTTTATGACATTGATATATGTTCTTCTTTGCCTGATGATATGATGCTAAGTTCTTTTAGTTGAACTAGACATTTTTAGTAGTTTATTCAAATGATTGAATTCATGATAATATGAAATTCATATTTGATATTCTAAAGGGGATGGTAGAGATGGAGGAGAGTTTAAGAAGTTGGATCCTTAGGAGGACGACCAACTTGATATATGAATATATCATTTAGAGTAATAGGGAACTTGATAGTTCACTTGCTATTACCCATTATGTTTAAGTCCATTTACTTGCGACTATTGCCCATTATGTTGGAGTCCATTTACTTGAGAATTACATTTTTTTATTTCTATTTTGTGAACATCATGATTATTATGCTTCTTTCTTATATTTGTAAGGCCTTAGACTATTTTGACTGGCCTACTTATACTTGATTGTTATGCATATGTTGGTTGTGAACTGATTTTGAGATTGATTTTTTGGATGTTGGGATTTGGATGAGTTTAGATTTAATCTAAAACCTCTTGGTATTTTATATTGATATATTGATCTCAAAACAGATTCATGAGAATGATGATTCACTTAGTTTGATTGCAAACGTAGTCTGAGTTTAATATCTTATTATTAAAACTCTTTGACTGATCTGAGTTGATTGTCTTGGACTGGATGTGGATTATTCATGTTTGTTTGAACATTACACTGACTACCTTATTAGATTGTGCTGTATGGTGGACATAGGAGGAGATTGTTGAATATATATGTTATATATATTAATAATAATATGTTCACATACAAGCCCAATATGTTATTGTATGGTTATATGAGCCCATATGGGCTGAAGTCCAATAGCTTACTACAATATTAGGATTTTCCCTACGCTGGAGGTAACACTGTTGAACATTCCAAATTTTGATGCCTCTTGGTGTAATACTTCAAGCACCCAACACTAAACATTTCTCTCTCTCAAACCCCTTTACCTCCAACAGTTACTGAGTTGGTAACTTCTCTTGTTTGACTCATATAATCGACAATGAGGAAACATCAGGTATCTATCTAGCACAACACATTATACATTTCGGACTAAACTGACTTGAATATTGGAGTTCTATTGAAGGTTCTTCATCACATGCATGAAGGAGCAGATGGGACAACCCAGGAGTGTAGATAGACAAGGAGATCAATGCACACTGGTGGACATACATTAGGGGTGCACTTGCACACCCTCATTTTTTAAAAATCATCAATAGAAGTTTGTTTAACAGAAAATTATAAATAAAATCTTCTATTTTTGTATTTTATTCCATCTATATTTATATATTTGAATCCACAAATTTTAAATTTTATAATTTGTTTTCATTGACTTAGGGTCCTGGATCTGCTACTGTGGACAATACACCAGAAGAAAGAGGAGCTCGGTCTACATGGAGTTGCTAAGAACACTAATGATTAGAATCAATTATATAAACAAATCACTATAGTCAGTGATCTGAATTCTCAAAAATAAAGATACAGATGAAATACAAAATGAAAGAGGCAAATGAGACCCATCCAAAAATTGTTTCAATTCACCAAGGCAACAGCCAATTGAGTTATATTCTTGGCTTACCATGAGAGTGAAGGGAAAGAGACCCAAATTTCCAAATAAGAAAACGAAAGTGCTGTGAGATGCTAATGAACTTGTTTAATTGGTTGCAAGTTTCACATGTAAATTTGATATGGGATAATGCGTTCATTTGGGAGTATATGGAGGGCATCATTTGATTTATCAAAATAAGCTATTCAAATTATGTGTTGCCTCTTGGACCTCATCAAATATATTTTTCAAATGCGCATGGTTTTTGACTCATCATTCAATCGTTCTTTCATTTTTTCCTTTGGCCGACAACTTAATGCTTATTATATATACATGTCAGAAGTTTTTTTCTCCTCTTTAGAGGGTTCATGTAAACTTGTCTAGTTAACATCAATTTGACTTTATATGAACAAACTTAACTAATGTGTCTAACACAACAATCTTGGTGAGTTACTTGGAAGTAAAAATGGGTTCAAAATGGAATAATTAAGGATCTTTGTTAGACGTTACCAACAAATTTTGGTAGGGCCTTTGGAAGGCTAATAATTAAACCAGACCAGTGGGTACCCATTACCAACTTGTAACAGTAGAAATTTGTTATCCTGTGGCCCAATATCAGAACCACCAAGAGATTAGAAAAGAGAGAGGGTGGTTACTGGTGGGAGAGAGGTGCCACACCACACTATATTTTTGTTATTATAACATGTTATTGGTATGGAGTATCTATCGCTTTATTAATGACTAATCACGGTTAGAGAATCTGGCTAGCCATCTTCATTGGGGTCTCGTCTCCCAACTATGTTTTTTCAATCCACAAGATTTGAACACAAGACCTTACTTAAGGGGATCAAGCCTAATACAATTTGAACTAATGGCTTGTTGGTACACAACACAATATGATTATGTGTGTTACACCTTTTTTTCCTGACCAGGATATACAAGTGCCACACCACACCATATGATTATATTTGTGCTGCACCTTTTTCTTGACCAGGATATATAGTCAATTGTTCTTTCTTTTTTCCATTATAATAATAAAAATATACATACTATATAAACAGATTTCTTTTATGACAATGATTTTGCTGCATACGTTCATATAATTAATTAGGAAGTGAAGTATATAAAAACCATCTTCATGGTTCCAAAAAGTTTAAACTGCAATTTAAGTCTAATGTTTTTGAGCTTGTTGAGTCCATGTCACTCTGACATTGGCTGTTCAAGTCAAGCATTTCTGACAACTTGGCTTTCCTCAACTTGTTGCCACATCTTTTCCCACATGGTTGCTCAACAACACAGTTACCATCATCAGATTCTGTTGCTGTTGCACTTCTCTTTCTCCCACTAGCCTCATTGCTTGAGCCTCCATTGGATGCTTTATCCTCAGTGTGAATTTCCATCAATGGCAATTCAAGTGAAACATTAATGGAACTTTTGAACCCCACAATCTCTTCTAGTGGCTGTTTCTCTTCCTTTCTCCCTGAGCTTTCAGAAGATGTCAAGGAACTTTCCAGTGAACACATAGTGCCTCTGTCTCTTTTCCTCTCCCCACAGCTTAAACTCAACCCTCTTGTTTCTGTCAGTTCTGAGATGGGAGAACTTGGACAAGTATTGTTGATGATGGTAACTAGCTGAGAAAGTTCAGCTTTTGTAAGTTCTATCCCCACTGGGGAAGAATTGTATCCGGCAAGTGCTTCTTGTGCCTTCTTTAGCACTGATTGTAAATACTTCCCTTGAGCTTCAATTCTGAGCTGCAAATGTTTCTGCACCTGAAATCACCATTCAATTTTATTAACTTGTCCTTATGCAAATTGAGATAAGAGTCAAGGTTTTCAAAAACGATCGGCGATGGTGATTTCACCACAACATAAAACTTTTTTCTTATTATAGTGTGACTGCAATTATAGTCATACCATATCAATCACATTTGTTCACAATTTCCCACAATATCAAGGAATGCAATGAAACCGTGACGGGAATTTTAAACCATGATAAGAGCAAGTTTAAATTGATAAATCATACTATATGTGCTACCTCAATTTGTTCATAAAGTTTCCTTTGCACTTCCATTTGCATTTGAAGTGCCTGAGCTATCTGCATGTTTCTGGTAAATAAACATAGAACTTGATCAATAAAAGCTCTAGGAAATACCATTTCCCTATGAGACATAGTCCTTTCAAAATAAAATAAAATATTTGATCAATTTCAAATTATTACTCAGTAATTTGGTTCTGGGCCCCAATACTGATTTCCCTGCTGCAGTGGCCATCACTGCTGCTCTTGATTTCTATGTAATCTGCACCAAAAAAGGATATATTATGCCAACTGAGATAATTATCAATCATGCTATAATTTGCTATTCAACTAGACACGCTACAAGTCACCTTCTTGTTTGTTGTCAGAGCAGGTTTCTAGTTGTTGGCTTTTACCAAGTCTATATTTCTGTCACCACAAACACAAAAAAAAAGTCACAAATCGTGATTTCCAGATTCAGTGAATAGAAAACAATGAATTATATAATATCATTACAAAAGGGGAATGATGCCTGTAAATGGCTCTTCAGGTGGTGCAAAGTAAGTCCTGAAATTCCCATCACCCTCATAAGACTCTTTGGAGTTGCTTCTGCCACATGATGCCACAGTGTGACAAATAATATAAGCTAAGGTGTTCTATGAAATCTTAAGAATAATAATAATAGTAATAATAATATGAATAGTAAATAAGGTGTGATCAAGGTTTGTGCTATACTCACTATCTGCACCTCCAAGCTGATTGGTAGCCTCAATGAACCGTTGGTGAAGCTCAGGAGTCCATTTCAGCCTTGGTTTGGAATCAGTGGACAGCACAAAATGCATGCTTTGGTTTTGCATGCTGTGTGGATCCATTTGCTATATTTGGATGAGTTACTACTTACTTGCTGGCAAAGGACTGAAACATAGATGTGTCTTTTGATCCTTTTAACTATGTATGCATCAATATGTGCCAGCTATAGTTCTCTTTGTAACTTGGAGTTGGTTGTGTTGTTCTATGATCTCACTCCATATAAGGAAACATAAGTGGGGTTATGTTGGGGGAATATATGCCATGAGTTGTGGTTCTTCCTCTCTCTCATCCCATTTCATACCAACTTTTCCTTCGTTTTTTTCTTTAAAAAAAAAGAAAAAAAAAAGAAGAAAAATTCCCTCTATTCTTTCTTCTTTGACTTGAACGGGGTGGAGAGAATCTCTGATGCAGCAAAAACAGGGAAAGCAAAACAGCTCAATATTTGAGTCTTAAAAGGAGAGAAAAGAGGGAAAGTGTGTGGTTTGTTTTTATCTTGCTGTTTTCCCACTTCACTATCTATCTCTATGGTTGATTCCCTACTGAATTAGGTAGGCCCACCATAATGAATAACAGGGTACTACTTTCTTAATGCTATGAGAAACTTTTAGGAGAAATAAAATCATGGGCATGCTGTTAAGGATATTTTTCATCTTGCTATTCAAAGTGAAAACTAAATGAATTAACCTTTCAAGTTTCATTTTCAAAAGAAGATTTTTTGACACGGTTGTTTTTCTTATGAAGTAAAAAATAGCTTCAAGTCCAACAAATTATCACATCATTGAATAATTTTAACTTTATTTAAAAATATTATTTAAAATAAAAAAAGTCTAGTCAAATACTTATGATTTTCTTTTATGTAGTGTTTGTTTGTGGTGCCATTGGCAGATTCTCTTTGTTCCATGTAGGGATGGAGGAATCAAAGAATCTAGGATTGGATTTTTGGACCCCAGGTTTGTACAAAGAAAGTAATGTAGGAAAAAGAGAACTAATCAAGCCTCGTTCAAAGATTAAGATGGAGCTACTATGAAAATGAAACCAATAAAATACTTGTTTTTTCAAGACATTGAACAGGTAACAATTAATTTGTCACATTATCCGTGCAAAGGAATCGCAAACCCCGAGTTCATTAAGGATCACCACAGTTCGGTGCTTGTTATGACATAACTAAGCACTAACCCAATCAATCGGTAGGGTCATGTATATATATAAATCCATCATTGATTGTAAAGCTGTATTCCATCAAGGAAATTGAACCATACCATACCATAACATGCATAATATGACAGTCTATAACACAAATTAGAAAAAAGTAAATAACAGAGTGAAGTGTTCTATTCCAATTGTATTGTACTGAGAAGTTTCTCTATATAAGGCAACAAACTAAGTAATGGAAGTTAGAAAAAATTATTACAATCAGAAGGAGATGGACATAACATACACACGCTATTTGGCCGTGCACTTTTCTTTGTGATATGAATTATTATTATGAAAGGTATCTACAGGGCTCATTCATCATAGAAGCTCCATAAAGAAATTATTCTAAAGGGTATGCATGCTTTAATGGTGTGATATATATCCAAGTTGAAGAGAAGAAAATAAGTTTTCACCAAAAATAAAGGAAAGAAAAAAAAGGGTGGGGTTTAATGGCCAACAACAAATTGTAAAAGTCAATTCAAGCAAGCCACTCTTCACATTATTTCTCTTGGGGGTTGGCGTTTAGAGTTTGATCACTATGATCAAAATGCAATTATTTGTCCTTCAAAACACTGCCACTGCCATTTCAGTACCATGAATTGCTCAACAGTATCCCATGATTCAAGACTGAGGAAAATCGACCCAAATTTACTTTTAAGCTATCCATAGAAGAGCAACACTTCCACACACACTATCCTAATTAGTTGACTTGCCACAATTCAACTGTTAGTGGAATGTAAGACAAACAATATTTGGTGTGAAAATTTAAAAAATCCACTAACCAATAGTTACCATTATTTAATAAGTTTATGACAAATAATAGTAGAGTATAAGGGTGGTCTTGGTGGGGCCTACAAACCCAAGAGGGTGAAGGATAGCTTAGGTTCTTCCTATTTAAGCATATGCTGCTTGTGTGTGTCTTAAAATACATTCAATTCAATACCTTAGTGGCAATTTTAGCTCACATTGGAAGAAAGGAATATTATTATTGATTACACGTATTTGTTGTGGTGTGTGGACCAAACGTTTGAAAAACAAGAAAGAAAGAAAAAAGAGGGAGAGTAATTGCAAGACCTTAATCTTTTTTAACAGCTGCTGTACTTGAAGCTCCTTTTCTTGCTTTAATATATTCCACAACAGGTAAAGGAGATTCCATGATGATGCTAAATCCAAAGGGACCCCGGTATTTTTATTAGATTAGTAGGAGAAGGTCCGGTGAATCAAAAGTCATTTAAGCAGAGTTGCCTCATCAATTATTACTCTTTTAATGGCCCCATCAACGGGAAGATCTCACAAATCCAAAATCAGTGAAAGAAGATGAGAAGAATGTGGCCTCAGGAATCACAAAAAGAGAAGCAAAAGGAACTTGTCAACATCCCACCATAGAGAATAATTGAATTTTACTGAAAGAAAAAGAAAAAACATTATGTCAAACATGGTCACTTGTTCAAAATGAGGTCAGCAATGTGTCACTAAATGTAGGATTTTTCAAGCAGAGTAGTAGAGTAGGCATGAAGCATTGCAATTTTAATTTTATCTATAAGACTATAACATTTTGTTACATGATTTTCTTCCACTTCTTTTGCTTAATTTGTGTCAGCACAAGACAAATGAAAGTCAAGACATATTCCGGACAATTAGGAAACTTGAACATCGTATATTCAGACCTATAAGATACCATAATTGTATAGGTTTCAACAGATCAGGTCACGAAACGTACCTCAATATGATCTCATGACATGGATCCCCTAACTAGGCCTCTCATGTGCTCCAAAATGCCCCTAAAAGGACACTTAACCTGTGCTTTGTATGAATCATCAATTCATTCTCTATCAGACCAGCGTATGCTTCCATCTGCTTGAATTTTTGCAAATAACTTATTCACATCAAGAATGTTCGCTTAGGTTCAATCCTAGTCTAACTCCAGTTAAAATGGCCCACTAAGCATCAAAGTAAACATTGTCATAACACTGAGTGCTTCAAATAATTGAACTAGGTGGATGACATAAAACGCATATAAATACCATCCAATTATAAGATGCAAGTATATCCGAGGTTCATTAAAGAATATATAAAAGAATCCGAAATTTTAACATGGATTGTCGAACTTTAATTAATAATCTGAGTCTGAGTCATGATATGTAATAACCATAAATATTTTAGAGAGTTTTGCTATTCAAATAGTTTTATTCGATTTAAATAAAATTATATAGTGTGAATGACATTTATAGCTAGAGTTATCAATATAAATTATGGCTTATGTGCTTACCCAACTTACTAAAGGTTCAAGTTAAGTTGAGTTTGGTAAAAATTGGTTGGCCTGTATAGGGGGTCCAATTTGACTCAGCTTATTTAACTTGCTACTCACGAGTTTAGTTTTTGTTTTTTAATTACAACTTAGTGGGTTAACCCATTAAGTAATTAAAATAAGTAATATAAAAATATAATTATTTAACTCTATTCTAATCATAACAGAGGACAGTAGTACATTAACTTACTTTTTTATATATAGATATAGAATTAGAATGTGAAAATGACTTTTCAAATCATTAATATATATATATATATATATATATTTAAATATATATATTTAAATTGTAGGACACAATATAATAAACCTATTAATGTTGTAGTTTCATTAGGTGCCTCAAAATTTTTATCACCTCAACTTTTTTTTTGCATGTTTTGATATTTTCTTACATATTTTTTTTAAGTCAACTAATATAAGTAATCAAGGATGGACTGAGCAGTATTCAACATTCACAATAAAGTAAATTGAGTTAGACTGGCTCACTTTTTTACCGGCCCATAATGAGGTTGGCTCTCAGCTCACAATCTTGTAAAAAAATCTATTTAATAAAATATTCAACATTTGAAATTGGAAAATTGCAAGTGTAATTTCTACCAAGAACTGTTTGAATAAATTTATTTGGAAGTACTCGTATGAGAGAAGACAATAAGAAAAATAAAATAAGTTTTTTTTTATAAATTCAAATTAACTTATATACAAGTTAATTTGTAAAAAATTTCTTATTTTACAGAGAAGTTATGAAAAAACTATTACAAATTAACTTATGCTTCAATTAATTTTAATTTATGGGAGGACTCATTTTTTTTCGTCTTCTAAAATTACTTAATAAACTCATCCATACACGCTGAAAGAATATAACTACTCACTGTATCTACGACGCTCTACGCGGATACAGTTGTTAAACATTGAATGCCGCAGTTTCGTTCATTTCTGGAATCTCATTGGATTGGTTCAAGCATAACACATTTGTTCAAGCATCCAAGGCTTTCATGAACAGCCTAAGAAGACAAAAAGAGAACCGTACAAGAATATTCACCGAATATATAATTCAGGCAAAGCATCACATTTTTCTGGACCTCTGGCACATCAAATAAATAATACTGTAATTGGAAGAGAATCTCAGCAGCGATTAAGAATTAAGTTGGTTTGATTAAAAAAAATCCAAAAATAAAAGTATTATTGAAAAACAAAGTACAAGAGATTTATAAAAGTCATACAAGCCTAAATCAAGGATCCAGATCCCTTGCAGTGATTTCAGGAAGTGCAGTAAAATTTTATACCACATACTTTTTTGTGTTTTTATTTTTTATCAGTATTTTATTTAATTAATAATGAAAAGTGTGTGGTGAAATATATAAAACTTGAGTAACTATAATAGAGTAATGCCTTTATTAAAGAAATTTTTTATAGAGTTAAATAAGATTACAAGCTCAAGACACCAATCAGAAAATAAGATTTAAATAGAGTAATGGGTGGCTTATAATAGTTAAGAGTAATTTATAGCAGTTAAAGGATAAATATTTTTAAAGAAAAGTGAGAATCAAACTTGAGTATTGTCTTTATTATATACTAGGGGAAAAAGGCATTCCATGTCTCTCTGTAATTTCTTAAAATAATACAATAGTGGATGGTTTGAATAGTGTAGTTATAAGAATAAAATGGGATAAAAATTATGTACACTAAAATTTGGTATTCCGTTCATATATAATTATATTGCCTTTAATTATATATATATATATATATATATATAATACATTATTGATTGTTTAGTTTAACAAAATTTTTTTTTCAACTTTTTATTTTTTATTAATAGTCAAAGAAATATTATCTTTATAGAAGACAGATTATTAATGATATTATTGGATTTTCTTTTGTCAGCCAACAAAGAGAATATATTAGAGAATGAATCAAAATCTGTTATGATTCAAATTCTGTAGTGTGGTTGAAAATGAATCATAAACTTGATTTTTCACGTCCAAGCAAAAGCTATTAGCCTTAGCTTTTAAAAAGTTTGCATCTGGGATGTTAGTTTTTTTTCCTACAAACTTGTATCCAAACAAGGGGGATATACTACTTTGTACATGCTTAACTCTTGTTGCCAAACTTAACTCCCCTTATTCATTTTGTTTTCCTTTATCTTTTCCTTTTCTTCCCTTTCATGTTAAAAGAAGGTTGAAGAGTTTACATGTTTAATATTCCGTTCATGGCTAGGCTATCTTACAAAACATCACGCTAGCTACCGGATTAAACTCCAAACACATTAATATTTCATATGTCAAAAAACATTACCATAGAACAATCCCTTCGATTGTGAATCTCAATTTTCAGACAGTATAAAGTTTGGGGTCACCAAAGGGGTCTAACTGGATCTATTAATTGGAAGTCTGCTAAGTTATGATAAATTTTTTAATATAAGTTTGATTCTTATGGATAAAAAAATAAAATTAAAATTGAAACTGGTGCTCAGAGGTGTTTTGTCCTATAACATTTATAACAAGATTACCACATTAACTTTTATATCTTCCTTGCATTAGAAGTTAGATATTTGATCTAGAGAATTTTTTTTTTGACAAAAGATGCTCATATTATATCATTTTAAAAAAAGAAAATGAATACAATTTGGAGTGAAATGAAAAACATGCTAACCAGCATAAAATCTAAATTCTTTTGCCAAGCAATGGACGACTCAATTTACTTGTCTGTTAACAAACTGAATCTCACAGTTTTTGAAAAGTAAAGAGTTTTTGTTCACAAGTCTTTAAAATGGTACCAAACTTAACTCAGTATTCACCAACTTTTTTCATCTAAAGAATAATTGAAATATTGAATTTACACCATCGAGTATGATCGAAAATCAGTTTCGTGCATAGCATTGGTCTCTAAAATTTGGCCAATTAATAACCGGTCCTAAAGTCTCAAGAAACCAATTTAAAGCACCAAATTCTAACCCCTGTTTTCCCTTATCCCTTGCTAATGCCTGATTATGTAGACAAGCACCATCTTAATAGTAATATCTCAATTTACTTGGCATACGAAGCAAAAAGTATAGTTTGCTTTTTGTTGAAATCTTCAAATTTCATCAAAGAACTTCCTTGATATGAAGAAGCACTACCGCACGCTTACCAGAGACAAAATTCTTTAAATAATAAGAGACGTCTTGGTAAGAATAACTGAATAAATCCCTTTATAAAAAAAACTGAAAAAATGATATCAGTCGGAATAAGTATATATATTAATTCAGATAAAAAAAAAGTACATCTATATTTGTAACTATATTTTTTAACTATTACCCCTAATTATTAATTTCCAAATTTATAATTACTAGCTATTTTAGTCCCTTAAATTACAAGAAAAAAATAGATCCTCCGTAATTGTAAATTATCGAACATGTCAATCTCTGGTATCAAGTCCTCTCAATCTAATCCTAAATTTTAACAATTTTTTACTCTTAACTTTAACAATTTATCAACCATTTTTCTTGTGTTTTTTTTTTTTTTTGTACTTAAGTCAATTTGGTCCCTAACGCAAACACAATTGAAGAACAAATTCAGAGACTAAATTCAGGACGAATGTAGGAACTAAATTTACTGATTTGGTAACGTTAGGGAGCAAATTGACTTGTACTGCCTATTAGCCTATACGCATGTTGCCTTTACATAGAGGGGTCGAGGTTTGAAGAACATCCTTGTTTCATAAGTGTGACTCTCAGCTTTATTACTCAATTATTCCCTCCATTTCTTTTTATGTGTCATTTAAGGTTATGTAGAAATAAAAATAATAATAATTTTTTTATTCTAATAAAATTCATGAAGTTTTCTTTTTTATTTCTTTTTTTTTCTTGCTCCAAAATAAATGATGTGTTTTTTTTAAGTAAATAATAAGCAAATGTGTATAATAATAATAGTTAAATATTAGAAATCAAGTAAGGATATAATTGATAAAAAAAATTAATGTGATCTTAAACTCTGCAAATGACCAATAAGTAAAAGTAAAACTTTTCCAAAAATATGACACTTAAAAATAAATAGAAAGAGCATTTGATTTAGAAAGTATTTGATACGTTGAGAAGTCTCGGTTGATTGAATATAATATATAAGTTATTATAAAAAATTTATTTATATTATCTTTGATTTCTACAAATAAAAAACAAGATCTTTGAGACGATGAATTAACTACATATGAATTAGAATTTTATTGGATGTTTAGAATTTAGAAAAAGATAAATTCATCAGCTGAGTTCTTTCCAACAATTTAGCATGCAGGATTAACTCAAACTTGATTTGCATATTCTAGTTAAGGTTTTTAGAGTCGTAGAGCTTTGCCAACGCATATACTGTCCCCATTTTGGGTTTTAGATGTCAGCCCAACTACGAAGGGCATAAAGTGCACTCTCTCCTTCTTAATTAATACTTTACTTCCATAAAAGATAATGGATAGTATTATTAGAGTTTAATTTTTATGTAATGTGCATAATTTCTTTTTAAATTATCAATTAATTATAAATAATTATTAGTATAACTTTACAAATAATTATTACAAAATAAATAAATTTATCTCACATTACAATTTATTACGATAATGATATAAATATCTTGTACATCATATACACTATTTATTCATTACTTTCTACCTTTTTCCATTATATCACTCATCTCATATTTATCTCTTCGTCTTTTTTTTATCTTTCTCATTGTAAAAAAAAGTTGTGCGATAAGGTAAGGAGCGTTAAAATGACATACATAGGAATGTAAATATGCATACAAATGCAAGGCATCTTTCTGATTAACTGAGTAGGAAATAGATCCTCCAATATCATGTATATATTTTGGCAATTGTCAAAAACAGTATTAGATCTTATCATACAATATTATATAATCACATCCATCTTATGATATAAAGGAGATACAGGACCGCATCCGTATAGATGCAAGGCATCTTTCATACTAAGAATTAAGAATGTCTCGTTATTCTTCAACACCATGATCAAATGGGTTAATCAACTTATGAAACCAATGACGAATTTACAACAGGTCACAAAGCATACTCAAGGCTTGATAACTTAATGCACTATCAATAACTCACCAGTGGTAATCAGAAGATGCTTTTCCTTTTATATTTGTCAAATGCTAATTACTGTTCTAAAATGATTGGTTAAAGAAATAAAAGTAGGAAGTTTCCACAAAAAAATGTTATATTAATAAACCCCTCCCTAATTTTTAATGCATCTCTAACATGACTTTCTTATTAAGACACTTTCTATTTTATGATTTGTCATCAAATAAAAATCAAACTGATCCCAAAGGAAAGTATATTGCCCAGAAAGTGAAGATGCATGGTTTTAAAGCTTCACTATTATTAACTTTGGAGTTCTAGCTATAGGCACTTACAAATAAACCACTTTCCTGTTACATTTCTTTCCTTTAAGTATCTTCTTCCTTCAAAAATTGGCTGGTACGATGTCAGTTAGGCACTGGTCCTGCCACAAAACGCATCTTTCCATTCTTTTGGAACCATGCACTTTGGAAAGGAAAAATTCTACTTTAGGAAAAACCCAGAAATAATATTAGAACTTTTTTTTCACAAGAAAAGAAGATTTTAATTGCAGAAAATAGAGCTTCTATCTCATTATATATTATACTTCTATTACAAAAATTTTGGGACAATTATGGGGCTACACTACATAACTAAGGATCAGTTTGTTTATTTATAGACAGAGAAAGGATTTGGTTTGGGCTAAAGCTATTTTGATTGTAGTAGTTATATATATGTATTAGCTTTTATGTCAAGGTTTTATCACTTTTTTTTATGAAATGACTTCTCACGTGATGCTTCGGAAGCTTTTGCTGTATTATTCTAAAATTTTGATTTTTTTTTTTCAGTTTTCAGGTATATATGACAAATATCTTTTAGTTCAGTAAGAAAAATAATTAATTCCATATTAAGAAAAAGGGGAACAGAAGAAGTTAATATGCTTTCAGACTCCGAATTATATGATAATGAAGGTAAAGTGAGGTAATGAACAGTATAAGTGTAAGTTTAAATTAACATTGATAAAATTGATTTTGAATATAATTGATTTTATAAAATTAATTTTGATTAAAATTGATTATAAAGTAATGTGATTTATATTTGAATGTTTTATAATAAAATCAAATTAAGAGTAAAATTCATTATAAAACTTTAGATCCAACATTAAATCAAATATGTGAATTTATATCCAAAATCAATTTCAAATTCAGAATCAATTTTCAAAAGTCAAATCAAACATGCACTAATATAACCAACAACTTTAAAGTTGAAGTATCAGATAAAAACTCAAAAGCTAATTTTATATTGAGTTTCCTTGGGGAAAAAACAAAACAGTTTCAATTTTGAATTTTACGTACGCTAATATTTAAATTCATAAGAATATTTAGATGTAGACCACAAGAAATATTCAATATATATTTGACAATAGAAATGGCAAGAACTGAACTAATTACCTCTGCACACCAAGGTTCTCTGTATAGGGGCATAGGCAGGATAACAACCTTACAGAATGTGATATTTCTCTTCTCACGTGATAGAATGTGACATTCATAATTTTCCAAGTTGATTTAACATTACGATAATTGATCATGGTTTGGTTGACAGATAATTTTAAGCATGTTATTAAAGATTCAATTTTCAAACTATTATATGTATAAAAAAATATCTATTAAAAGATATAAGTTCCTTAAATAGATCGAAGGGTTAGTTTTTAGCTTTTATAGCCGATCGAGAAATATATTGGATTAAAGAAAATTATTTACCATAATTGTGAACATTAGGCCACAAATTCCTTAAAACATCCAAGTTCAGCAGAATATTTCAACTTGGAATGAATAATTCCCTATCTATTAGGTATATAATTGTTATGCATGTAAAGGGTGGTCCATTTAAATTGTATAAGAAACATTGTACAGCACCTTTTAAAGCTAATAAAAATCTTGTACTCAAACTTTGAGTCACTGCGCATGCCTGCAGCCATGAAGATAAAAAATTCTCTAACGCGGTAAGAAATTAATAATATTCCCAAATGCACTATAGTAAGAGAGAGAGAGGGAACAATGAACAACATAAAGTGATGGGATATGGTAAAGCAGTGAGTGACACCTAGCTCACCCACTTTGTCCACCAAAATGGTCAATTTCTACATCCATAGCATGCTTTTAAATCCTTTGACAGACATCCACTTGTTTAACCTAAGTTCCCAACAATCATTTCACGTATATAAAAGAAAAAAAAAAGGAATATATCCAATGCTAGCTTCAAAGAAACGTCTTTTGATTCTTGCACGTGAGAATCTCCAGCAAAATGCTCAGGCAACTAACGTTAAAAGGCATGCTATTCAGTAACTTTTCCAAACATTTTGATAATGGAAAACTCAGAGGCAGCGTGGTAGCTTTTTTCTGGGTTAGTCCTTCTCTTTATTATTGAACATTGTACAATATATGAGGAACAAACACTGCATGCAGCGGTTGCTTTGTTTGCATTCCACCCTTTCTTTCCAACCAAAATATGTTAGGATGTTTACATGAATATTTGTAACTAGCAGATTTAATTAATTCATTTTCACTAGACTAAAATCTATCTATTCAAAATAATATATAGAAAATATCAATATCAACGACACCTTTAATTTAAGCTAATTGAGATCGGTGGTAGATGAACTTAATAATAGATACAAGGAGATTGAAAAAAAATGAAAGGGGAATGAGAAGGGAAAGGGAAAGGGGAAATAAGATAAAAGAAAAAAAAAGATAAAAGAAAAGAAGGGAAAAAGAAGGAGAGAGAGATGAGGAGGAAAAAAAACTAAAAATAGATCATATGAAACATTAAGATAATAATGTATCTAACTTTCTACTAAATATATAATTTTTCTCCGTTTTATCTAGGACACATCATTTATCAATCTATATCTCACTCAATTAAATTTTATTTAACTACATTTTACCGAATAAGTTTTAATTTATTTCTATCTCTTTTTTAATCAAACTATTGATAACAAATTTTTATTCTTATATAATGTTTCAGAACATATAGTACAAAATGTTCAACACTATCATTGTCTATATATATTGTCTTAATATTGTTTGCACAATAGTGTTAAATTACCTATAAAGCACGAGCCATTTTGTGAATCGTGGATTTATGTTGGGGGAAACTAAATCACTTGTCCCCTTGTATGTTTCTTCCCTATTAAAAAATAGCATATATCTCAGTAAATAAACTTTTATCTTAAATATTTTTTATCCATGTGTCATTTTAAAATAAAATAAAGGTAGCGTTTGATAAAGGGAAAGTTTGGTATGTGATTAATAAAAAAAGATTGTCAAAAAACTATAATTCATAAAAATCAATTTTACGTCACTTTTTTGCAAAATTATTCCTAAGGAGAGTAGGAATCTAACTTTTCCAAGTAAAAAAAATAGTTACATATTTTATATGAATCTTTAATTTTCAGGAACCATATTAAAATTAACTAAACTTATTTTACACATTTACAAGAATTATGATTCTCATGAATTAATTTTTCCTAAGAATCATATTTCTTGGATATAAAAAAACTTTTATAAAAGATATGATAGAGATAAGTAATTAATTTCCATCCGTATTAAAAATATGCGGGTATTTTTCTTCAAAAAGAAAAGATACACAATTTGATTTGAGAATATGGTTGTTATACAAATGTGTAGGCCTTGGGTACACCTAGGCCATTTTCCTCCCACAGTGACATTATTTGACAGGAAAGGTTAGCGTTTTTTTCTCCTTTTTCTATTTTGTTGTTTAGTCTTCTTTTTTAATCAGTCTTATTCTAATTATGAGTCTGTTTCTTCTAATTATCACCAGTTTTATCACATTTCTCAACTTAATTAATGGGGAAGGGCAACAAGTTCTTCCTTGGAATAGTGATATGATAATGAATGAGGTGAGAAGAGTTGTCATGAGTATGAAATCTTTTAAGGTGCCAGGACCAGAGATGATTTTTAGCCTTTCTTTTTTCAAACAATATTAGCCTATATTGTAGGAAAAGATCTTTGTTAGCCAATGTTCAACAAATTAAGTATTCATAGAAGGCATAGAGGATCACATACTTCTAGAGACAATAATTGTTTTGATCCCCCAAAGTAGATTATCCTACCCTTTTGAAGGAAGTAATTTCTCCTTATCAGCCTATGCAACGTGGCTTATTAATTTGAGTCATTACTATGATACTGATGAATAAGCCATGCTCCTTCTTGGATATATATATATATATATATATATATATATATATATATATATATATATGATTTGCAGATTAGGCCTTTTCAGGAGAACTTTATACCTAGTAAAGGCACTATCGTATTGCAATATTAACTCAACAGGCCCTAAATCATGTTCATACGACCAAAGAAAGAGGAGGTCCAGTAGCTATATAAATTAAGCGGAGAAGGCATATGACAAAATCAACTAGGATTATCTCCAAATTACACCTTGGTAGTTAGGTTTTCCAACTAGAATTGTTAGCCTTATATCACGTGGTGTATGTGAGGGTCTAATGATCTCTTGGTATTATGGCATGGTTGTACTTATACATAAACATTTTTTTATATTTTTTTTCTCTATATTATGTTTATGTGGGTTTCCATTTCCAATCCCTGTTGGTGTGTAAATTTTTTCTCGACACATACGCACATGCACATAACAGATTATTGGCATGAACATTAATTCTAAGTGGCACACACTTTTTTGTGTAACCAGAAAGTGAAATCTCTTTCCCACTAAATCGGTTTATTTTATTAATAAAGTGACACTTCAATTGTCACTGATCTATACAGAAGTCGATAATTAAACTCTAGACCTTGATTAAAAACTTCAAGTATCAAACCGCCAATAACTTTTGATTAAGTGGCACACACTTTATTCCCTTGATTAAAGTAATAAAAAAAATGCAGAACAGAACTGGTAGGTACTGCGAGTAGAAGGGCAAAACTTTCTACCCGCGGGATTACCATACTTGTCATGATATCTCCAAAACGTAGTTTTCTACTTTACAAAAGGTTAGTAGGTGGGTTTCATGTAAAGTGGCCAATCAAAGTTTCATTATAGTGTGTAACTGACCGCGCAACGTGTTGGTTTGTATGTAGAGTGTAGTTGTTAAGTTATCTTTGTTAGAGAGAAAATTCTTTGCACACACTCACATATGAATAAGAGAATAAATTTTAAAGAGAATTTGTATATTTTATACTTGTATTATACATGTATGCACCTCTTATATAGTGTATTTTATCTCAAAGTTAGTTATAACAGAAAGAACAAAAATTAATTATTCTCTCTAACTAACTGCTAACTATATTCAACTTATATTTGGATTAAAACTCAACATAGTTGCAACATCAATTGATGGCTGATTTGTTATCAATTAACAATTTAATAGGTTTCTTTGTAGCCAAATAGCTTGGCAAACAGCATAAGAGTATGCTATATATTCAGCCTCATAGGAAGACAAGGTCACCACATGTTGTTTCTTAGAGCACCAAGAAATTGGAACACCTAGAAACTTGAACAAATACCTTGTAGTGCTTCTTCTATCTATTTTATCCCCACACCAATCTGAATCAAAATATCTCAGCAAACTTATTGTTTGTTTGTCTGTCTTCCTAGGAAACAAAACACCATATTTCAATGTTCCCTTCACATACCTCAAAATTCTTTTAGTAGCCATCAAATGAGACTTCTTTGAATTTCTCATGAACCTACTAATTAAACCAACAACAAAGGAGAGGTCAGGTCTACTCTTACATAAGTACCTCAAGGAGCCAACTTAATTCTTCTTCTTCTTCTTTTTAATATTAACCTCTGCTGGAGTATTTGTAGGATTGTAATTTGCCATATGAAATATTCTCAATATATCAGTAGCATACTTTTGATGGTGAAGCAGAATTCCTTTTGAGGTAGTTACAGTTTCTAACCCAAGGAAGTAAGCTAGCCTACCAAGGTCTGTCATGTTAAATTCCTGCATCATTTGTACCTTAAAACACTCAATATTCTTTGAGTCACTACCTATTATCAGTAGGTCATCTACATATAAGAAAATTAGAACCACACTTGTCTCCTTCTTCACGTATACATCGTATTCAAATGAACATTTTCTGAATCCACTCTGAATCAGGAATGCGTCAATCCTTCTATTCCAAGCCCTAGGAGCTTGCTTAAGGCCGTACAGTGCCTTCTTAAGTCTGTACACTTTGTCTTTCATTCCTTCCTTCATAAAGCCTGGTGGTTGAGTCACAAAAACAATTTCCTCCAATGGACCATTCAGAAATGTAGATTTCACATCCATGTGAAACAATGGCCAACTGTTGTTGTTAGCCATTGCTACTACCAGTCTAATAGTCTTGATCCTTGCTACTGATGCATATACCTCATAATAGTCTATGCCAGGTCTTTGCAGGAAGCTTCTTGCTACAAGTCTTGCCTTGTACTTTGCAACAGTATCGTTGGGGTTCAATTTCAACTTGAACACCCACTTTACATCAATTGTTCTCTTTTTATTTGGTAAGTCAACTAGCTCCCAAGTGTTATTCCTTTCAATAATGTTCAACTGTTCTAGCATTGCATTCTTCCAAACCTGTTCATGTAATGCTTTTTGATAACTAATTGGTTCTGCATCTGCTAGTAATCCAAAGAGAACCAATTCTCCTTCTTCTGTTACCTTAATATCACTTCCCATCTCAAAATCAAAGTATTTGATTGGCATTCTTCTGTCTCTTTGTGACCTCTGATTTTGAGGTGGTTCTGCCCTTGAATTTGTTTTTTGCGTTCACAGTGGTAACCTCATTATGATCTTCTTCAGTTGTTGATATCATTGATCTGGTTTCACATATTTACGTGTTCCAATCTCATGCCTCTACCTCATTGAAGTGTCCATCTCTACTGATCTCAACATTTTGCTTGTGTGGATTATAGAATCTATAAGCACCAATAACATGATAGTTTATCAATATCATTGACTCACTTTTATCTTCTAGTTTCCTTTTTTTAGCATTAGGAATATGTTTGTAGCACAAGGATCCAAATATCCTTAGATGATTGAGCAGTGGCTTTCTTCTAGACCAAATCTCTTCTGGGACTTTTTCTTTCAATCGCTTAGTAGGACATTTGTTCAACAAATAAGTTGTTATCCTCACAGCTTCTCCCCAAAAAGCGTGAGGTAGTTTCTTCTGTTTCAGCATGCTCATCGCCATGTCAAGGACAGTTCTATTTCTTCTTTCTACCAAGCCATTATGTTGTGGTGTATACAATGTTGTTACCTCTTGAATCATTCCATGTTGCTCATAGTAGGTGTTGAATGCCTTGCAAGTGTATTCTCCACCTCAATATGTCCTTAGAACCTTCAAAGTTTGTCTACTTTGCTTCTTCGTCATCACCTTGAATTTTTGAAAATTTGAGAGCACCTCATCCTTTGCCTTGATCAAGTAAAACCACATCATTCTACTGTTCTCATCTACAAATTATGTAAAGTACTTTTTTCTACCCAGTGATCGTACCTTAAAAGGGCCACACACATCACAATGCACAACACCAAGTACACTAGATGCTCTCATTGGCAAATGTGAATTAAAGGAATTTCTCGGTTGCTTGCTAATGAGACACACCTCACACACCTTCACTGGTATATTTAATTTTGGTAGACCTATAACCATATTATTAGCTACTAACTTATTCGAACTTTTGAAATTTAAGTGACCAAATATGAGATGTCAAAGCCAGCTCAATTGGTTGACCTCTGTAGCCATTAAACATTGTACTTCTGTTGCCTTAGTGTTGGCTTGAAAAGTTCTATTTCTTGAGAGTGGAGATCTCAATACTAGCTTCAGATTAGGATCAAACAATTCCAACATTTCATCCTTCATTAACACAGAAAATCCCTTATTCAGCAATTGACATACATTCATCAAATTGCATCTCATCCTAGAAACATACAACACATTTTCAATGAGTGTTGTTTTTCCAACTTTCCTCTGAATGAGAATGTTCCCCATGCCTTCTGCACCTAGAGTTCTGCTATCTACCAATTTGATCTTGGATCTCCTATTTTCATCAAAATCACCAAGCCATTCCTTATGACCTGTCAAGTGGTTAGAGCAACTAGTATCTAGATACCAAGCCTTGGAGTATGGGTTGCAATCACTAGTTGCCACAAACATCACAATGTGCTCGTCAAAATCCTCATCCTGAGCCACATTTGCCTTTTCTTTAGTATTCTTGTTTTGTTTTCCTTTTCCATGCCAACATTTAGAGGCATAATGCTCCCATTTCTCACAATTATAACACTGAATCTTTCTTTTATCTTGACCTTTCTTTCCTTTTTTATTACTGAAGTTCCCTCCTCCTCCATTATTAGAGAATTCTGGTTTATCTTTAGCTTTGTCCTTTTCTTTATTTGAGGACCAATTCCCTTTGTCTCTACCTTTTGCTTTCTTCCATTTCTTCTTGTTTCCATCATTCTTGGTAAACTGGGCCTGCATTGCCTAATCCAAATCCCTTGAATTCGCTCTTTCATTCAGCCTTTTCTTATGGGCTTTAAGAGAGTTTTGTAGTTCTTCAATCTTTAATCCTCGAGGTCTTTAGATTCTTCAATCGCAACCACAATGTGATCAAATCAAGGAGATAAAGTTCTCAAGATCTTTTCAACAACCATCTAATCCGACAATGATTCTCCACAAGTCTTAATTGAATCACCAACAACTGCATTCTGTTGAAGTAATCAGTCATTGTTTCCTTATCACTCATTGAGAGGAGTTCATATTGCCTCTTTAAAGATTGCAACTTCACCTTCTTGGTCTTTCATGCATTTCCAAATGGCTTTTGCAGAATTTTCCAAACCTCCTTGGTTGTAACACCCTTTGCAATCTTTTCAAATACAACAAGATCAACACAGTGATAAAGAAGACACTTTTCCTTGAAGTCCTTCTTCATAGTTGCAAAATCAACTTTCTCCTTCTCTAAGATTTCTTCCTTCATTATGTCATGAATCTCATGGAAGCCATGAATTGCTTCCATCCTCACAATCCATTGGTCATAGTTCCTGCCATCAAGAATCAGTAATGCGTGTATGAATCCACTAGTGCATGTTGCGGAAGCCATTGCAACACCTATAATCAGGTCGCTAGACCTTAAAACTCTTAACCTATTTGTTGGAGAGAAAACCTTTTGCACACACACTCATATATATAAACAAGAGAATAAATTTCAAAGAAAACTTATATATTTCACACTTGCATTTACATATGTATGTACTTCCTATATAGTGTCTTTTATCTCAAAGTTAATTACAATAGAAATAACAAAAATTAACTATCCTCTAACAGTCTAACTAAATGCTAACTGCATCCTACTTATATTTGGATTAAAACTCAACAATCTTCACTCTATAAGAGATAAATAACATGTAAAAAAAAATTATGTCATGATGGATTAATCTTCATTAATGAACCTCTTTTTAGTAAGATAGAAGACCGAATAACTATGGTTGACACTACTAGAAAAACCCTGTTTAACAACACCGATATGGCGACGGTTACAAAAAAATTGTCTTAGTTTATGGAGCGGTGACAAAGTGGTAATTATGTTGGGGGAAACGAAGTCGGTTGGTCTAGAACCGTCTTTGATTTGACTCTTTGGGGACGGTCGTCTTCCAAACCGTCTTTGTATGCCTTGTACGAAAAAATGAAGTTGCATTTTTTTAATTAAAAACAACATATCAAAGACGATTTTCGACAATCGTATTTGAGTTTAAAGATATTTACGACCTAAATTTAGCATGTGTCTGCTACAACCTCTATCATTTTCACTCTCCTTCTCACCAATACTCCATGCACAGCCTAAACATATCAGTCCCGTCGTCTCCTTGAAGGAATACTCCATGCACAGCCTTGCCTCCGCCTACCTAGGTAATTCTTCGTTACCAGCACCCTCTTCTCTTTAATCTCATCGTTCTTTTTCATTCTTCATGTGTGATTAAGTATCGTTGTATGCCCTGGTCTCGTCCTAGTTTGTTTCGATGATGGACGGACCTATTTGCCCAGGTATTGAGCCTTTTGTGTGCTTCCGGATCACTAACCCATGTGTGCTTCTCTTTCTCCTCTCAAACCTAATTAGATTTTCAATTGAGTGATAAGGGAAAAAATGGTGATGGTCATTTCATTGTGGAATTTGGAATGGGTTAATGAGGTTGCTTTGAAGTATTTGTTTGAGTTAGTTGTCATATTTCTCATGTTAAGATTCAATTTTGGTTTTGTTTTTAGTTTATTAAGTTTTCCCATTGGTTTTGTATTTAGTTTATTAAGTTTTCTCATGTTCTTTTGAAAAGGATGAATTAGTGAAAATATTGTAAGCTTGTTTAAATTTTTTTTTTGGTGGACATAGTAGGGGGTCTTCAATAGGCTATGAATTAATATTCTTCAAAGTGATTTAAGTCAGGATGCATTTGTCTTGGGGTTTGTATGGTGTGCTAGACTTTCTGGTTTTATGTACTCACTTGGTTTATATGATGTTTGGTCTTAGATGGCTTATTTGCTTATTGAGTTTAATTTACCAAATTAGTGCAATGCAGATGGTTTGATCCATATATGTATAGCTTTTTTAAGTGCTTAATTGAACATGGATCTAATTTTATGTTTTATTGTATGGTATGTGTGTGTGAGTGTTGTGTGTTCATATGTGGCTAGCATAATATTATTTCCGCATACTAAATCATTGTAGAGATAAATTATTCACAATTATGAATGAATTAACCCTAGATTGGGATATGTTGCGTTAGGGGCATATATGATTTCAACAGGAAACATTAATTACAAACTACTATAGTAATTTGAATTTAGTAAGTCATATTCAGACACGCTTAAATCATCTTTATTTTAGTATAGAGAAATTATTGACATGTTATGAATGAATTGACCCTAAATTGGGATGTGTTTCCCGTGGGGTATATGATTTGAAAGGCAACTTTACAAACTACTAGTAATGGCATTTTAGTAAATCATATTTAGATTGGTTTAAATAGACTGTATTGGCCCCTCTTTCTGTGTATGTTATGTAGGACAGTGAATTAAACTTATCATTTTAGTGTTAATGAGAGAAATTATTCACAGTTATGAATGATTTGACTGTAGATTGGATATGTTGCCCTTGGCGCATATATATGGTTTCAGAAGGAATATTTAAATGAATAAAATGAATAACCAGTGTTTAATTGAATCAATTGTTTTGGCCCCTCTCTTTATGTGTATGTAATGTAGTACAGTGGATGACTTTGGATTTTAGGGTTAATGCTTGTGTTTGGTTTACGTACACATTTTATTATCAAGCAATACTCTAGCTCTTCATACAAAAAAAAAATGTGATTCTTGTTGTTTTGATTGATAGAAAAAGATGGAAGGGAGAGGGATGAAATGTAATAGTTTTATTGTTTGGATTAATTAAGAAATTAAGGATAGAATGAATTGGAACATAATGGAACTAATTTCACTTACTCTATTGTTTTTAGCCTTTTTCTACACTTATTAAATCGGGGAGTGTGTGATGCAATGAATCCTTCTTCCTTTTTTATTATGAATATATATGATTTTGATGTACTTGCAAAAATATCAATGAGAGTTTCATAAGAAATCCTCTCCATCCTAAGTTAACTTAACTTTATCTTCAAGAAGTATTTTTGCAGCTGTCAAAAAGTTATCTCTACCATCTCTTAATTGCATTATTTGATCATCGCTAGAAAGTTTTCTCTCTCCCCACCATCGAAGAAACTTAGGACACGTCTTTAGTGGCTGGACTAACATCAATAACAATGAAAATATGAAATCATTAACATAAGGTCTCACCCTTGCATCATAGCCTGTTTTAACCAATGCTCTCAATCCAGATTGGAAATCAGAGATGTAAAAGTCCACCAAAATGTCCCTGCATATGCAAAACTTTAAATGAATAAAATGCAAGGTAAATGAATATAAAAACTTTAAGTTTCAGATGTTATCCTACAAAATTCAAAATACACAAATGGCATCCTAATACAATCTAGCCACATTAAGAATTAATTAAGGCTTGTTTTTTTTTTAAAGGAGAGAAATAATATATAAAAAAATTATACAATATTTTATTTTGTGAAATCCACGTTTCTCACATTCTATTTTTGGCAAAAAAAAATCCTCTTTTATTGCTTGCTTTGTAATTCCCTGCATCGATATATATATATATATATATACTACTAGCAATTAATATTATGAATATTAATTAGCTGATAATACAACCAAATAGTGCAAAGTGAAACTTTTGTTAGCAAAGCTTTGTCACTTGTTGGGTGAAGTTAAAGAGAGGTGAAGGAATATTGGCCAAGGCTTTGTTACTGTTCGATACCGTGCCATCTATTCTACCAGTCAGTACTTTCCACTTAGATTTTTTAAACTGCAAAGTTCATTATGAGTGTGGTAAACCATGCATGAATATATATCCTTATTATGTAATATTAAGATTAACACAAAACTTATCATTTTCCACTTCTAGTCTATCATGCTTTTATTGAGGAACAAAATGATGTTTAAAACAATTGATCATTATTATTGAAAGCTTGCTTTAGTGTTGTCTCTTAAATGGGGATTTGAGGCTAGGCTCCCACCACAAATCCATACATGCTATTAGTCAAAAAAGCTATTGTATTGTGTTTAGGGACAATTATCTTAAAAGCTTAAGCTAATAAGTGGAGGCTCTTCAATAATTGATGAGTTTTTATGGGTTTGTTGAAAGAAAACATGAAGAGCCTCCATCTATATTACATGAAAAGAAAGAACATGGACAAACATATTCGATTGCTATTTAAAATTCTGTTATTGATTAGTTAAATTATGTTAAATTCATGGATTACTCAGTTAAATTATTTTATTGCTATTTAAATTTTACAACCATCAATAGATTCTAATATTGTTAGCACTGTAATGATCCTTGGCCACCTGGGAATCGATCCATGAGACTAGGAATATCGTTAGCATTTGCAAGTCTTTAAAAATGAGAATGAAATGAAATAATCAGTAGCCAGAAAAAATGGATCTTGATCCCAATTTTCCTCCTTATTTTTCCTCTTCCTCATATTTTCTTCAAGGACTATTATCCAACTCAAATTAAAGATCAATTTTGTTATGAAACTTTCATTATTTGGTGGTTTCGTTGTCTCTCACAATGCCTCTGAAGCCTAAAAAACAATCACCAACTGTAATGTATTCTCATGGCACAAATGAAGGCAATGCAAATCAGCATTGATGCCATTACAAAACAACATAATACCTTCCATAAATTTTAAACTACCCAATTACCCAACATCATTAGAGACCACATTGCCACACAAGCATCACCCTCCGTTGATTCCAAATAAACACCACCCACCATTAAACCTCCCAAAATTTGTCTCGTACTTTTTGAAGGGTCTAATCCCTTAGATTTGTTGTTCCAGGCAGATCAATAATTTGATCTTACCCAGATCCCTCATAATCATCATATCACTTGTTAAGGCCTTAGAACTCATATTTGGTCCAGCTGAGTTTGACAACCACCAAGCTTCACTTTTCAAGCTCCAGCAACAAGGGATGAATGTTGAGTACCAAAAACAATTTGAAACCCTTTTCTAATAGGGTAATTGGGATGCTTGCAGATATGTTACTTAACTTATTTATTTTTGGTTTGAAAAAATAAATACAACATGAGCTTTTCATTGGTTGATACCACATTCCCTATTAGCCTAAATTCCCTAGACCTACGCCTCCCACCTTTAATCACACATTTAACTTCTTAGGATGAAACCCCATATATTAAGACAATTGATTTTGTGCATATCTATTAACAATCTTAATTTCCCTTTTAGGCTTTGGGCATATTAATTGTTTTGGACCTAAATTTTGTTGAACTTTAACGATATTCCATTTAATACTACCTAATGTGTACTTGTTTGACCTTATGTGAAGTTCAATGGTTGCGAAACATTGGTTTCATTATAAAAAACTTGATATATACTTTAATATAAATGTGTCATTTGCTTACCTTGTAGGTACTAGTTGTTCACTTACATAGGAAGTTAAGGCTTATTTTGGTTTGTGGTGTTTGTTGGATCAAGACAAACTCGTTTATAGGACTCACATCACCGCCCTCATTGTGTCCCACGGTCACCATCTTTTGAGGTATATGTTGTCTTTGTCTTAGTTATATTTAGGGTCGCTATTGTTAATTGTAGGATAATGAATTATATAAGGGGGATGCTTCTTTATTTGGGGGGCGGGGGGGGGGGGGGGGAATTGTATGAAGAGACACGAAAATTATCTTTTTAAGTTATATACATGCACTTTATATATTTTGTCTTTTTTTTTGTCCACTTTCTCTTTCCTCCATCTATATTACAATTCGTATGGATTGATACTTTGACAATAATTTACTTGTGAAAGGTATATAATGCTATAAAGAAAAATATGAATTTTATCCAAAAAATAAAAGCCTGAAAAAAAATTGCTTCATTCAAAGATGGTTATTACCTGCAACTGTCTTTGAACTATTTTTTTATACAAAAAGAATCCATTATATCTACGACGGTTCTTTAGGAGAAACCGTCTTAGATATGACTCATTCTAAGATGGGTCTACTTTCAAACCATGTTAGAAGGATAGATATCTAAGACGGTTCCTTCTTTAGAACAGTTGTAGATAAGGCCCAATATAATTTAATAATTTAAAAATTCAATTAATTCTAAGATAGTTTAGTGACTTAACCGTCTTAGAAATCTCTCGAACCAAGACAGTTATATGACCATCATCGTAAAGAGATATATTCAACGATTGTGCCAACAACAATGGTCATATAACCATCGTTATATGGCCTCTAGAACCGTCATAGATTAAGGATTTTGTAGTAGTGTCATTCAATAGATCAAGAGAGATTAAATAGTTTGCACAAGATTTTATATAGATTCTAACTTTGTTGTCCTCATTCTAATTATAAAAAAAATAAAAAACTGAAGATGAACATTATGTACGGAATTAATCAAACTAGAAATGACTTCAAATGCATCCTAATTTGTTTCCTTGACATGCAACCAAAGTTTAATTAATAGATTAGTGGTCATGCCTCTTTAGAGTAACATGTGGCTGTTATTAATTATTTAATGCCAAATGTAAAAATATCTTGAGATGAACAATTGAACTTTTAGTTCCCACGTACGTTCGCAAATAAAAAATAATGTTTATGCAAGAACAAAAATCAAAAGGTGAAATAAAATAACCAAGTCCACTACCGAAGTCTACTATAATAAAAAATAATGTTTATGCAAGAACAAAAATCAAAAGGTGAAATAAAATAACCAAGTCCACTACCGAAGTCTACTATAATGGGTACACATTATAAGGAAACTAGTCAAATTGACATTATAGTACTATATCATAATACTGACAAGTTGACGAACGATTTTTTTTTTTTAACTTGTCGTATCAAATTTTTATCTGCAATTAGTAAAATGGAAGTAATTAAATTAACATTATGGTGTGTATCATAAACATTGTTATCCCTTCACCAAACTAGCTTTCAATTCATTCTTTATGCACACACATTTAACAGATTATTGGCATGAACATTGAGAGTGGCACACACTTTAAAGTTAGAAAGGCACAAGAGTAGTGCTAGAAGAGTGAGGGCAAACTTTCTAAGCAAGGATACCAAACTTGCCATGTTATCTCCAAAAAAGTAGCTTTTCTCTTTACAAAAAGTTCCTAGGTGGGATTTATTTAAAGTTGCCAATCAAAATATTGATTAAAATACTGTTAACTAAGCGCTATGTGACTTAATTGTATGCATTGTTGTGACATCTGGATGTTACTGAATTTAGGACAACACTTAGATGATGCAATATTTTTAGTATTGTTTTCGTATTAAAATTAGAATTTTATCTTATTAACTTGCACAATAAAAATTAATTAACACTAAATGCTAATGTTGATTATTTCTAAAGTAAAATTCTAATTTAATTAATGAATAATACTGAAACCACACTTTTAAGTATTGCTTCGATTTTTTTCTATAAATTTATTGACAAACTTGATATTAATAACACTATCAAATTTTAAGTCAAGAAAAGAAAAGAGTTTAAAAAAAGTTTTACACCCCACCCCTTCTGTAAGGAAACGAAAAAGTCTTTGTTGTTGCTCTAAACAGAATATTATTTATATGAAAAGAAAAACATATGATTTTAACTTTAAAGAGAAGTAATATGCATTTTATATTTCGTAATTCATTATGACAAAATAGTCATGCTTCAATAACCGCAAATAAAAGTATATTATAATTACGGTACGAGCAGTACCGAAAACCATTTACAAAGTAAGTTTGAGAAACAATACCTACATATGAAAATATTCCCCTGTAGCTGATTATATAGTATTTATGAAATATGATGAATCAATAACGTCAAAGATACATATATAATAATTAAATTATTCTTTCTTCCGTGTTCCTTCTTTCCTTGAAGATACGTGCATGAATAGCGAAAGCACCTTGTGAATATTTTCTTTAAATAAATGGAGCTACTTGAACAAATTTTACACTTCTATTTTATCATACAACCTATACTTTGTTATTTTTTCACTCTCTTTCTTCATTTTCTTCTCTCTCTCTCTCTCTCTCTCTCTCTCTCTCTCTCTCTCCCGCGTTCTTTACAACATACCAAATAGACCATAAATATGAACACTTCTTTTAATAATAGAAATGTGAACTTATATAGTTTATCACGTTGTAGAAAATTCGCTCCTTACCGGCCCTAAACCAATCCCATTAATATTATTTGATAGTTGTAGTACTCTTGAATATTATTTAAAACTCAGATGTGACATGAGAATGTGCATTGATCATGTCTCGAGATAATCTCTTTTTTTCCTTTCATGTCATAGCTAAACTGCTCTCCATCACATGCAGCATCGTATTGGTTTTGCTTCTCTTATTGCAAGCATATGCATGCTGAAAATACATACACTTTAGCCTTCTAAGCTCAAGTAGTTTTCTGTTCACAACTTTAATAACGGTCTGCAATGTCTTCTTTCGTTCTAATTAGTTTTAACATGCATGGGGAATTCACCAACGATAGAAAACAGCTCCAGAAACTGATTGGAATTTGCTTGACCTTATATATATATCTTACCAAAGAAATAGGATAAGACCAAGGGTTATTATATTTAGTATATCTAGGTAATATTTTACCTTTTCTTTTAATTTATATAAAAAGTTTCTTTATTGTTGCCAACAAGGTGGTTTGGTTGGATAGGAACAACCTATCTTAAACAAGATATGGATTGGATTCTCATTATCGTTGAGAGATCTTTATTGATAAATAATTTATAAATATTTTTATAAACGTTCTTTAAGACTTGTCCTAGTCTTGGTGAGTCAGAATTCAACTCATCTAAATTTTTTAACAAAAAAAAGTTTATTTATTGTTTAAAGTTAAAAAAAATGAGTTTTTAATTTAAGGCTAAATTGCTTGATAATTTTATAAATTTTTAAATTAGTTTTAAGTTAAAATTTCTTAATTAAATAATATATTATTAGATTTTGGGATTTGAAATAAGTAAAAACTAACTTTTAAAAAAATGTTCAATTCCTTTTCTGATGTTTTATTCATAAAAAAAACTATTTCTTAAAAATTGTTTGGTTCAACTTCTTTTTTAAGAAAAAATATTAAAAATAAATTAGATCAAACCCTTCCTTAGTCCAAGACTCTAAGGAGGCATCTGTTTTAAGTTCTCAAAAAAGATTTTCGAGAATACAGATTTAAGAATATCACATTTCCATGTTTGCTTTGAATTTTGTGAAAATATTTTTTCAAAATTAAATGATTTGAGACATATAAATACACATATTTTTGTTTTTTCTTGTTCTCATGCCAAGAGGTGGGTGTCTTTGATTCCCATAGAAATGGTAGTTATTTTTTAAGTAACTATCTATCCCCACGTCTTTCTTTACATTTTTTTATTTCGTTTTTATTTCTTAAAATTTCCAATAACAACAAACATGTTTGTGCGAATACTATTCGCATATCATTTTAGGATTATAATTTCCAAAAAAATATAATTTTATTTTTTATAATAAAAAAATTAAATTTTATAACTTGAAACGAATGCCTCTTAGTTATGATGCTATATGGCACGGTTATACGAGTGTGCGCTGAGATATCTTCAACTTTTAGGTTCCTGAACCGTACATAGGTGTAAGTTTCTCTAATTCCATCTAAATATATGCAAGTACTAATCTTTAGGCACAGAAGGGATTTTATAATAGTTATTGCGAAGAAGCTTCGAAATGCCGATTCTTCGACTATTTAGTTGGTATATATTTTAAGAAAACACATCTTGACCGTATTGGGCCTATTGTTTAGATATTCAAACTGTTTGCAAGAAGTTTTGGTGTTTTGACTTTTGAGATTTTGGTCGTTTTTACCAATATTATTTGATAAATTAGTGTTTTAAGATATATTCAATAAGTCATTTCAAATAATTTTTTATTTATTCTATTAGTTGTTAATTTATCTGACAGTTTCGTAAATAAGTTTTTTTTTTTTAACTTTCAACTTTTAGCTTCTACAGAAATTTTAGGAAAAAATTACAAACACATAAGTATGTGAGGAGTGAAATGAGAGTTAATATATATAAGAATTTTTGTTGAATTTTGAAAAATTAATTGAAAGTTAAACTTGATAAGTTAATTAATTGATAAGTGAAAAATGATATGAAAAAAGAATTACTATATGATAATGAAAATATAAATGATAAAAAGGTAAACTAGAAATCAACGTTTTAAAAAATGTTACAAAAGTAAGTTTCTTCACAAAACAAATTCACTCTTTGGTTTTTATTCTTGGTAAAAAGTCGTTTGATGGAAAGTCCACTTTGCACTTGATTGACATCAGGGAAAAATAATTAAAATATAGCAATTTTAATAAAAAAATTACGAAAATATTACAGTTTTGAAAGTAATTACACATCTATAGCAATCAGTCGCGCCCCTCCTGGCGTAACTAATTTCGTTTCTAATTCGGTCGCTAACACTTTTTCGACGGGACATTGGACGTGACCACAATATTCAGTCGCAAAAAGTATTAGCGACGGATATTGAGACCGAAATTAGTGTACGCCTTTAAAATCAAATTTTTTATTTACAGTATAATTTTTTTCAATTTTTTAAATTAGTGTTGCGACCACAATATTGTGATTTTTTAATTTTGTAAACCGAAATCGTTAAAAAATTTGCAGTATAATTTTTTTTAAACGTAAGACTTTAAAATCAAATTTTTTTTACAACTTTAAGTTATTATTATTATTAATATACGACTTCAAAGTTGGTCTAAAAATCAATGATGAAGATTGGTCTAAAAACACTTTAAAATTAGATAAAAATAACAATTAATAATATTATTACAAACTATAATAAATTCGTAATTAATTAGACTGGATATTGGAATATTTAATTTTTATCTAATTTTGGTTGAACCGATGGATCATTAGTTGATCTGCATGACCTGGTCTATAATAAAAAATATAAAATTTTTATATCTATCTTAAAATATTTAAAAAAAATATTACAAATCATAATATAGATAATTAGATACCAAAATATAAAAAAAAATCATTGTCTAAATTCAAACAAACAAATAATAAAAATCATAAACATAAGTTAAATAAGTATATTTCCTTAATTTCTTGCATCTCAATTTGCTTGCATGCATATATTTCTAGAACTGCTAAGTAGACTCTCCATATCATATGACATTTTATATATTCAAGTTTAATTAACTAGCAGTAAAGTCATTTATCAGTTAGACATGAGATTAGTATCTGAAAATGAAATCAAGAGCTTAATATTAATGTTTATAAGTACTAAAAAAATGATATTCATTATTATTGAACTTCTAATTTAATTTAGTTTTCATTTCATTATATTTTATTAATTATCAAAATTTCAAAAAATATCAAGGATAATAAAATGTTATGTAGATTTTCTGGAGTGAAAAAATATACTTAATTTGCACCTATTATTAGCAGTATAATAAATATAATTTTCTCAACTTGTGTGTCCCACATCAACAAAACTCAACCCTCTCCCCAAAAAAAATAAAAGAACCCAACCTAGCCCAGCCCCATTCCCCTTTAAAACCTACGCAAGCGCCCTCTCCCCCCCTCCAAAATAAAATCCTCCACAGTCAACACTAGTGCCCCCGCAAAACCTTCGTTCACGTAAAGCCCCCTACCCCCCCTCC
>CM023941.1:6286850-6418871 GCA_013407115.1 Glycine latifolia
ACAGCCCCCTCCCAACCTCGTGTTTTCGCCCCGCCCTGAATCCCTTTCCCCCACCCAAAATCCTTGTTGCCCACCACCCCCACGCTGTAAACGGACACACCCCACCACCACCACCTCCCACTGTAAGTACAGACGACGCAACGCAAGTACTCGGAGGGAGAAGATGGAAACAATGTTGTGGCAGAAAATTCTCTTTTATTAAATAGCGACCGTTGACAGACTCTACTCGGCTCAGTCACTGCGTCGCGGTCCGAACGGTAGGGTCCGTCCGATTTTTAAAACACTGCATTAAATACATTTTTGTTTGATAACCAATTATTGGTAAGAAAAAATTAATTGTATATTATTATTATAACATCTGTGTGTTTCACAATCAATCAAAGGCAACAAAGGATGCCAAAGCCAAAGAGCGGAAAATTGATTCTGAATCTAAATCAGTTTCTTTGCTCAGGTTGTCGTGGTGGCGACGAGGGCATGGTTCTTCATGTCCTCGACAACATTCCATGGGATAGCAAGACCAAAAAACTTCTTTGACTATGCTGGTTAATCTGGTTAAATGGGTTTTTTTACTGAAAGGGGGTGATTTTTAATTTTAATTACCATTTGAGGTAAAATTTGAATAAATTATCAAATGGGGTAAGTCGTAATAGGTGGTGAGACTTCTAATTCAGAAGTCGTAACACCTATTACGACTTTTTTTTAAATTCTTTTATGAATTGCATTTTTTTTTAATTTACGACTTTAAAAGTCATAATAGATATTTGGTTTTTTTATGTTTTATATGATTTGCAATACAATTTTAAAGTTGTAGATAATTTTTTTTATCTACAACTTTAAAATCGTATTGCATATCATATAAAGTATAAAAAAATCAAATATCTATTACGACTTTAAAGTTGTTAATTGAAAAAAAAAATACGCTGAAGTCGTAAAGGAATTTATGACTTTAGTTAAAAAAAATTGAAGTCGTAACAAGTGTTACGACTTCTGCATTAGAAGTCTCACCACCTATTACGACTTACCCCCATTTGGTATTTATTCAAATTTTATCCCCAAATGGTAATTAAAATTTAAAATCACTCCCTTTCAGTAAAAAAGCCGATCAAATGTCACAAAGCTAAGCAAATTAAATCATGATGACCGTTAGATTGCAACCCTTATAATCTGACGGTGAAAAAATTCCTTACACATAGTGTGGGATATGTTTCCCGCATGCATGCTAGCCAACGCCTTTGTTTGATAGCTAAGAACAACTTTAGTGTCAGATATTGAGCAAGAATTTTGAGTTCAAGATCTGGCTTTCACTAGATCTCTCAAAAAAGGAGTTGGACAGATATCCAACATGAAGAATATGTTCTTGTACAAGACCCCTGAAGATCTGCGTATAGTTAAAAAGATGATTTTTTTTACTCTCTCTCCCTAACAGCAAAACGCGGGAGAGAACAGACCAAAAAATCAGACATAAGGATATGAAGAACAAGATGAAGGCGAAGAAAGAAAACAAAATAGACAAAAAAAAAAAATAGACATACCGATGGAGGAAGGGTCACAATGGAGTTCCGGAAGGGGGAACGAGGGTCGTGGTGGAGGGGAAGGGGAAAGGGGTGGGCTACGACGAAGGAGGAAGAAGAAAGAATAAGCTATGAGATAAAGAGAAAAGGAGGAGGAAAAAAATGACAACAAGTGAAAGGAAAGGGAAAAGTGAAAAAAAAATTAATTTAATTTATTAAATGTTTAAATATTTAAAAGTGGAGTCCATGTCAAACCTACTAAAAGTTATGTAAGATCTCAAAATGATATCTATCACTAAATAAAAAAGTGATAGAGATCTTGATAGATCTTTAATTCTATATGGCGTTGTAGAGTCAACCAAAAAGTAGTCTAAAATCTCAATTTAAAATCTACCACTAAAGATGCTCTAATAGGAGTTCGCAATTTTTTATATCACGGGCTCAACCTAATTTGGACGTTTCATGCTCAAATTTGAGCTCTAATATGACTTCCTTTTACTTATATTTTTCAGTTGTACCATTTTTTTTGGCCTAATTTGTAATTAGTGACCAAATTAGAATCTTATCTTATTAAGATTTATTTTTTTCTACAAAGATTATGATTGTTATCTTATCTTATCTTTAGGTAAGATATTTATTTAGGATTTATTTTATGTTAATTTTGTTTTTAAACTCTCTATAAGTAGGGAGCCATGTAATAAAGAATTTTGAGGTGGACAATTCAAAATTTTAATTAATGGTTTCTTTCATATTTTGTCTTCTTCTTCCTTTCAATTTTCTTTTTGAAGCTCTCAATGAAGATAATCACGAAGAGCAAAACTCATTTTTCAATCCAAGGTTCCCAAAGTCGAGTGTTGAATTCAAATAAATTAGGGAATGAGATTGTTTTGTCAATTTTTCTAATTACACATGAGATGATTATCTAATGAAATCATAATGGAATTGTACGGACTAATCTTTGCCTTCACATATATTTTTTTGTGGCGGACTAAACCCTCGTCTAAAACAAACATATTTTCTTTGCCTTCATTAGTTATATGGGGGCACAAATTGATCATAACATTTTCTTTCAATATGTGTTTTCCTTACTTTCATCACATTATTGTGCCAAAAGATACATATCATTGTGTGAACATACTACCAGAACACTTGGTCTCTCCCTACTCTATAGCGCACTTCTGTTTTTTGTCCAAATCACTAAATTCAAATATTTGCAATCATATATTTCTAATTCTCCTAGATTTCCAGCATATATTGCACTATATAACAAAGAAATGGTAATCATCAAGATTTTCCATTAGTCATTTCATATTTCAATAAGTCTTATATAGTACAATAGAATCAATCAATCATGAGAAGATGTACTAGTTTATGAGTTAAATTTTGGGAATTCAACACTTGTTTGAGAAATGCATGTAGATGAATTCAGAGGACACAATATGAATTCCACTTGTCTCACAAGCATAGTTCAATGTGATACCAGACAATATATCGAAATTCCACTTAGATGTAATTCCAATTGATGAATAAGTTGGAAAAAAATGTTTTATGAGAGTAGCAACAAAGTTAAAAATCTCACAAGCAGTCTTAAGAAACATGTCAAAAAATGGCAAACGATCAGGCCATACAATCTCTGAGTAAATTGAGAAATATATGAATATCAAAATACCAAAACAAAAGTAATGTTTACTAGTGATAGTTTTGGATCATGCATAAATTAGGGGTCATCTCTCATGGGTAAGGTTTACTAGTAATAGGGTAAATTGGCTCATTAACTTTGTCATCTTGTTCTCTACCTCAATAGTTGACTTGCCAACCTGCCCTCAATATTTCACTTGCATGTTCTTGCCATGTAGGTTATTGTTGTAGTTCTCTCAGTGAGATTCATAAGTGAGAAATAAAGGTGTTGTTAAAAATCAAGCAATGCAATAATTCTAATATTTTTTTTACAAAAGAAAAAAGTTGCCCATCAATATCTCAGTATTTGTAAAAGCTATCAATTTCTGTGCGGGGATAACTAATATAACCACCTAACTAAATTTCTTTATGTCCCAAAAATTAACTCAAACTAGTATTACAAAAAATTAACTAACTTTCATTGTGTCCTCTGAAACTCAATTATGACATGCATGGTTATCAAAATTGAGCTTTAAATCGTAGAATCGTTCAATTCTACGATTCTACTTTGCATCCACGATTTAAATCGCAAGCAGAATCGGTTTCGTAGTAGACTCGGTGGAATCAGAGTGGAATCATGAGTCAAGATGTGAGTTAACGAGTCCAATTTAACCGAAATGGTGCGTTTCGTGGGCTTTTGTTGGTTTCCAAATTCCTTTTGTGAGTTCAGAGCCGCGTTCGTTCGTGCGTTTCGCTCACCTTCTTCACCTTATCTGAGTTTAGTGCCACATTCGCTCACCTTCTGGTGCCGGTGTCGTCGCTCAGTTCTTGCGGTTGTTCTGATGCCGTCGCTCACCTTCCATTACTTGTCTATGTTCGTGTCGTCGTATCGATTCCATAAGTTCGTCTTCACTCTTCATTCTTATTTTCTGTAGTGATGGTGGTTGTAGCTGTTTTTGGTTTTTATTCAGTGTTGCATTTTGGTTTTTATTTTGCATAATATTTGGCGGTGTGGCACACAATTTGATTGTTGAAATGTGGCAGTGATGGTGACTATAGAATTGAAGCCTCTGGCCATGGAAATACGATTTTTATTCTACATAATATTTGGTGGTTTTTATTTAAGACATCCTTTTGAAAGTTTAGCATGTTTGGGAATGTGATTTTGATTGTTGATTTGAATCCTCTGGCCATGGAAACAAGGCATCACCAGAAACTTACTTGTGCAAGGTTTTAAAAAACGGGTACAAAAGCCAATGTTTTGGGCAGATTCTGATGGTTATGAATACATTTTTGTGACTGTTTGAATGTGTACCATTTGATTCTTTGGAGCATTTCTTAGTCTTTACTTTTCGAGTTTCATACAGAAGTAAGCAATTCAGAACTCCATGTCAATCTTCACTCAATTTTATTAAGAATAACTTTCTTTCTCTCTTACATACTTGCACATAGCTCATTCTTTGTATGTTAATTACATTCAGAAGCCATGAAATGTAGTTTCCTAGAAGGAAAAACAATGGAAATTTTCTGAGATAGATGTTTTGAATTGCTGAAAGTTTATGTCCTTGTAGTGCACATTGTTTTGGGAAAAAACAATACTTGATTAATTGTTGGTATTTGGCTAACATAATCTCACTTGTAGTTCTTGCATTTATCTTTGCACAATTCTTGTATTGACATTTATTTTTAATTGTATTGGCAAGTGCTTGTATCTTTCCTGTTCGTACTATTCTTCTTCATGTTCATGCTCATATTTGTGAATGCAGCTTGTTGTGTTGTGTTGTGTTTGATATAATGAGTGGAAGTGGATCCGAGTCAACTGGTGGAGATACAACTGTAGGTGGCTCTTCTTCGATTGCTAGAAGTAAGAGCAAAAATGTCCCTGGGAATAGGACTGACGTTGGGTGGAAATATGAGATTGATGTTGATGGTAGTGGTAAGGGAGTCAAATGCAAGTATTGTGCAAAGACTGTGAGTGGTGGAGTTTTCTGATTCAAGCATCATCTTGCAGGAACTAGAGAAGATTCTGAGCCTTGTGCAACCGTGCCGGATGAGGTTAAAATGCTAATGATAAAAATTGTTGTTGAATCTAGAGCAACAAAAGAAAAGAAAAGGAGATTGAATAGTATTGATGAAGATGAAGAAAGTGCTGGCGAGGTTGAGGCAACCAACTTGCAGGGACCAAGGGGTTTTGGTTCAAAAGGAAAAGAAGGTAGTGCAAGTAGTGGGAGTGTCAGTGTTCAGGCAATCTTGAATCAAATGATGAAAAAAAAAAAGATAAACCTTTAGTTGATTCTCAAGTGCTGAATTTTTTTTACACAAGTGTCATTCCATTCAATGCTATTAAAAATCTCGCATTTTTAAAGATGTGTGAGATGATCGGGAAATATGGACCTGGCTATAAACCTCCATCTTACTATGATGTTAGAGATAAGCTCTTGAAATAAGCATTAAAAAGAATTGATGTTAGTATGCAAGAGTTTAGGGATGAGTGGAAGAGAATTGGTTGCTCAATAATGTCTGATGGGTGGACAGATAAAAAAAGGCGTTCAATTTGTAACTTTTTGGTGAATAGTCCAAAAAGGACAGTATTTCTGTATTCCTTAGATACTTTTGACATCTCAAAAACAACTGACAAAGTTTTTAAGATGTTAGATGATGTTGTTACATTTGTTGGAGAAGAAAATGTTGTTCCGGTGATTACTGATAATGCTGCGAATTTCAAAGTAGCAAGAGAATTATTGATGCACACTCGGCCGAATTTGTATTGGACTCCATGTGTTGCCCATTGCATTGATCTAATGCTTGAGGACTTGGAGAAACATTTGAAGGTTCATGAAGTCACTATAAAGAAGGGACGAAAGATAACCACTTATATATATGGTAGAACAATGCTCATCAGCATGCTTAAGAAGTACACAAATGGGAGGGACTTGGTTAGACTTGACATGCCTAGATTTGCAACTTCTTACTTGACTTTAGCTTGTCTCCATGAAATGAAAGCATCTTTGATTAGGTTGTTTAGTTTTGAAGAGAGGAAAAAAAGTAAGTTTGGTACCTCACAAGAGGGGAGAAAAGTGGAAGATTTGGTTTTGGATAATAGATTTGGGAAGAATGTATCCATATGCCTCAAAGCTGCTGCCCCTCTTATGGTAGTCCTTCAATTGGTGGATTCTGATCAACAACCTGCCATGAGTTTCATATATGTTGAGATGGATTGTGCAAAGGAAAAATTAAAAGTAACTTCAATAATGTGAAGAAAAAGTAAGTTTTTTAAACTATATCATTTAAAATTTAAAATATATTTTACTTTATTTATCTATGTCTAATCTTAAATATGATTTACTTTATTTATCTATGTAGTTATGAACCTGTTTATGAAATTATTGATAAGAGGTGGGAGAACCAACTATATAGACCTTTGCATGCAGCTGCATATTACCTTAACCCTCAGTTGCATTTTGAAGATGACTTTAAAAAAGATAACGGAGAAGTGAAAGAATGACTATTTATTTGTATGATGAGATTGGTAAAGGACGTTGGGGTAAGGAACAAAATTAATGGGCAACTTCTTCAAATTCATTTTGCTAAAGGTCTTTTTTCTATGGAGAATGCAATAAACTCTAGGAAGACTATGCCACTTGCAGAATGGTGGGAAATGTTTGGGGATGGATGTCCAGAACTAAAGTGGTTTGCTATTTGTGTTTTGAGCTTAACTTGTAGCTCTTCTGGATTTGAGAGTAATTGGAGTTCATTTGAAATGGTAATTGAACTTCATGAATTTATTTGTGCTTAAATTATATTTGTTTTTGTTTAGTTTAGACAAGTTATCAACTTTGATATTTGATGTTATTTATAGGTTCATATAAAGAGGAGAAACCGCTTGCATCAAAAGAAGATGAATGATTGGTTTATGTCATGTACAACTTGAAGCTCAAAAGTAGACAAATAAGAAAAACTGTTGTTCTTCCATTTAAAGATATGGAATCTGATGATGAGTGAATAATAGAAGAGGGGGATGATATTTTTGATGAAGACAATGTCAATGTCCAACTTGACGAACCTCTAGGTGAAAGTGGTAGTGGAAACAATAATGACTTGGTTGGAGGAAATTTAAGTGATCCAACTTTGGATGCATTTGATATTGCCAATTTGGTTTTGAATGATAATGTTGAAGATCACTTCTCAACCGAGGAATAGCTTGAAGAAAATGAAGATGAGGATGATGGTGGTGGTGGTGGTGATATTGGAGATGATTTTATTAAAGGATTAATGGATATTTGAACTATTTCTATGTTTTTTAACTACTTTTATTTTAAGAACTTATGTTTAGTAGTGTATGAATTTATGTTTGATTGGATGTGAACTGTGAACTGTAGACTAAGAACTTATTGTATGATGGTATCGTTGTATGAATTTATGTTTCATATTTATATATAGGTAATTTACTATTTTTTTATTTGAAGTAAAATCTTACGATTTTATGATTCGAGTCTACGAGTCAAGTTTACGGAGCTCCCACAATTCTATGTAGACTCTCGATTTTGACAACCTTGATGACATGTACACTAAAACAATGTCAATCATAAAAAAATGTACAAAAATTAATAAAAATAATTCTTGGCCTAATGAAGTCAATGTCAAAAAAACTCAGCTAAAATAATCATTAATATGGTAAATTGGTCCATTAACATTGTCATCTTATTCTCAACCTCTATAGTTGACTTGCCAACCTGCCCTCAATATTTCACTTGCATGTTCTTGCCACATAGGCTGCTGTTGTAGTTCTTGCTGTCAAGATTCCTTAGTAGGGAATAAAGGTGTTGTTGAAACTAAGCAATAATTCTAATATTTTTGGAGAAAATAAAAAGTCATCCAACAACACCTCTAAGTACTTGTTAAAGCAATCAATTTTTGTGCGGGGATAACTGATATAACCTCCTACTAAAGTTCTTGTGACACTTACAAAAGAGATTCGTATAAAAACATTAATAAATTACTCTTTAAGACAAACTAGAATTCCCAAAAATTAACTCACGTTCATTGTATCATCTGAAACCAATATGACATGTATAGTAAAACAATGCCAAACATAAAAAAAATGTACAATAATTAATAGAAATCAATACTTGGTTAATGAAGTCAATGTCACAAAACTCAGCTAAAAGGTAAAAAAAATCATTAAAATATCACATTAAGGGTCTGTTTGATTTGTTAAAATTTACAGACATGACAAATATATTTGTTTCACGTTTGATTTGAAAAAAAATTATGGGACAACACAAATTAATTAGATGATGACAAAACAAAAACTTGAAGTTCATCAAGAGTGACATACTATTGCAATTAAGTTAAGCAAACAAACATCAATGAGTTAACGCATATGAAGATGGTTTAATCTAGCCCTTTCCTATAGGAGGACTTATTGAAATGAAATGTTCAATGGAAAATCATTATGACTACTTAGTTCCCTATTATTTTTACCCTTTTAGCTGAGTTTTGTGACATTAGGCTTCATTAGCCCAAGTGTTGAATTTTTTTATATAAATTTTTGTACATTTTCTCAAGTGTTAATTTTATAAATTTTCGTATTTTTTGTTGTGCTTGTATGTGTTTTTTTTTTCCTTCTGTTTCGTTTCTGTCTCATATTTAGTTTTTATGTTACTCCATCTATCTAATATTATTGGCACTAGATTTTGAGTTTTGAACATTATCGTCATCACACATTGTTGTTGTTGCTTGACATTGTAGTTGTCCATCTATCGAATGACTATGAGAATAATAAAATTATTATATAAGTATTAGAACAATTTATCTTTTTATAACAAAGTAAAAAAACATCAAATTAATCTTTGTCAGATAAATTTTTACTCTTTTGTTCTTTTGGAATAAAAAGCAAATTAATATTCTGTCTTATATTCGTATCAACTATTTTCTTTTCTCACGCTTTTAGTTTATATGACATTGATTTCTATTTAACTTTTTATACAAATTATATTTTGTGCATACTTTTAATTAGATAATTTGACAAATTATAATCATTTTATTTTATGTCTGAATATAAATTATTATTCCTCGTTTATATATATATATATGGGAAGAAATTAAATTACACTTATATAATTTTGACAACTATTACAATATTTTTATAATTTGATATAAAATATATTTTTTATTGATCTAATCGTTGAATTATATCTACATATTACCAATATTGTTTGTGTTAAATTTTGTCAAAATTGAATAATAATAAAAAGGTAATCTAATAATCCATATTTTAATATATTTTGAAATGTTTATAGTACGTCGATATTAATATATATGAATGAGATAACAAATAATTTTAGATTAATGTGAAATATTGCGTACGTTATCTATATGAAGGAAACTTTCAACTCAGTTATGAGTTTTAAAAAGACATTATTTAGTTGAAACTTATAAAATAGTATAATAATTGTCAAAATTACACGATATAATTTAATCTCTCATATCTCTCTATATATTATTACTAGCCATAGTTTTGGTAATGTTATAACTAAAAAAATTGAATGAAATTAAAGTTGTTAAAAATTACACTAAATATCGAGAAATAAGTGCAATAGTTTAGTGATAAGAAACCTTTGGACTTCTCTATAAAAAAAGAAGATGACATTTGGACAAAATAATTACTTAATAATTTTATTGTCATGCCATTCCTCACTCTCATCCTCATCTGCTTCAACATGTTAAGGTAAAGGTAACGTTCTCTCTTTGTTTTTTAATCACTCATATAAATACAAAATCCACTAATGGCAGCCACCACTTCCTTACATCGTCTTTCTCGTCTTTGATTCATCGCCAAACCCCAACCTTTCCTATCTCCTCATTCAATGCCATCCCATTTCTCTCTCACCCCGAAAACCAAGGTTCAGATTTCGTGCTTTCTTTTATTCTCATTCTTATATTCTTATGTTGTCAATGTTCTCTTTTTTCTTCACAGAAACTGAATCGATTTCGATTCCGAATCCTCCCAATGGCTGCAGAACCCAAGGAATCGCCTTCCAACAACCCCAGTCTCCACACAACTCCTGACGAAGCCACCAAGGGTTACATCATGCAACAAACTGTCAGCTAGTTTTTTTCTAATTTACTATTATCTATTATTGTTATTGTGTATTTCAGGAGTTTGATTTTTGACTATTTAACTGTGTTTTCAATTGCAGATGTTTAGAATCAAAGATCCCAAAGTGAGCCTCAATTTTTATTCTTGTGTCTTTGGCATGTCGTAAGTTTTTTTTTTTAGATACAATATTGGCATGTATAGTTTTAAGTTTTAAACTTTTATAATAATTTTATAATAACTATTTTAAAGTCATATTTGGATATGTTAAAGTACCTACACTAGCCGTCTATTATAATTAAATTTGAACTAATATATTTATGTCTAGCTACAAATTCTTTTTTATTTTTGAATTTCTTCCTCGTCGTCAATGCTATGAATGCTCATGTTAGTTTGTTGGTTGGGTTAGTTTGCTTAAAAGATTGGATTTTCCAGAGATGATCAATATTTTTGGTGGTGAAAGTTGAATTTGATTATGTATATGTTGTGATGGCAATATTAAATCTTTTCTAGATAACTTATATGCATTTCATGTGCAAAATAGGAGCCAACAAATAAGTATTCATGCTCTGGTAGCTTTTTTTCTCTTTGGTTATAATACATTGGGTGTATTTTTAGTGTATTTATATGCATTGTAATGATAACTTAATTGCTGATTATCTACTTTGTGTGTTTGTAGGTTCGGTGTGAGTACATCATGGCAAATTTTAGCACTAGAGATCGCATGAGGAAACCTAAGGGTGATAGGTTTTACTTTCTTACTTGTTTAACTTCCTAATCTTGTTTCTTGATTTTGATTTATTTGTACTTGTGGAAATGGTATTAAAGTATGGACTAATAGGATGAGCTCACGAGAGTGTATGTTTCTCTAGCAAGACTAGAAGCAAGTAGAATGTTACTTGCTTTTGCATCTATCATGGACTTTAAACTTTACCAAATGGATGTCAAAAGTGTATTTTAAATGGTCTTATTAAAAAAGTATATGTTGACCAATCTCTAGGTTTTGAAAGATTTGACTTGTCCAATCACATTTTCAATTTGAAGAAACCCTTATATGGTTTAAAGCAAGCTCCTAGGGCTGGGTATGAGAAGTTGAACAATTTTATTTTAGAAAATGATTTTTCAAATGAAAAAGTTGACTCTACTCTTTTCATTAAACGAAATGAGCATGATATGCTCTTGGTACAAATATATGTAGATGATATTTCTTTTTGGTGCTACTAATGAATCTTTGTGCAAGGATTTTTCAAAAATCATGCAAAATGAGTTTGAGATGCTTGTGATGGGTGAATTAAATTCTTTTTTTGGACTCCAAATCAAGCAAACTAATGATGACATATTTATCAATCAATCAAAATGTTGTAAGGAGTTGCTCAAAAGATCTGGGATAGACAATGCAAAGGAAATTGCTACTCTCATGAGCACTGCTTGTTACTTGGATAAGGATGAAGGAGGCAATTTAGTTGACATCAAGAAATATAGAGGTATGATCGAAACCCTCATCTATTAATCTACTAGTAGACCTAATATAATATTTGTGTTTGTTTATGTGCTAGGTATCAGGCCAATCCTAAAGAATCAAATCTTAGTGCAGTCAAAATAATTGAGATATTTAATAGGAACTATGAATATAGGTTTATGGTATCTTAAGGGCACCTCATATAGTTTAATAGGATATTCTGATTTGATTTGATGGGTGTAAGACTGATAGAAAAATTACTAGTGGAACATGTCACTTGATTGGATTTGCATGAGTTTCTTGGTATAGTAAGAAACAAAATAGTATAGCATTATCCACTTCTTAAGCAAAATATATTGTTGCTACAAGTCATTGTGTTCAAATCCTTTGGATGAAACGACATTTTTCAGACTATGGTATAGTACTTGACCATATCCCTATAAGATGTGATAACACTAGTGCAATTAATTTATATAAAAATCTCATTATGCACTCTAGGACTATACATATTGAAACCAAACATCATTTCTTAAGAGATCATGTGCAAAAAGGTGATCATGTTTTAGAATTTGTAGAAACTAAAAAGCAATTCGCAGATATTTTTACTAAACCCTTACCCAATGAAAACTTCTTCCATATAAGAAGAGAACTAGGAATCATTGATCTGTCAAATATATAAATTACAAAATACTCCTTATTAACTTAGTTTATTATATCTCTTTTTATTATTTATTTATTTATTTAATTATTTTGTTATGATGGTTGTGGATCTTTTACTTTTGTGTATGTTTATGCCTTTTTTATAATGCCAAAGAGGGAGCGATATGTATAAGGTATTATGATAAGATATGGATATGTATAGATATGTATAAGGTACAAATATGTTTGCTAAGGTATGGATATGTTTGCTTCATGGATATTTTTGCTCAAATTTTAAATAAAACTCATGCATATTCTTTGGGGGGAGTGATTACAATATCTTGTTATATTATTTTCTTCTTAACTAAGATGGTTGTCATCATCAAAAAGGGAGAGAATGTGATTATGTAATATTGTAGGTTTTGATGATGCCAAAAAGGAAACGACAGAAAGGAGAAAACAAAATAACAAGAAGAAACTTGAACATGAATAAGTCAAACAATTAGAAAATTCAAGACTTAGGTTAAATTGTTAAAAGGTTTTTCAAATAAGCATATTTGGCCATTTGATTAATTTAAATCAAGTCTTTAAGTTTATTTTAAAAGCGTTAAAGTTGTTTTTCAAGTTCTTAAATCAATATAATCGATTACCACATCATGTAATCGATTAACAGAAATTTGAAATTGCACCAATAGATGTGTTTTGAAGAGTTATGTCTTTTGGGAATATTCATTAGGGGAGTTCTTGATGAAAAACTGGTTTACAAGAATTTTTTCTATAAATATTCATTATTTTAACACGGTTAAAAAAAGATTAAAACTTTTGAAAAGATCTTGTTAATAATCATTCTCATTCATCAAGTTCTTAATGAGAAAAAACTTGGCTAAATACGCTAATTATTGAGAAACCTCCTAGTGCTTCAATTTGTAACATTTCCTCTAAATCGGAGAGTGAATTATTATATTTTTTGTCTAAACTTTTGAAAAGGGTGAGACATCCCTTGTAAGAATGAGAGTGTGATATTTCTTGATTCTTGAGAGACTCAAACACAAAGAGTTAGACATCCCCTGTAAGAACATGAATGTGATGTCTCTTGATTCTTGAGAGACTCAAGCACAAAGGGTGAGGGATCCCAAGGTGTAAGAGTGCTCTGTTGTTGTAAAGGATTTGAATGATAGTGAAACTCTTAAGCGGGTTGCTTGGGGACTAGACGTAGGCCCAAGGAGTGTTAAACTAGTATAAACCGAGTTTGTAATCCTCTTTTCCCTTTTCTCTTTGCTTGTATTGAAAATTTACTGTATTTATTTATATTGATAGAGATCTTAATTAGTTGCTTTTTCTCTTTTTAATCAAAATTTTGATTCATTATCATATTATCAAATTAGAGTGTATTAACAAAGAAAAAGTTTATAAACTCAATTCAACCCCCCCCCCCCCCCCAACCCTCTTTTTATTAAACACGTAAGTTCATGGAATGTGGTGACTTTTAAGGGAGCATCTCTAATGAAATTATCAAAATTAGGGGAGGTTTATGTAGAGGTCCATGAATGAGGGGGTGTTGGTGTAATATATCATAAACTCAAGGGAGATGACTGTAATTTGCTATAATTTTTATAAATTTTGTACATTTTCTCATGATTGACACTGCTTATTGTACAAGCCATAGCATTTTACACAATTTTGATTCGGTTGATTTTTGTCTTGTTTGAAAGCTAATTAAAAATTCTAAAATTTCGTGTCTCACGGACATGGCCTAATTTTGACATTTTATGGGTTAAAATTGAACTCCAACATGACTTCCTATAGCATTTTTTGACCTAATATGTAACGAGTGACCCAATTACACTTTCAAAAATACATATACGAGATTATTATATCATGAAATCGTAGTTGAATTGCTTGAACTAACCTTTTCTTTCACTTATTGGATGTTTGTTTTTTTGGGTCAGACTAAAAGCTAGCTTAAAACAAACATATTCTCTTTATGTTCATTGGTTATACGGGGAACAAACTGATCATAACGTTCTTTTTTTTCAAAGTGTTTTCCTTACTTTCATCTCATATTGTGTCAAAAGATATGCAGCTTTGTGTGAACATACTACCATAACACTTGGTCTCTCCACTCTATAGTGCACTTTCGCTTTTTGTCCAAATCACTAAAACAAAATATTTACGATCGTATATTTCTAATTCCCCTGGATTTGGGGCATATATTGCACCATATAACCAACACATGATAATCATCAAAATTTTCCATTGGCCATTTCATATTTCAATAAAACCTGTACAGTTAAATAGAGTCAATTAAACATGAGAAAATGTACAGATTTGTGAGTTAATTTTTGGGAATTCAGCACTTGTTTAAGAAATACATGTAGATGAATTCAGAGGGCACAATGAAAGTGAGTTAATTTTTAGATAGAATGAATTCCACATGTCTCACAAGCATAGTTCGACACGATACCAGAATATATATTGAAATTCCACTTACATATGATTCCATTGATTTATAAATAGGAAAAAATGTTTTACGAGAGTAGCAACAAAGTTAGAAATCTCAAAAGCATAGTCCGACGTGTCTCAAAATTTTAACTTGCAGCAACAATTTTAATAATGAAATCAACAATTGACGCTAGTCTTAAAAAAACATGCCAAAAAATGACAATTGGTCAGACCATAAAGTCTGTGTAGATTAAGAAACATATGAATATAAAAATATCAAAAATAAAGGTAATGTTTACAAGTAATAATTCATCCATAGATTTTGGATCATATCCCATGGATATGGTTTACTAGTAGGGTAAATTGGCTCATTAACTTTTGTTGAATTTTAGTCTTTCAATGTTGCCCAAGCCTATTTAAGGGATTTAATATCCTAGACCTAATTTGTCATTATAAATACATTAGTTGATGATGTAATTAGGTTAGACTCAGATTTGAAAATTGAGAGAGCGTGAGATACTCTGTCGTTTTGACATTTGAGTGCGTGAGAAATTTCGCACATTTGAGCAAGCTTACGTGCCTGCATATTTGAGTGATCAAAGTGAAACACTTTGAAAGTTGATTATTACCATTGTTGGAGAGGTTGAGTGTACCACCACCTTGGTGCATTTTGATTCATTGTAACCGTTCTCAGTTATAGTGGATATTTGATTTTGGACAAGGTCCCGTGAGTTTTTCCTTTCTGGATTCAGGGAAGGTTTTCTCATGTAAAACAGATTGCTTGTGTGATTGTCTCTCTCGCTTCCTTTTGCGTTTTTGATTACGTTTCCACATTTGACTCTGAGGGTACGTGCTTACCCAACGTTGGTATCAGAATTTGATTATTTGAGGGAAAATTTTTTTCCCAACAGTGGTATCAGAGCCCAGGTTCGACGGGTTTTGAAGGAGACGAGATGGAGACTAGCGGTATCACCCACAACGGAGATATGTTTAGGTTGACCGCATACAACTTTTTGTATTGGAGACCAATGATGGAGGATCACCTCTACTGCAAAGATCTATTTGAGCCCATTACCCTTGTTGTGAAATCGACTGGCAAAAGCGACAAGGAATGAGAGATCTTGAGTCGAAAGGCGGTTGCCACGATCAGGAAATATATTGATAAAAGCCTCTTTGAGCACGTGTCTGAGTTCACAAATGCGTACGAATTGTGGAACAAGATAGAGTCCATGATTCAGAAGAAGACTCCCAGGAACAAAGCACACCTAGTTTATTGACTTGTGAAGATAGAATACAAGGATGAGATGAGCATGATTGAACAGCTCAGCACCTACAAAGGGATTGTGAATCAGTTGACCAAAGCCGAGATGAAGATTGATGACGAGTTGCAAGCTTTGCTGTTATTGAGTTCATTGCCGGAAAGCTAGGATACTCTAGTAGTGACATTGAGTAACTTGGCTCCTGATGGAAAATTGAAGATGGATGTAGTGACGGACAGCCTCCTGAATGAAGAAGTCATGAGAAGAGAATGAGGTGTAGCCAGCAAATCTAAGGCTAACATTGCTTAGAATAGAAGAAATTCTGATTCTCGGGGTCGTAGCAAGAGCCAAGATCGAGGTGGACAAGATAGGTCCAGAGGTCGTTCAAGGCCAAAGCATGACTTGAAGTGCTTCTACTGTGGGAAGGTAGGACACAAGAGACCGACTGCCGAGCTCTGCAAAATGATGAACAAAATGGATGTATGAAGCCAGATCAAATTGTTCCCAATGAGAGAAATGAAAGGAGCATCACGGCTGTGGCTGCTTACCCGAATGCCGAGATATTCCTCATTTGTGAGGAAATGTTGAACATAGCCCATATGATTGCACCTGGATTGTTGATTCCGGTGCCTCATTCCACGTCACCCCACATGAGGGATTCTTCTCTACTTACAGGAAGGGAGATTATGGTGTCGTGAAGATGGGAAATCAGGTGACCACCAGGATTGTTGGTGTTGGTGATGTAACTCTGACCACAGATACAGGATGTCGGGTTACGCTGAAAGATGTGAGGCATGTACTTGACATGCGTTTGAATTTGATCTCGGTTGGAAAGCTAGATGATATCGGGTTAGTGAACTACTTTGGAGAAAGTAGATGGAAGCTGACCAACGGAAGCTTGGTTGTGGCCCAAGGCAAGAAAGAAGACTCATTGTATGTGATGTAAGGAAGGACGATTGGTGGAGAAATCAATGCCATCCGGGATGGACAGAACTTGGAGCTATGACACAAGCGCCTCAGCCACATGAGCGAGAAAGGACTCCAGATTTTGGAGAAGAAAGAACTATTGACCGGGTTGAAGGGTCAAGTATTGGAGAGTTGCACACATTGCCTAGCTGGAAAGCAGCACCGAGTTTCGTTTGTGAGATCGGATCAACCCAGGCAACGAAGGCAGATCTTAGACCTCGTCCATACTGACGTTTGCTTCATGTCAGAGAGATCGCTTGGAGGAGCTCAATACTTTGTTTCTTTCATTGATGATCATTCCCGCAAGGTGTGGGTCATTTGATGAAGACTAAAGACCAGGTACTCCAATGTTTCAAAGAATTCCATGCTATGGTGGAAAGGGAGACTGGCAAGAAGTTGAAAGTGGTTCGATTTGATAATGGTGGTGAGTACCAGGGTCCCTTTGAAGCTTATTGTAGAGCAGCCGAGATCCGACTTGAGAAGACACCTCCCAAGACTCCACAGTTGAATGGACTTGCTGAGAGGATGAACTAGACTATTGAAGAGAAGGTCCGCAGTATACTATCCAATGCTGAATTTTTGAAAGCATACTGAGGAGAGGCTGTTAGGATAGCTGTTGACTTGATTAACCTGTCACCATCAAGACCACTGGAAGGAGACATTCCTTAAGAAGTTTGGATAGGTCGGAAAGTGACCTATGACCACCTGAAGGTGTTTAGATGCCGAGCTTTCGTGCATGTCCCTAAAGATGAGAAGGCAAAGCTCGATGCAAAGACTAAGGAATGTATTTACCTCGATTTGCCGAAAACCAAGTTCGGGTTTCGACTTTGGGATCTGATTAACAAGATGATAGTGAGAAGCTGAGATGTAGTATTTCGTGAAGATGAGACAATTCATGACATCTCGAAGCCCGAAGTTCGGGTTCCTGTCCAACATGAAGAACCAGTCCCTCCTATCCTGAAGCAGGGGGAGAGCCCAATGAAAGAAATGTTAACTAGCAACAACTTGATGAGGACCGAGATACCAAGGTCCGAGTTGATAATGAGGCCCGAGATACTGAGGTTCGAGTTGATGTGGAGAACGGGATGAACTGGGTTCTCAAGCAGCTAAAGAAGAACAACCTAGATACCCACTAGAGACAGAAGACCTTCTACAAGGTACTCTTCTGATGAATACGCCATCATTGCTGAAGATGGTGAGCCTCAGAGTTATGAGGAGACCGCGATGAGATCAGAAAAAGAAGAATGGTTGAAGGCAATGCAGGACGAGATGAATTCCTTGCATGAAAACTGGACTTATGAGTTGACCGAGTTGCCTAAAGGAAGACGAGCTTTGAAGAACAAGGGCTGTACAAGATCAAACCTGAAGAGAATGGGCAAAAGCCGAGATATAAAGTCCGGATTGTAGTGAAGAGCTGTAATCAGAAAAAAGGTGTTGATTTTGAAGAGATCTTCTCTCCTGTTGTGAAGATGACCTCGGTCTGGACCGTGTTAGCCATGGCGGCTTCGATGGACCTCGAGGTAGAACAGATGAACGTGACGACTGCATTCCTTCACGGTGAGCTGGAGGAGGAGATATATATGGAGCAACCTAAAGGGTTTCGAGCTCCGGGATGCGACGACATGGTATGCCGGCTGAAGAAGAGTCTCTATGGCTTGAAACAAGCACCTCGACAGTGGTACAAGAAATTTGAATCCTTCATGAACGAGCACAAGTTTGTGAAGACTGAAGTCGACCACTGCGTATTTGTGAAAAGGTATGAGACCAGTGATTCCCTGACTCTGCTGCTTTATGTTGATGATATGTTGATTGTAGGGCAAGACAAGATGAAGATTGCCGGATTGGAAAAGGCATTGAGCACGTCCTTCACGATGAAGGACCTTAGCCCTGCAAAGTAGATTCTCGGAATCAAGATCATCCAGGATAGAAAGAAGAAGCTACTGTGGCTAAGTCAAGAGAGATATGTTGAGAAGATTCTAAAGAGGTTCAACATGGACAAGGCCAAAACAATTAGTACCCCCTTGGCCTGGCACTTGAAGCTAAATAAGAAGCAGTGTCTGAGATCTGATGAAGATAGAGAAGAGATGCTAAAGATCCTGTACCAATCCGCTGTCGGAAGCTTGATGTATGTAATGATTTGAACTAGACCCGACCTGGCGTTTGCAGTTGGAATGGTAAGCCGGTTTCTTTCGGACCCCGACAGAGAGCACTAGGAAGCAGTGAAGTAGATCTTTAGGTACTTGAAAGGTACATCCGATTTATGCCTCCGTTTTGGAGATGGTGAAGTCGAGCTGCAAGGCTACTCGGATGCTGATTTAGGGGGAGACTCCAACTTGAGGAAGTCGACGACCGGAGGAGCAATCTCATGGCAATCAAAATTGCAGAAGTGTGTGGCACTTTTGACGACCGAGGCCGAGTACATTGTCGTGACTGAGGCAAGCAAGGAAATGTTGTGGATGAAGAAGTTCCTCATGGAACTCGGCCATGAACAGGACAAGTACGAGTTGAAGTGTGACAACCAGAGCGTCATTCATCTAGCGAAAAACTCAACCTATCACTCCCGCACTAAGCATATTGATGTGCGATATCACTGGATCCGGAATGTGGTGGAAGATGGACAACTCGCACTTGCCAAAGTGCACACTGAACAGAATTGGTCCAACATGATGACCAAGCCGGTATCAGCAATGAAGTTTGAAGATTGTTGTGAAGGTGCTGGGTTGGTGAACCCTTCTCATTGAAGAGGCTGGGTTGATGATACACTCATCACATTGACGGGTTATGTCAAACCCGCGCGATAGAGAAGCCGGGTTGTTTTGAAGAATTGAAGCTGCTGGGCTGAGTTGAACCTGTTGCATTGAAGATGCCGGGTTGTATTTGATTTACCGCATTGAAGTTATAGGGGGAGAATTGTTGGACTTTACTCCTTCAATGCTGGCGCAAGCCCATTTAAGGGGTTTAATATCTCAGACCTAATTTACCATTATAAATACATTAGTTGAGGGTGTAATTAGGTTAGACTCAAATTGGAGAATTGAGAGAGTGTGAGATACTCCGCCGTTTTGACATTTGAGTGCGTGAGAGATTCCGCACATTTGAGCAAGCCTGCGTGCCTGCATATTTGAGTGATCAGAGTGAAACACTTTGAGAGTTGATTATCACCATTGTTTGAGAGGTTGAGTGTACCACCACCTTGGTGCATTTTGATTCATTGTAACTATTCTCAGTTATAGTGGATATTTGATTCTAGACAAGGTCCAGTGAGTTTTTCCTTTCTGAATTCAGGGAATGTTTTCTCACGTAAAACAGATTGCTTGTGTGATTGTCTCTCTCACTTCCTTTTGTGTTTTTGATTGTGTTTCCGCATTTGACTCTGAAGGTACGCGCTTACCCAACGTTGGTATCAGAATTTGATTATTTGAGGGAAAAAAGTTTTTTCCAACAACTTTGTCATCTTGTTCTCCAACTCAATAGTTGACTTGCTAATCTGCCCTCAATATTTCACTTGCATGTTCTTCCCATGTAAGTTGTTGTAGTTCTCTCAACCAGATTTCTGAATGAGAAATAAAGGTGTTGTTTAACTTAAGCAATGCAATAATTCTAATTTTTTTTTTACAAAAGAAAAAATTTACCCACTAATATCTCAAAATATTTCTAAAACCTATCAGTTTTCATGTTGGGATAACTGATATAACCACCTAAGTAAAGTTTTTGTGTCACTTACAATAGAGATTCATATAAAAACATTAAGACATCACTCTTAACACTAAGTAGTATTCACAAAAATTAACTCACTTTCATTGTGTGCTCTAAAATCCAATTATGGCACTACAATAAAATAATGTCAATTATAACAAAATGTACAAAAATTAATAAAAATCAGCACTTGACCTAATGAATCCAATGTCAGAAAAATCAGCTAAAAGAGTAAAAAACCATAATTAAAATAACATATGAAGGCTAATACAAAAACTGTAAGTGATGCCTGTTTATGGAGGATTTTCAATAAAGAGTAAACACTTAAAGCATATAAAGATTTGACTTCAACAACAAAGTACCTGAAGTTCATCAAGGGTGATACACCATTGTAAGTTAAGCAAACAAGCATTAGTGGCTTGACGCGTATGGAGATAGTTTAATCTAGTCCTTTTCGAGAAGAAGACTTATTGAAATGAAATGTTCAATGGAAAATCTAGATGACTATTCATTTACTTATTATTTTTACACTTTTAGCTGAGTTCTGTAACATTGAGCTTCATTAGCCCAAGTGTTTGTTTTTATAAATTTTAGTACATTTTCTCATGATTGACATTGTTTTATTGTACATGCCATAATGTTTTACAGAGTTTCAATTATGACGATTTTAGTCTTTTTTGGAAACTAACGAGGAGTTCTACAATTTTGTTTCTCACAGGCTAAGTCTAATTTGGGACGTTTTAGGAGTTAAAATGGAGCTCCAATGTGGTTTCCTTCCACTTAAAATTTTCAGCTTTAATATTTTGGGCCTTGTAATCAATGACCCAATTACACGTTTTAGTGGATTTTTAGGAAGTAAATATCTAGCATTGATTATTGAGATTTATAGTTAATATGATTAGAATATGTTTTTATCTTATCTTTGAATTTGTTTTCTTTATTAAGATGATGATCTTATGTTAAGATTTGTTTTCTCTATTAGAATTAAAAATTTTATTGTATCTAATCTTGTCTTTAGAACCGATATTTATTTAGGATTTATTGTCTATTAATTTTTGTAAACTCCCTGTAGATAGAGAGCCATGGAATAGAGAATTTTGGGATGGAGAATTCAATATTTTACTTAAGGGTTTCTGCCATATTTTGTCTTCTTTTTCCTTGCAATTTTCTACTTTGAAGCCATCAATGAAGATCTTCATGAAAAACTAAATTCGTTTTTCAATCCAATGATCCCAAAACCTATGGTAAATTTGAGTTTCACTATGCCTAAATTTCAAATTTGTAGCCTACTTCTTCCCCTTTCCATTTTCCAGGTTTTTGGGGTCAATGGATTATTATGATTAGATTTAAAGAATTAAATTCAGAATAAGAATATGATTGGTTAATCCTAATGTGATCTATTGATAACGTTGATTGCTTGAATTCGGGTAAATTAGGTAATTTGATTGTTTTTTCATTTTTTTAATAATATGAGATGATTATCTCATAACTCGTAATTGGGTTGCATAATTATGATTTTCTTCTATAATTCTGGAACCATGATGATTTAACCGAAATCTTTGATACTTGAGTTGATTTTATTTTTAGTTTATAATTGAGCTTTGTGGTTTAGTTTTAATTATATTCTCTCCCATCTATTCGAATTAATTTCAAGTACTTGTTGAATTGTGTCTCTGAAACAATACTTAAAGTTGGGTCTTGTTTCGCAAAATTATAGGAGATCCTAATAGCTTTTGATGATAACCTCCAGAGTGCTGTCAATCACCAACCACGCATTATCGACAACACAACAAGTAATGTAATGTAATATTACAATTCATTCAAGAAAATTGACTTCTTGGTCTGACTTGAACATTTTCCTAACATATTAATGACAATTCAAAACTCAAACTGATTTATGGCAAGAGTCAAGATAAAAAGGAAGGACAACCTTAGCATTAGCCATCACTATTTTACAAGCCAAAAGCTCCTTAGCAAAATGAGAAACTTCTTCAAAAGTGGATTACTTCTTCAATTATACATATTACTAACCACACATCAACAACACAAGAAGTAGTTATGCATTATGTAGATATTAACTGAAATCATGGTGTACAAGACCATCTAATAATTTCTTTCATGGGAGGCAAAATTCTCTCTCAAAACGTTGCTGCATACCCATTAATTAAACTCCAAATCTCTAATTAAGCCGGCACAATTTCACATTAGTTTATCTATGTATTTAATGGTAAAGTCTTTCTTGCATTACTATTTAAAAAGATTGGTAAAAACAATATAAAGTTTAGGAGGATAAAATTGTCTCAAAGAGAAAACAATTTAAAATGGAAAAAAAAGAACCGAAGCGAAGCAGAAAGGAAGAAGGTTATGGTCAGAAATGAAAGGTTGGATTGAGAGGTTATTTGACTAACAAATAGTAGGAAAAAAGGAAGGAGAAGTTGAATAGTAGTATTGAGGAGGGGATTGACAAAAACGCAAAAGATGAAAGTAGCTGATGTGGAATGAAAAAGGGGTGTGGGACATAGAGCCACTATCTTTATAAGTAACGTGGGGGAATCCAACCGCACACAAAGATCTCATAGGCCACAAGAACTTGTGGCTCACAATATTTCCTCTTTGCTGAAGTGGCATTCCATTCCAACCTTAGTTAATAAACCAGTTCACACCACAACACAATCTTTCCCCCTCTCTTTCCTTTTCTCCACTATTCACTATCCATTTTTCGTTGCACAGGATGATCAAGTAAGCGGAGGAAGCAAAGAAACAAAACAAAAACAAACACTGCTACCTAAACCTACAACATCTGTATACGTGTGCTTGTATTTTTCCTCTATTTTTCTTTTACAATAAAGAGAAAGAGCCTGAGCCAAAATAGAGAAGTGAGAGAAACAAAAAGAGATAGAACAATTTCTGAGTGGTTAGTTTAGTTACAAACTTACAATATAACAACACAGGAGAATGTCTGAGGTTGTTATGGAAGACTCTGCCATAAAGCTGTTTGGTAGAACAATTTCTCTGACCCGCAACAACAACAACGAGGTTTCTTCTGATGAACCTGCTCCTCCTGAAGAGTCATCTTCATCTTTTCCACGTGAAGTGAGCTCCACAACGGAACATGAAGCTGGGGATAAGGTATGAGACATGATGGTGTATATTAGAAGCTTGAGTTTGAAATATGAAGAGGAATATATATGTTATGGACCTATCTAACTAGAACTAGTGTGTTTTGAAAATTTAAGAGTGACCCTTTTTTCAAAAGCTCCTAATTGTTAATGGGTTCACTCAAATTTTTCATCTTTTTGGTTCCTTGTTATGGGGTCAATTGAGGCTCACTGCAATTTCCCATGGCTTTTTTTTTAGAACATTTTTGTTTGAAACAGTACACAAAGTGTTTTGCATGATCACAGATGGTTCATGAAATTATTTACTTTTTTTTCCTTTTTCATTAAGTTTTATTTAATCTTTTCTTAAGTGGTGGCCACAAGTCATTGTGGGGCACTGTCAGTGAAACTGGATCCAGTTCACTCCCAGAATATAATCTTAAGAATAACGAATAATATCGTGTGGTTGGACATGCTTTGGTTTTTGTCCATGTTATTGGTGAATCAATATTTTTGTTTTTGCTTTAGACTTTAGTAATCCAAATTACTAAGAGCTCAATTTGTTCATATTTGAAAAGTTTGATCCTAATAAACTGGTTTGATTTGCAACTTCGAGTTCATTTCTTATTGGATCTCTTGCAGCACCCATGAAGTTCTGTAACCATTTTGGATATGTGATTTGAAGATTTCATATTGAATTTCTGGCTCAACCAAACCATCATTGCTTTTCATGCGTCGGACTTGTATTGGATCTAATTTTATTATAGTGACACTGTCCACATTCAATTGCTTATTCTGTTTCCAAACACTTGTCGCACGGAGGAATTCTTTATAGAAGAATATTTTTGTTTTATTAACTGTTGAACTATTTTATACTCTTTAATTTCTTACCTAGACCTTTTAATAAGGGGTTGGAGAATTTTTTTTAAAAGAAAAACAAAATTCTTCCATTCAATGTTTTTAAAGGTGTAACAGTTCTTTTGAGGAATTAATTTGCTTTTCACTTTGAATTCTCCTGAAAACTTCGTCTGATATATACTTCAAGAAATACCACTCTGTATCCTTTATTCAGAAATGAAGGGACATTTTCACGTGAAGTGTTATAATATTCTATTGATTATCTACTCTGTACTTTCACATAACACCCTCATTTATCAAGCAAAGGTCGTATTTAAGTAAATAAAACCTGATTAACAAGGAAGTATTATAATCATATATCCGGCCTCTGTTTTCTCCCCTGTTTTTTTACTTTGCGCTTCATATTACCAATAGAAAGCGTATGTGTGAATCCTAATCACTACAAATTGCAAAAATGCTTTTTTTTTTTGCAAAACCAACATATAAAATAATTTTGACACTCAAATATTTTTGACACCCCATTATCATTTGACACCCTTTATATATATGTACCTATCTCTCTTTTCTATCATTTCTTTTTTTTTCGAGATGTATGTTAATATATGGGGTGTCCATTTAATATTTTCCTAATTTATAATTACATCAATGTACGAACAATCTTTATAATATAAGTAAATTATAAGCTTGTCTTATCAAATTACTGATTATGAATCTCAGGAACCATCAAGGAAAGAACTCACCTCAACACAAGAAGATGTGGAGGCTTCCCACCAAACCCTAGAGGAAACTAAATCTCCAACATCATCATGCAATCTCGAGAACCCCAAGACTCCCTCAACAGAAAGAGAAACTTCCCTTCTGAAATCCTCCAAAAACGGAGACCAAAGCGACACAACAACAACAAGAACAAGCCCATCACAGGACAAAACTCCAAAGAAACCAGACAAGGTGCTTCCATGCCCTCGATGCAACAGCATGGACACCAAGTTCTGCTACTACAACAACTACAACGTCAACCAACCGCGCCACTTCTGCAAGCATTGCCAGAGATATTGGACCGCCGGAGGAGCCATGAGGAACGTGCCGGTCGGCGCCGGCCGCCGCAAGAACAAGAACCCTGCTTCTGTATCGCATTTTCGCCAAATCATGGTTCCTGAGGGCCTTCAGAACGGATCATTGCACGGCGCTGTGTTGACCTTTGGATCAGATTCTCCTCTATGTGATTCCATGGCTTCTGTGTTGAGCCTTGCTGAGAAAACAACACAAAATCGTGTCCTAAATGGTTTCCATTCACCTAATACCGATACTATTAATAGTAATAACGGGGATGAATATTATGATACTGTTATGGGTTCAACTTTGAGTGAAAAGAGAGACAATGCTACTACTAGTACTAACTCACATGAAGAATCATTGCATAAACATAAGAGTGATCATCATCAAGGTTTCACTCCTCAATTGTGCTTCCCAGGTTCTTCTTCTTCTTCTTCTCCTTGGCCTTATCCATGGAACCCTACCATGACTCCTTCAGCTTTTTGCCACCCTGTGCCATTCTACCCTACACAAGCATTCTGGGGTTGCATGCCACCACCCTCTTGGAGTGTAAATTACCAATCTGCCCCTAGTTCTGGTCCAAATTCACCTACCTTAGGGAAACACTCAAGAGATGGGGATATCTTGTTTCAAAAACCTAGCACAGACATGGTAGAAAATAACAACAACAACAACACTGTGTTGATACCAAAGACACTGAGAATTGATGACCCTACTGAAGCTGCCAAGAGCTCCATATGGTCAACACTAGGGATCAAGAATGAGAAGGGAAACTCCCTCAATGGAGGAGGGCTTTTCAAGGCATTTGCATCAAAGGGTACTAGTGATGAGAAGAAGAAGATCCATGGGATGATGGTTGAAGCATCCCCATCCCCGGTGTTGCAAGCCAACCCTGCAGCTTTGTCAAGGTCCTTTGTCTTCCATGAGAGGACATAATAATTGGGAATTGTTGCAATGATCTGACCTAGCTTCATCCAACATGTTTCTGAAGTAGACCATGCAAGAACTTGCAACTATTATAATTAACCTTGTTCTGGGGTGTTGAGTGGTGACATGTTTTTTGCTTTTCTCCATGAGAACTTGTATTATTGACCAACCTTTCTGCAAGATTTGTAGGACAGGAGAGTTATATATACACGTATATAGTATAGTTTCCATCTTGAGCCTGTCAGAGTGAACAGGTTTTCTTTTTCCAGATTTAGTAGACTTGTTGAGTAAATATCTTTGATGTACACACACATATATATATAAGGGACAGCATGAATAACAAGGAGAAATGACATAGGAAAGCAGATTCTTGGACTAAAATCCAATGGTTTTAAGGGTCTTCCTGTTCTGTTGTTGCTTCTTCTTTCTTCTTTTGTCTTGTTTTTTATTTTGAATTTTGAGATTCTCTGCATTAATATAGTAATTTTAGTTCCAAAACATTGTGACACACACACATTTATTTCAGTGTGTTTTTTACTGTGCTGGGTCAGTTTCCGCAAGTTATTATTGGACTTGGAATACTAAATTACTAATGTTTGTTTATTTACTTGCTGTTACTGTGGTACATACTCGGAATAACTTTGACTTTTCAAATTTGTCATTATCTTATTTTACGCACTTTAAATATTTTGTTTTCCCAACTCAGACAAATTTAAAATATCTTGTATCTGCACCAAGCAATAATGGGTATACAATGTGGAAATCCATGAGGTCCCAAAGGGATAAAGCACTGATGTGACCTTCGGGGACAGTGGCAAAGTGTCACTTTTTCAAAAATTAATTTCCAAAATGCCAGGCCGCTTTTACTATTTCCCAAAGTGCCACATTGTCAGATTCGTTGGCACTGGCAGTGAAATCCCCCTGCAGTGAAATCCCCCTGCTGAGTTGGTGTCTTCCCATAGGTCACGTAATTCGCTATAGTGACCATACGTGTGTCAGGACCCAATCTGCAATTGTTCAAGACACATGTCATGGAGGCCTATTTCGCTGACACTCCCAACAAATTATGTGGCATATGTCATATGTCAGCTCTCCATTAAATAATTAATATATTTAAAATTTCAAAAACAAAATACTAAATTACAAAAAATTAAAACACGTAAACTAGTAAAAAAAACTAACACTACACACTACATATCCTCTAACCTAATATTTTAAATCGCTAACCTAAATATTATTTAAAAACTAAAACTATATAAATAATCAATATATTTAAAATTTAAATTACAAAATACTAAATTACAAAAAATTTAAACGGAAAAACTAGTAAAAAATAAAAAATATCACGGTTCGAAGTTTATATGCACTATCAATTTTACATCATAACTTTTGATAGGAGTGTCCGATGGAGGCGTACGATATGTCAAAATGCTCGAAATTCAGAGAAGTTATTGAAAAAAATAAAAAATAACATTAAATTAACTAATTAAATAATTAAAAAAGTAGACAAAAGTGAATTTTTTGGATGATTGAATCTTAAATCCTAATTTTGAGGTACTTAGAGGCTTTTTTTGGAAAAAAAAAATTTGACCAAATCCCCTTTGGAAGTTATTTGGGGCTTCTCCTCTCAATTTTGAGCGTTTAGTCACCGATTTCGCCTCAATCGGACGTTCTAGTCAAAAGTTATGGCCGTTCAAAGTTTATACATAATTTTGAAAGCTTGCCACGTGTGTCATTCGTAATTCGCTGGAGGCCCAAGCGAATTACACTACGAGCGACACGTGTCCAACGCTGACAGGCACACCCCTAATTCGTAGCCCCCCTCAACGAACTATACACTGTGCGCCACATGTCCTTGCCTTTCTGCCCAGCTAACCAGACGACGCCACGTAAGCAGACGTATTTCGCCTCTGACCCCTGTGAATTTGCACATGTGGCAATTTGAGAAATTCTCCTGTAGGCATGACATTTGGGGTATTATTTTTTCTAACAGTGGCACAATGGCCACTGTTCCTGACCTTCGCACGAGAGGAATCAAAAGGCATTTTCTTAGTGGTGGCTAAGGACTAAAAGACTATCCATAAAAAAAAGTTATAGCTACATATGAAAACTTTAAAAAAAAAATTATCTATCTTATTTTTTAGTAACTTCTCGCAATGCGAAGATAAGAAAAATAAATATTATAGTCTTATCTTTACATATTCAAAGAGGTTATTTTTGTATTCAAATTCATAATCAATAAGTCACCAAAACACAATTTTACTTACGAAAACTTAATGATTTAAATTTATAAAAATCTTTAAAATAATTATTTACACTTTAAAAAAGTATTGACACTATCATCGAACATAGACAAATTATTGAATCTAACAATCTAAAATACAAGGTCATATGTTTTTTTTTTGGTAAAATAAAGGTCATGTTTTCTTTTATGCTTGGTAAAAGAACGAACAAAACAGGAAAAAGAAAAAACTAACTAGCCCTAAGATACAAGATTCCTATAGAGTCGGCTAATAAATTACAACTAAGATGGGGATGACACGAGTGCCATATCCTAAAAGCATTTGATGAGGAGGCACCAAACTTTGCAATTCTATTTCCTTCCCTTCTAGATGTTGGTGATCAAAGGAGCAAGAGGATGATGAGAGTTAGAAACTCCCTCTTTAACCATGTGAAGAGCAAGAGTAGAGTCCGATGCACAAACTATATTATGATGGCCACTTGTAAGCATTTCTGGATAGCAACCAGCTTTGCATTGATGTTATTCATAAAACCATAGAAACCTGAGAAACCCCAAATCCAATGGCCATTCTCATTACGGAGGATTCCACCATACCCTGATAAACCCGAATTTCTGAAAGAGCTACCGTCATTGTTGATCTTGATATAGTTATTGGGTGGTGGGAACCACCTAATAAGTCTCCCCTTGTGGTTCGAAGAAGAGAAACCCCTACTTGAATGTTGTCTAGAAGTAGCTTTTCCGGATTTGGCTATTGATGAACCAAAGATGCCAGACCTTGTCTTGGAAAACTTCGACATTCCTTGACTTCCAAATTATTCAAGCAGCAAACGCGAACAAGTTACCTAAAGGACCCTCCACGTGACATCGTAACCAGGAATAAATATCATCTCAGGTCTCATCCTCTAGAAAATTATACTGCAACAAATTCCAAACAGGTTTTGCAGCAATCCCTCAATAAGTGAAAGATAGTCTCGTTAGCTACACCACATCTAGGACACGAGCTGTCAAAAGAAACAAACCTGCGACATAAAAACATGTTAGTAGGGAGGCTATTATGGCTAGCCACCCATAGAAAATGTTTGATATTCTCTTGAAGGTTTAGATACCAAACCCATGAACCAGCACCCAGCACGGTGTTACGGGCAAAACGGGCTCGATTGATCCACTTGTATGCGGTTTTGGAAGAATAACAACCATCCATTGACGCATCCCAAATAATGATATCATTCGGATAAGAGTTCATGAAGACACTGGTGATGAGGCTCTTAATACTCAAAGTCAGAGGTGTGGAAAAAAGGTTCCAATGCCAAGTGTCATTGATGAAAACATCCTTGAGCTATAATTGAGTATCAGATGGACATAGTCCACGAAGTTGCAAAGGGGGCCATTGGAACACCACCTATCGTATCAAACAGAAACTGCACCCTCCCCTCCTCGAAATCTGAAACTTGGTCGAAGAACAGTTGCTGCTTTGGCAATGGAGGCCTAGGTACTACATATTTTGACTTTTAGCAACATTTATTTGTCTAACACTTGATAAAAATGTTGCTAAAAGTCTTTGGTTTCATTCAAAAAATATTGTCAAATTATGAATAAAAGACTTTAGCAATATGGACTATATACAACATTTGATAAATGTTACAAAAACATATTAGTAACATTTATTCATAATTTTGCAACTTTTAAAACGACATTTTTTAAATGCATCAAAAGTTTTAGTAACATTTTTATTAAGTGTTAGATAAAAAAAATGTTGCTAAAAATCACATTTGTAATAGTGGGAGTACAGGACCCATTATGAAAATTACAATGAAAAATAGACCTCTCCTTTATATATTTATTTGATAGAATTTGCACCCAGAGTTTGTGTTGCCCAGGGAGAACTGACCAAACATGTTTTCCAAGAAAAGCCATATTCATCTCCCTTGTTGTTCTAACACCAAGACCTCCTCTATTCCTAGGCTGAGTAATGGTACTTTATAATAACTATCAAATCATTACAAAACAAATAAAACTAGGATTAATTCTACAGTACAAGAATAGCCTAGGTCGACTTAGATATACGATTCAATTTGATTTCGAACTCAATCCACTTATAAACAGCAGGGGAAATTTCAACAAACGGTTTGCATACAATGAATGTAAGTTGCAGGAACACAAACAAAAATTTAGAAAGTGCAGAAACTGGAAGAATTAATGAAATAGGTTGTGAAACAGATTCAAGAGCATCAATCCAATTCACCAAACCAAACAATTCGAATTATCATAGTTCTACAGATAATGATAATATTGTGAAAGTTTAGCAAATGTCATTAGAAGTAGTTCAATCGAATTAACTCCTAAAACAATTGAAATCACAAATCAGATTGAAAATATCATCCAAACAATTTGTGATTAAATTAAGCCCAATTATTTGCCTAAAATCAAAATTGAGTTAATGTGAGAAAATAAAAGTCCATAAGAGATCAAATAAGCTAATAAAGAATAGAAAAAATACTAAACTAAAAATGTTCAATCAACACTCCACTTGACCAAGTGATTGTGATTAGAACCCCAAATAAATGACCTAGTTATTTTGTCAATCTCCTCACACACCCCACTTGGAAGCCATAAATTGTGCATAGAATACACTGGAATAGAGTTTAAAACTAAAGTGGCTAAAGTAGTTCTCCCTGCTCTACTCAATAAATTCATCTTCCAACTCGCAAGCTTATTTTTCATACTTTCAATGATGTAAGAAAAATCACTTTTTTTAACCCTACCACACCAAAAGGGTAAACCTAGGCATTTACCCAAATGCATAGTGTGGTTAAAACCAATAATACTAGTAAACTCATCCTTCTTGACCCTAGAGACGTTCTTAGAGGCCAAAAATATGGATTTTTGAGTGTTTAAGACCAAAAGTTGTACAAAAATCATTGAGAAGACTTTGCACCAATCTAACTTGGGAGAATTTTGTTGCAGTGAAAAGGAGGCAATCATTTGCAAAATCCAGATGAGAAATTTGTAACTCATCCCTAGTAAGTTTGATAGGTTGCCAATAGGGTTGGCAAAGTGGGTTAGCCCACCAAAAACGATTCAGGCTTGCCCTAGCCCACCAAAAACAGGGGTCGGGCTAGGCTGGCCCACTTTTGCAAAGTGGGCTGAAAATGATAGTCCGCCCCACTTTAAGGTGGGTTGGTGGGCTAGCGGGCCAGCCCACCTAAAAAATAAAAAAGTTAAAAAAAATTATTAAAAAAAAGACAAAAATTATAAAAAAATATATAAATATAATTAATTGTGTGCTGGAAAACTACCAAACTAACTTCATATTGTACTCGAGCTATGTAGCCACCATGCCCCACATGTATTGCATTAGATTCCCAACTAGTGAAGACCCCCTGCACTCCAAATCTGGCAAACTCGAGATCAATAATGAGCCATCAGTAACTTTTGTTTCTTGATTCTTTGGTTTTTTTATTTGATTCTAGATTCAAACCATTAAAGTTTTCACAAAGGAGTGCAATTGATTAATGATTTCAATTTTCTCAAACCAACTACATCTCATAATTACACAATCCATTTAAACTAATTTAGTCAGGATTATTATAAAATAAGTTTTTATCTTTATTCTTTAGACAACAACATCAGAGGGTGTCTTTCTGGTCTTGTAAAATGTAAATTGTAATTCAAAGGAAACGAAATTTGCAAATAATGAAAATGGTTGGTCAGAAGAACATGTCTAACTCTAAACTAAGCCAAAAACTGAAGAGTACATCACGTTGGCTCTCAGCTATATTTATTGTTGTTTGCTTGTAATTTGTAATTGAGACAAGGGACATGTTACTTAAAGAGAATGTTGTTAAGGAAAACACAAACACAAGGAAATTAAATATTATTAAGGAGGCATAACAAAAATACTATTCAGTCTAAATATGAATGAATCTCAATTTTCTATTACAAAAATGAATGAACAAAAGATTATTTAAACCGATCAATCAAAGTCATATTTTTTCCTGTCCTTTTAACTTTTTGTAGGTAAAATAAATAAATGAACAAGGGAAGTGAAGATTGAAGAGAAGAGATAGCAGTTGATTTGGGGATGAATAAGACATAGCAGACAGAACAAATGTTCCAAAGGCCGAAACTTATTTACAGTAAATTCAAAAGATAACGGGAAATAGAGGAACTTGCAGGCTGTGTGGGACTGCAGGGACGTAGACCACCGACAGAGACATTGGTGGTGCGGGTACGGGACAGCGGGAACAAGATCTCTCTCTCTGCAACTGGTCGCGTCTCTGCGATGCGAAGTGCGAACAGCTTCTCAGCCTTCTCTCACGGAGTCACAGTCACGATGACGATCACGGGTCTGCCTCCAGCCTCCTCATTCATCAAGGTGAGTCGGTGACACGGTCACGGGTGACAGGTGTCGGGGTCGGGGACTTGGGGTCACGGCCTCACAGGTCTCTCTCTCACTCTCCACAAATGACAACTCTAGAACTAGAAGGCAAAATATATTTTAGTAAAATCGTAGCGTACTAGCTAGCCAACATGTATTGTAAATAATATTGATATTGTTGGGATTGGTGGCCTTGGCCCACATTTTTGTGGGTCGGGTTGGCTCGGCCCGTTTAGTCAATGTGGGCTCAAAATGTCAGCCCAGCCCACTTTTGTCAACCCTAGTTGCCAAGCCTTTTTTAGGTCACTTTCTCATGGATCATAAGGGCCAACTTTTTCATGCAGAGGAGGAACAAATAAGGGGAAAGGAGGTCCCCTTGACGAAGACCTCTATTAGGCATAAAACTCTCTGGGACCTCATTATTCCACTTTAGGGAGAGGGAAGTAGAATTTGTTAGAGACATGATCTCTTTAATGATCGAAGAAGGGAAACCAAAGTCATTCCAAGTAAGCTTCATAAATCTCCAATCCACTTTATTGTATGCTTTTCAAAGTCAATTTTGAAAACAAGGTGACTAGATTTACCTTTCTTTTTGTGAAGATGATAAACAACCTATTGGGCTATAATAGCATTGTCCCCAGTCCCCCTCCCTAGAATGAAGCTGCTTTGGAGAGACCCAATAATGTTGTCTAAGCGAGGTCTGTCTCTATTCACAATGACCTTGGAGACAACTTTAAGGAGAACATTGTATAAGCTGATTAGAACTGTCAAAGTTCTAGCCAAGCCTTCATGAATATGCCTTGTAGTAATAGAATTAGCTACCAACTCCCACACATCATGACTCATAGTGCCCCAGAAACCAAGAGCTTTATAGGGGCCTATAGAGAAAAATTCTTGTTTAACCTCTGCAATTGACACGAGAGCTATAAGGGACATAGAAACATCCTGGGCAAGCCGTGGGATATTTTTGAGGATCAAGTTGTTAGGCTGGCAAGAAGTATAGGCTTGAAAAAGAACTTTCAAAAATGTTTGAACTTCTCTTTTCAATCATAAAGCTGGAAATCTTATTCTTCCTTCTCTTGATCACTGTCTGAGTGTAGAAAAATTTGGTATTTTTATTGCCAAATTTAATCAACTTATCTCTAGACTTCTGGTCACACAACATCTCCTCCTAATAAAGGACTTGATTATGCTATTCTTGAAGCTCCTTCTCCAGGGCAATAAGAGACAAAGAGGGAAATAGATCATCAAGCTCTTAATGAACCCCTCTAATGTAGGCTTCCAATTGACGTTTATTCCTGAAAATATTACCAAAGACCTATGAGTTAAACACAATAGACTCCTTCTTCACCTTACCAAGCTTATAAAGAATATTGCCATTGTAACCATTCCAAGCATTGTCCACCAAGTAAAAATACTCTAGATGAGAGATCCACACCTCTTGAAACACTACTAGAAAAATATGTTTTAGCAACATAAAATACCAACTGAAACATATTGGTGACAAACAACAACCGAATCAGTCACTAATTACAAAAATTATCATTTGCACAATTCAGCTACCACCTTTGTGACCGTTGTACTCAGTGGCAACACAAGAAGTCACTGAATACAAAAATTTTATTGTTTGGTCACTACAACTTAGAAATTGCAACTCCATGTGTTTCGGTCGCCACTTGCCAACATTTTTTATTTCTTAGCAATCAAATTTGTTTCGGTCATCGTTTTGAATCTTGAGATAGCCACTGATAAGGGAATTTGTCACTAGGATAATATGGAGTTCACACCAATTTAGCAACCGATTAAATGTTGATTGCTATTTTAATATTATGATTTCAGTTTTGCACCATTAATACTATGTAATTATTAATATTAATAATATTGTATATATTTCATATATAACTGAATATAATTATTATTAATAATAATAATAACAACAACATAGCAACCATAATTTATTTAGGATGTAATTTTTTAAAACTTTTAATTTTTTTTTCCTTTTAAAAAAATACCTAACTTAAAAATGAAAATGTCTTAAAAAAGGATAAGAATATAATTTTAGAAATACAATATGGAGTGTTAAGTTAAAAAGAATAAGAATATAAATTAAGTTAGAAATACAATATCACCCAATGAGATCCAAGTGTAACACTTATTATTTATCGATGCCCCAAAGGCCCAAGAGTAACATTTATGATTGGTTATGGCCGAATAAGGTCCAAGAGTAACATTTATGATTGACCAATGTCCAATAAGACTTAATAAGGGTCAAGGATAAAAGTAATTAATTGACTAATGCTTAATAAGGACCAAGTGAATATACTAATAATTTACCAAGGTCCAAGTATAAACTAATGATTGACCAAGGTCCAATAAGACCTAAGTATAACACTTATGATTGATTAGGGTCCTAAAAGACTGAAGTATTAAACTAATAATTGACCATGGCCCAAAAGCAACATTGATGATTGATTATGGTCCAATAAGGCCTAACTATAACAATTATGATTGACTAAGGCCTAATAAGGCTTAAGTGTAACACTTATAATTGATTATGGCTCAATAAGATCCAAATTTTACACTTGTAATTTACCAAGGCCCAAGTGTAACAATTATGATTTACCAAGGTCTAATAAGGCTAAAGTGTAACACTTATGATTTACCAAGGCCCAATAAGGCCTAATTGTAATAGTTATGATTGTCCAAGGCCTAATAAGGCTCATGTGTAACACTTATGATTTACCAAGGCCCAAGTGTAACACTTATGATTGACCAAGGCTCAATAAGGTCCAAGAGCAACACTAATGATTGATCAAGGCCCAATAAGGCCTAAATGTAATATTTATGATTTACCTAAGGTCCAAGAGCAATATTGATGATTGATCAAGGCCCAATAAGGCCTAAGTGTAATATTTATGATTTACCAAGACCTGAGAGCAATACTAATGATTGAAAATTCCCAATAAGGCCCAAGAACAATACTAATGATTGATCAAGGTATAATAAGGCCCAAGTGTAATACTTATGATTTACCAAGACCAGAAAGCAACACTGATGATTAATAATGCCCAATAAGGACATCATTTTGAAATTTATTTAACAAGGAGACTGTCTAATAGTGAAAAAGTAACTTCAATCCCAAAACTACTTGCTGAAAAATTTTGGCAGCAAATGTCTTACATTGCAGAAATTTATGCGTAAAGGTCTAGAAGAACCAGGGGTTACCTTTTTACAATAATTTAGTCCTAGATGTCCTCTTTGGTTTCTTTGCACTTGAGTTATGTCATCAGCAACTCAAAAATGCACTTGAGTTATGAAATAAATATTCTTTGCACTTAATTTCGTGTGTTATATACTAGGATTTGTAACTTTTATCACATTTTCTATAATCATTTCATGTCAAGTTGAATTGTTTCCTGTTGAGTTTACATTTTAATTCATAGCAAATTTGCTTGGTATCAATTTGAATATCCTTAAATTCACCAAATAAAAAATGAAATATCCTTAACTTTAATGTAGAGGGATTCTTTTGGAGTTTGTTGCTTAGATACTATCATTGCAACCACTCTTATTGGAGGCTAAAAAGGTGAGTTTTTGTGTAATTTTAACATTTGAGATATTTTCTTCCTTTCATATTATATATAATTATTAATTTCTAGAGTTTGCTTGCTTAGACTACTTTTATTAGTTTTCCAATATTCCTTACTTTCTTCAAATGAGAAGTTTCATGTGATATAGTTATTGTTATGAATACGTAAATACTTGTTTGTTTATATCAGTTGTTGTAGCCAGTTTGTATAATGGAAATTCCTGAGAATTGAAGGTGGATGTATCTGAGATTGGATGCTAATAAAATTTGGACAAATGAGTTTAGAGAAGGAGTGTTTCAATTCCTACAGTTTGCTATTACTTAGGAGGAGTTTACATTGGACACTAGAAAGCTAAGATGTCCTTGTGTGAAATGCAAATTTAAAGTTTTCAAGTTTGGGAATGATGTAATGATACATCTTCATGAGAACGGGTTCATGCCTAATTATTATTGGTGGACAAGCCATGGTGAGGAGTATCCACAATTTCCTCCAGTAGTGTTGCAAGGTTCGTGCTATGGAAATAGTGAGGGAAGAAAAGAATTCAACCCTTATGAGCAAATTATCATGGATCATGTTAGTCCATCAGTTGGTCAACACATAGAATAGAAAGGTGTAATTGGGTTAGAATACATGGAAGAAAATTCGAATCTCAAAGCTCAAGAATTCTATGATATGCTTGATGCTTCTCAAACACCTATATGGGAAGGATATGAGAATCACAAAGAATTTTCAGTTGCTTTGGAAGTTCTAAGCTTCAAATCTGATTATAATATATTAGAAGGGTATTTTAATCGAGTGGCTCAATATGTAGGGGACATGCTACTAGAAAAAAAAAAATACATGTTTGGTAATTTTACGAAGCTAGGAAGTTAGTTTAGAAATTGGGTCTGGGTTGTTTGAAATTGATTGTTGCCCAAAAGGATGCATATTGTATTACAAAGAAAATTCAGATAAAAGCATAACAAATTGCTTTGTTTGTCAAAGGGGTCAATACATGACTATCATAAGGAGCGGGATTGAAAAGAAAATTCCAATTAAAAAAATGTGGTATTTTCCTCTCATTCCAAGACTACAAAGATTATACTTTTCAATGGTCACCAAATCTCACATGAGATGGCATAGTGATAATCAAAGGAACCCAACCGTCATGTGTCATCCATATGATGGTGAAGCATGAAAGCATTTTGATAGAATGCATTCAGAGTTTAGTCAGAAGCCTAGGAATGTCAAATTAGGGTTATGTGTGGATGGGTTTAATCCTTTTACCCAATTCAAAAAATCTTACTCTTGTTGGCTAGTTATCATAACTCCATATAATCTCCCCCCCTGGTATGTGCATGAAGAGGGAATTTCTGTTTTTGAAATTCTTAATTCCAAGTCCATCAAATCCAAAGCATAAGATTGATGTGTACTTGCAACCGCTGATAGATGAGTTGTGTACCTTATGGAATGATGGCATACTAACTTATGATGTGTCATTGAGGCAAACTTTTTTGATAAAGGCTACTTTGATGTGGACTATAAATGACTTCCCGACTTATGGGATCTTGTCAGGTTGGACGATGACAGGGATACTTAGTTCTCCCATATGTATGGAACGAACAAAGACATTCACAATTAAAAACTATGGCAAAGTCTGCTATTTTGATTGTCATCGCCAATTTCTTCCACTTGATCATCCATATAGGAGGAATGAAAAAGCATTCAAGAAGAGTGTTGTGGAGACGTCACCCACTCTTCCACGATTGTTTTGTCTTGAATTGTGGAATAGAGTTGCACATTTTCCATTATGCCATGAGTTACCACAAGAAGAAGAACAAGAAAAAGATATTTCTGGTTATGGTTATACACATAATTTGAAGAAACGAAGAAGGTTTCTATATTCGAAAACATAACTTCTACGTCATAACATTGATGTCATTCACACAAAGAGAAATTTTTTTATGGACGTGTTTGACACTGTGATGGACAATGGAAACACAAAGGATACACATAATGCTTAATTGGATTTAGCTATAATATGTGATCAGAAAGAGCTTGAGTTGGTTGATATTGGTTGTGACAAACATTTTAAACCAAAGGCAGCTTATGCTTTGACCAAAGCCCAGAGATTTGCAATTTGTAAGTGGGTCAAACAACTAAAGTTGCCAGATGGGTATGCTTTTTGGGTTGATGTTGACCAAGGAAAGATGCATGGAATAAAAAGCCATGCTTGTCAATTTTTTGTGCTGCAATTGCTTCCAATTGTATTCTATGCATTACCATAACATATTTGGAAGTCGCTCGTTGAAATTAGCAACTTTTTCCAAGAACTAACTTCAACAACACTGAATATTGAACAAACCAGAGTCATGGAAAATAATATACATGTGTTGTTGTGTAAGTTAGAACAAATATTCCCACAAAGTTTTCTTAGATTTAATGGAGCATTTTCCAATTACTTACCCTACAAGGCTAGAGTTGGTGGTCCAATCCAATATCGTTGGATGTACCCATTTGAGAGTTATAGAACTAGTAAATCATTTTTCAAACTAGTTATAAACCATTGCATTATATATTCATATTTTTTTAAGTGGGCATTCATATTCCCTTTTTGGTTTTTACACTTCCTAAAAAGCAAAGTCAAGAATAAGGCTAGTGTAGAGAGTTCAATTTGTGAAGATATTTTCCTTTAGCGATCGAATCTGCAACAGAAACATTGCTTAATTATTTTTATATTTAAAAATTAAATATTAAATACAGATCGAATTAGCTACTGAAATTCATTTATTTCTAAAATTAACAAATAAATAGCGACTGAAATAACTACCGAACGAAAAATATTTAAATTTTATTATAACATTAATTATTTAATAGCGACTAAAGTAGCAACCGAATATTAGTTTAATTTATTTTATGTTTAAAATGTTATTTTCGGTTGCAGAATTGGTTAATAAAAAATAGCAACACAATATTTTGCGACCAAAGTTTATTATATTGCGACTGAATATGTCGGTTGCTAAATAGCAACCGAAATAATATTCGGTGGGTAAGGACTAGGCAACTCGGGATTTTGCACACACTGATGTCGGTCGCCATTTCGGTCAGTAACCTCTTTAGCGACTGAGTTTAGCAATTTTGCGACCATATTTTCTGGGTCGCTAAATCATGTTCTTTTGTAGTGTGATTCAGTGTCACTTTAATTCCTACAATTAACAAAACTTAAAAACAAGACCTAGAAACTATAATCCGTTAGTCACTTTAGTCAAAAAGTTACATGTAAATTGTTACGTGTAACTTAATTGATAATTATAATATGTTCATAAACTAAAATGGAATGTGGTTAAATTTAGAGACTTAAATTAAACGAACTATAGATAACTAGAAAAATAAAATTGTAATACCATCTTCCACTTCTTAATTAGCGGCAGCCCACAATCTCTTTTTCTTTCTTTTTTTTCATTTTCTACATTCTTCTATTTTTTATATTTGTTTTAATACATTACACATTTTTTTTTGTGTAACTCATAGTTATTAGATCTTGAGTTTCATTTCTTGTTTACACATGTTTCTCTAGCTCTTACTGGTAGATTTTGTGTTTTTCTCGTTCCTTCGAGTTAAGTTTTATTTTTATTTTATCTTTCTTTTAAGGATGTCTTATGTCAATTTCTTTGTGGGGATGAATGATACGAGATTAACTTAATTCTCTTTAAAAGGAAATGGTTGATGGATCGTCGAAGTAACAACATTTGTTGATTTAAGTGTTAGTGTTAACACATAAAACATGTGGTTGAGATTTTATACTAACTACTTGATTATAATATTTTTTGTAGTTTATAGTTTTGTCTTGTTAATCCTAAAAATTATAAATGGTTTTCAAAGAGTTTATGAGTCTATTTAGATACATGTCACAAGTGTTTTGCGAGTTTTTCTACTGGAAATATAGATCTTTTTATAGTAGAAAAGCTTTCAAAAACACTTTTAACGGTGTATCCAAACAGACTCTATATTTATAAAACAATAATTTTCACTATAGATTTTACTAACAAATAAATATTTAAGTGTGAGACATAGAATTCATATTGGATTATAAGTTCATTTTTATCAAACAAGCAGTTATGACTTTCAATTTATGAGAATTGACTAAGTTTTAACAAAAATATTAATTATGATTTTGATAATAATATCCATTTTGATAGTTTTATAATATTTTGTTTTAGACATTAATAAGAAATTGAGATTGGATAAAAGCAAAGTTTAGTGGAAAAATGAAAATTGAAAAGAGGTAAGGGTCCATAGAAATGCATAAAAGTAAACAAAAGTATATTTCATTAAGAATGAGACGAATACATATATTGTGATCTTCAAATGAATTGATAGTCATTTCATGTGTCTGGCACGAATGGTGTATGAAAATTTGAGTGATAATGATTTAATCTAACAAAAAATAGTTGTCAAAGATCGTATTTATAGATTTCTGATACTAACAATCCAATTATATGATTTCAACATGTGTATAATAGTTTCCGAACTACTTATGTTTGATTACATGGGTTATCTTTCGTTGATTTTCTTAGTCAAATCGCTACCACTTTTGAATTTAAATATAATTTAATTTGTATTTTTTACCTTCTAAAATACACAATTGTACAAACTATATATAGCAAAGAAAAACTTAAAAAGAGAAAATAAACTTTGTAGTTTGTACGTAGGTTTTCATCTATGTGGATAAACTCGAACAAAAATCTACTATAACTATATAAAAGCAAACTGCTAGCATAATTACAGAACTGGATATTATATATTCTTGACCTTTGGCAAAAAGAGGGGCAAAATGGTAATTGGGCATCGCCTCTCTCTTTCTTTTGTGAAATTTGCTAATTGCACCCCTTTTTAATAAATGTACTCCAATATTTTCAAATTAAAACTTGCTAATTGCATCCCCTTTTTGATAAGTAAATTAATAATTGCTTTTAAATCTTAAATACTCATTATATCATTTCTTTCATCCCTCTCACACGTTATCTCTTTAACGCGTAGGCAGAGATATTGTCTGTGTATGCATGGTATCGTATTAGCCAATTACAAAAATACAAAATTCCAATATTATTTTAATTTTTTCTTCCGGAAAGACTCTAAACCACTGGTGACATAATAATTCATCTCCATTTACTTGACAACTGTCTAGAAACTTACTAAGTGCAATGATTTCCTTTAATTTTATATTATGATTTCCACAATCTCCTACTTTGGGTCTTTCATATTTCTCAATATTCTAGCTTTTCATCTCAATTGACTGGGTCTAATTTAAGGTCTGATTTCAAAATAGGTGTCTTATCACAAGAAGAAAAAATTATTATTGAACTTCACTTCTTTCTTTCCCTTATTAATTTAGTTGACAATTGTTTAGTGTGCAGTAGCCTCCTTTCATTTTATATTATGATTTCCACAATTTTCTCCTTTGAGTCCTTTATATTTCTCAATCTTATTAGTTTTCACCTCAATTGGCTTAGGCGTGACAAAAGATGGAACCTTAAGTGGATCAATTGTTTATGGTCTGATTTCAACAGATGTATATTATCATAAGAAGAAAAATTTATTATTGAACTTCACTTCTTTTTTTTCTCTTATTTTTACTACACATCCAATTTGTCATTAATAAACTATGCTAGATATTGCAATTTTTTAAATATTTTTCCAGTCTAGATTATATGTTGTCTTAACTACTTTTTTAAGAGTTATGTTTGTTCAAGTATCTTCCTTATCATTTTCTCTCTTTTCTTAACTCTGGAACGTTCTTCTTCTATGACGTTCTCTGTCTTCTCACCATTTTTCTCTCTTTTCTTATCTTCTTCATTCACTCAATTTATTTTTTCTCTCTTCTAAAAGCTTTGATATTGTGTTTTTTTTTTATTTGGGTTCGTCTTATTTGTGGTTTGCAAGTGATGTGTCTAATCAAATGCCTAAATGAAATTTGTATTTCTTTATGACAAGTTTAATTCTTTTTAATTTTGTGATTTTGTATAAATTGATAATATTTTGTGGGTAACCTATTTCACTTTTTGATTCTATTGTGAAATCTTCTTTATCTTTATCATTTGAGTAATCAAAAAGTTTTGTGAAGTAGTGTGTCCATGAGTAAGTGATTTTCATGTTTTTTTTATATATTTTTAGTTGTGTGATTTTAAGTTCAAAGCTTTTATTTTTCTTTTCATTTTAACTTTTGTGATTCTAATATCAAAGCTTCAATTTTTTTTGTTTTTATTTTCACTTTTAGAATTCTAATTTCCAACATTGTGTCATGGGTGGATAAGTTCAATAGTGTTCGACTTTTTTTTTCTTTCATTTTTACTCTTTTAAGTTTTTTGTTTTCCTTTACTTTTCATCTTTTTTTTCATATTATTCAAGTACTTTGATTTTTTGATTTCAGGAATTTGAAGCTTGTGCTTTAGATAAGTGAATCTTTTTCAAACTAATATTATGAATAGGGGATCGATACACAAACATGTTGAATTCCATTTATCCATTTTTAGTTTATTATGTTTCTTCAATTTATTGTTTGATTAAGATTTCTCATGAAGTAGATGAAGTCTACAATTCAACTTAAAAACTACGATGTGATAGCCTACAATTCTTTTATATATGTTTCATATTTTTGCTGGTGTTTTTTAGTCTTGTTTTTGCTTCCTATATCATAAGTACAAATTCTGCTTAAAATTGTTGAAATCTGTTTTGCTTATGAGTTGTTTGACAAAATGTCTCACCAAAAAAAATATATTTCTTTATTAACTTAAATACAAATTTTTTAATGACAATAATACAAATGTCATAAAAAAAATAACAATAACATATGGTTCACATAAATAACCAATTGAGCACATATCTTAAACTATCTATAACAGACCAAACACCGAAAACACATAATTTGCTCATGCAAAATGAATGCTAACGGACGCAATCGATGATAAAAGGTACACACAAAAAAGTATTAGAATTTTTATTCGTGTGTTTTACTTATAATTATCATATATTTATATTACACACAACAAACATAATCTCTTATTCCTATTATAAATTCATCATTTTCTTCATTATGACAGTTGTAATGTGAAATTTCCTTTTAACAATTTGAAGTTCTCTATGAATACATAAATATAATTTTGAGTTTAGTGTGTTTCTTGCTGAGTTTTTCTCTTGGTTTAAAATGATTTTTAGTTTTTTTACTTTTAAGACACTTATTGATTAATTTCAGGAGGAAACCTACAATGGTATAATTCTTAATTTATTCTTGATGAAGGGAAATGGTTCTCTTTTTAACCTTGCAAGTGTTTGCAGTCTTTTAATTTGTTTCTGTTGTTGACTGAAATTGATAGCTTGCAGACATATCAATGGGGATATCTTGGTATTTATATAAAAGTTATGAAAGCTTCAGATAATAGCCAGTATGGTCTAACTCTATAATTTGAAAATGATTATGCATGTTATATATTATTTATATGATTTTATCTATTAATAAAAAAATTCAGAAAATACCCATTTGGCTAAGGCCTCATATCTATAAAGTGTGGGCTGGAGCATTTCCATTCAAGTATAATAGATTTTTTTGTTACATTAACATTTTCATCATTTTATTGTGTTTGCTCCTATAACCACCATCTCATGAAAGTGACAAAATTTGATCATGATAAACTATGATCTATAATTTGTGTAAATATGTTCCTAATTCTTATAATCTTATTGACATCTAAGATTTAGAAGAAGATGTTTCACCTCTACACAAATATGTCTCTTTAAGAGATTTTTTCGTTCCCACTTTGAAAGAAGGTTTTAGGCCTATTGATGTTGATCCACAATGTCTGGTATCTAGTAACAGCTATTTGGAAATCTCAAATGTCTTTATATTATTTTCAGGTGATACATAACCTATTTGACCATATTTATTTTCTACAGATTAGTCTTGTGGACGAAACAATTTTAAGATTTTGGGAGTTGAAGGGAGCTGGAACAATGATTGAACAAATTAAAGGGTTTTCATATTCAGATTTTTCTCTTCTTTGTGCAAGCCCTTTCCTTCCTACAACAGATGTGCAAGAAGAGCACAGTTAATCAATAACAACTACTGGGAAGAGCAACAAGTCATGGTGGAGAGTTTCCTTGGCTTCTCCAAAAGTTTGGAACCCAACATCATCACAATAATGTGATGGTGTATTTCTATTTGTCTTATGCTAACAATGTCTTATGTTTACTGGATCTTATTGTAAGCATTTGTATTTAAGAAATATCTCATTAATGAAGAAAATCACATATTGATATATTTATATGCTAACCCTCACAAATTAACACCTAAATCTTCATTATGCATCTATTGTTATTTTTTTTCATGATGCATATTATCATGGATATTTGTAATCATCATTTAAGTACTTCAGGTAGTATCTCAATCTCAAACTTGATCCATCACATTGATACTAGTAGGTATATATACAGATAATACATCTTAAGAAAGATATGAGGTAATTGAGATTAACATATTTTACCGACATCAAACTTTTATATTTAATTGTAACCAATTACTATATATTGGTTGGAATATATATTATGTTCTCTGTCATGTAGTAATCTTGTTTTCAATCTTTTTGAAATTGTTGTGATCCATCAGTTACATTTATAGACAATATTCTATTTCTATGCTAGAATTTTGTAAGATATTAACAAAATTATTAAGGAATACTACATTACAAATGGATCATCAGGTACCTACAATTATATTACACTACATTTATATACCTATTGTTTTTAAATAATTTTTCTTTATTACACATGCAAAAGGAATGATAACATACGCAATCGATGACAAAAGATACACATAAATAAGTGTAAGAATTTTCATTCGTGCGTTTACTTATAATTATCATATCTTTATATTACACACAACAAATATAGTTTTTTATTCCTATTATAAATTCATCATTTTCTTCATTTCTAAAATGTTTATATGCTTACTTATTATAAAAATAATTTTCCAATTTAAAGCGGAGCAAAACATAACAAATCGGTATATCTCATACAAACGCACAAATTACCGACTAGTTCAAACATATAGTCGATAGCATCCAAAACAGGAAAAACAACATAAAGCCATACCGTTTACTTTTTTCTTCTTTTCTCCATCTTTTATATGTGTAAGCCAAGTCAGCTAACGAGAAATGGTTAAAAAACAACATTTTATTATCCGTCTGTTTAAATTTATTTATTGAAATAAATGTTTATTTTAACAAAATAAATAACTTTTTTGTTTATTTAGTGTGTTTGTTTAACTGTTTTTATTTAAAAAATAATTTCATGCTTATTTAAGAAGTAAATCATATTTGTTTCTTCAAAACATGCTTATATAAAATATTTATTTTAAAATTATTTTCTTAAATTTAAACAAACTTATCTTATGTCTTCTATTTATTATATGATAGGCAGAAGTCACGTTCAGATAACCTACACATGTCACTGAAATATGAGTCGGGGTATTTAGAAACACATGGATATTTAGTTGTTGCCGTCAAGTTTAGGTGGCCACAAGTGTTAGGCATATATGGTTGTTAAATGTTAAGGGACACTCAGTGTATTGCCATGGCAAAAAAATTAAAATATAGCAATTTTAATAAAAAAAATACCAAAATATGCAGTTTTGAAACTAATTACGGATTTACTGCTGCCATTCACGTCGACCCAGGACGCGATTTAGGCCCATTCACGCCCACCCCAGACGTGTTTAATCACGTCACCACCAGGCGGGATTGAGACCCAGTCACGCCCCGCAAGGCATGACCCTGCTAGCCTATATAAACCCCCATTTTAGCATTTGCTCTCCACTTCCGCATCTCTCTAGCTTTTGTTCTCTGACTTCTCTCTAGATTTCGGGTTTTAATTTGAGGCTTTCTGCAGCGAAACTCTGTCAGTCAAATAAGTGTTGCTCAAATATATGCTATTTAAATTACATGAAATATATTATATTGTTGTCTTAGAGAATTGTTATTGATCTAGAAAATCGTTAGTGACCTAGGTTTATTGGAAATAGTAACTTGTTAGTTGTTATAGGGTTATTGTCTTACAATATTATTAGTTAGTGAATTATGTTATCATTAAGTATCTCTGCAAGGTTATGACCTAGGTTTTAGGGTTTATGGTACTATTACTTGGTAACCTAGGTTTTCATTAGTTAGTTACGTAGGTTATGACCTAGGTTTTCATTAGTTAGTTACAATATTATTAGTTAGTTGCTTAGGTTATCATTAAGTACCGCCATAAGGTTACGATCTAGGTTACGTAGGTTATGACCTAGGTTTTCATTAGTTAGTTACGTAGGTTATGACCTAGGTTTATTGGCTTACAATATTAGTACTTAGTCAATTAGGTTATCATTAAGTACCGCCATAAGGTTATGACCTAGGTTACGTAGGTTATGACCTAGGTTACAATATTAGTATCAAATTTTTCAAATAATTTTTCGTCCAAATTAAATAAATTATCATAATATGCTTATAGATTTTTCTGTGTTACAGGCGTGATCGTGCTCCTGTCATATATACAAAAATGTCTGGAGATGGTGATTTTGTTCGTATAGTTTTATATTATAATGGTAGCAAAATTGAGAGCCTACGTAGTGTTGTTTTCGAAGGAGACAAAAGGGGAACACGTATCAAGCGCAACTCAACCATTGACGAATTGCATCAAAAAAATAGTCAAAAGTTAGTTCTCAAAGCTAATGAATCTATCACTATGGTCACTGGAAGAATATGGTGTGATGATAAATATATCAGCATGAAAGTAATAGACGACGAAGACGTAGAATTTGTAATAGGAGAATTCTTCAACCAATCAAGGAAAAGTTTCTTAGAGTTGTGCGTGGATTGTGCTGGAGTAGAGGATGTGGCTTTACCAATGAGGTCAGTTGATTTCAATTATTCTCGTGGAGCGTCAGCATCTACTGCTCCACATGTTAATTTGTCCATGGAAGATGAAAATGACCCTACTTGGGTTATGGATGACGATATTGACGATGACAATGATGAAAATATCGCAATGGAAAATCGTCTTCTTGCTGAGAATGCTAGTGGTTCGGACAATGATGAGGATGATGGTCGAAGCGCAACTCAAATACAAGTACATTACTCAGTGGTGAGAGAGCATGAAACCCAACCACAAGAGGATGCAGGGGAGTCTGAATTACCACAACAATGTCAAGGTGTGTTACCAAACAATAGTTACTTACATATATGTTTATTGTTTATGTATTTTTTTGTAATAAAAATGGGAAATTGCACATGTAGGCGAGGTTAATAACACTTTTTGGAATGGAATCCCATATTATACATACCTTATTGGGATCATCCGAGTGAACAAGATTTTGGCACTGGTTCAGGTTCAGTTGAGGGTCCATGGGTATTAGGGAATAAGTTATTTGTGAAACAGGAACTTGCTTCAAAAGAAGATGTGCAAATGGCAATCAAGCGGAACCTCATGAAGGAAGATCAGGAAGCTGTTGTGGTTGAAAGTACGCCGACAAAGTTAAGCATGAAATTTTGTGCGCATGACCAAAATTGTCCGTGGAGGGTTAGAGTAATGAAACCAACGTACGGTGAAAGATGGGTAGTTACCAAATGGGGTGGGGAGCACATTTGCTTGAATGATCACATTTCTCAGGACCACAGACAACTTGATACTGATGTTATTGTTTCACTCGTACTATGTAAGTTATTGGATGAGATGATAATGATGAGAATTAGTGATTTTATTATTATTATTAATGATAACGTGATTATTTTTTTATTATTAGGGATGATAAAGCATGATCCATCATGTTCAATTGGACTCGTCCAAGAAAGGATAACTCATTCATATGGATACAAAGTTTCATATAGAAAGGCATGGTATGCAAAGCAGAAAGCAATGGCAATTATCTACGATGATTGGGAGGAATCATATGCATTTTTGTCGAGGTGGTCTGAATATATGGTTCGCTGTTGTCCAAGTTCTGTTTATCGTCTTCAAACAAAAAATTATTATGTGGCTCATAGAATCGTTCATGGAAAACGTGTGTTTCACCGCATTTTTTGGACCTTCAGACAATGTTGCCAGGCATTCAATTTTTGTAAGCCGGTTATTCAAATTGATGGCACTCATTTATATGGCAAGTACAAAGGAAAATTGTTGATTGCCACAGCTCAAGATGGAAATAATGAATGTTTGCCACTTGCATTTGCTATTGTTGAGGGTGAGACGTTGGAAGCTTGGCAATTCTTTCTGGATAACATTCACGAGCATGTTACATAGAAGACAAATATTTGTCTTATTTCTGATGGCATCGAAGCATATTGTCTGCAGTTGAGAGGCACCGTGGGTGGCAACCACCGCATGCTTATCATGTCTTTTGCCTTCGTCATATTGCGAGCAATTTTAATCAAAAGTTCAGAAATGAAAAATTGAAGAGAACGGTTATGAATTTAGGTATGGTTAAAAACTTCATCTATTAATTATGCATGTAGTTGTAAATTTTAATGTTATTTAATTTGTGTGCAGGTTTTACTCCTTCTATTGTTGATTTTGAGATAGCCTTTGCAAGTTTTCGTGATGTGAGTCCTGAGGTTGCAAACTGGATTGATAGCATCCCGAAGGAAAAGTGGACACGTGCATATGATGTTAAGGGACGAAGGTATGGACATATGACAACAAATTTGGCCGAGTCAGTCAACAGGATTTTAAAAGGTGCAAGAAACATTCCAATAACCACGTTGGTTAAGCACACATATAGCAGATTGGTGGAATATTTTGTTTGTAGAGGGCGATCGGCTCTTAATGAATTGCAAGGTCCTTATCCTCATTGGAAAAATGTGGTAGCTATGTTGAAGGCCAATGATACAAATGCTACTGCTCATTATGTCCGTACATATAATGTTCAACAATCTGTATTTGAGGTTGACGATGGTTACGACAAATCGTATTCAGTAAATCTCCCTGAGCGGTTCTGTCAGTGTGGAAAATTTAAGGCGCTCAAGTATCCTTGTAGTCATGCCACATCAGCTGCTTTACATGTTCGTCAGGCACCGTCACAATATGTGGATGACGTTTTCCTAATAACAAAGCTGGTAGAAGCTTATTCATTTCCATGGCAGCCAATTGGTAATGAGCAAGCAATTCCACCTAGTACAGATCCAGTGGTGATACCTGACAGGTATATGTTGCGTGCAAAGGATCGTCCAAAGTCAACTAGAATACACAATGAGATGGATGAAGTTGAAGCTAGTCAAAGTCGTATTAGGTGTGGTATATGCATATTACCTAGTCATAACCGTCGAAATTGTCCTAGTCGTCCATCTACCTCATGATTTGTTGATGTTGTTGTCAATGTTTTCTTTATGTTGTTATATTTCATAATGAACATTTGAAAATAAACCAAACTTCCAGTGAAACCACTGATGTCAATTTTCATATACGCTACGAAGGTTGTTACACATGAAAATGCAATCCACATTAACAATTACATAGTCAAACATAATCATGGAAACCTAATAAAATAACAGAGCGTACAAACAATTGGAATTAGAGAGACAAACACAATAACTTGAACATTTAAAAGCCAAAACAACGAAACGTACTAACAACAACAATTGAAACATGAAAATCAGGAAACTAATAATAATTTGGAAGATGTTGTGCACCGGACATGTCATCTTCCAGTAGTTGGATTATTGGTTTGTTAAAAGTAGCTAAAATTTCTATTGGAGAGAAACGCTTTCAGTAATTAGATTCTGCTAACACCTTTATTACATCTTCGTCATTTTTCGATTGTATTATTTGATATTCGACTAAGTTTTCTGAATATTCTGTATGACCTGGTTGTCGGAAGAACAATTGTTTGACAACCTGTAATTCGTGAATTCCATAAGGAGGAACTCCTAGCGGCGCAACTTGCTTGATTATATCCTTGAGTGTTTCTTTATTGCATCCAGAAGGAATTTGAAATCTTATTGGATTTGTTCCAGTAAAGGAGTAACCCAAAAAATTGTTTTGTCGTGGTATCTTCCACTTGCCGTTGTAATACAACAGTGCATCATGAGTAGGAGTCATGGTGGATCGAAGTAGGTTAAGGACACCATCGGCTGTTCTGCTTATGATACATAATAATTCTATAGGACCAACAGACGGGAGTTTTTCATGGCACACCAACATAGTGCAAACATCATCATCATTTTTCAGTTGCAGCAAATGAAAAAGAATTTCCTTACCAGTATTGATGGATGGTTGTCGATAGTAAATTTCATCCACAAATTGGTCACTTGTGAGCAGAAGGGTGTTGTGCATTCTACTCTTGAGTGACTCAAAGGAACATTCATCAGGAACTCGCATTGGTATTGGAGTAGGACATCCGAAAGAAATACCAGTTTCATTGTGTATGATTGATCCATTCGGAAAAATAAATGCTAATTTCGAATTAGCAATGTTTTGAGAGCTTGTTTCACCCTAGAATTCCATCGTATTGAGATTGAGTTTTTTTTACAGAGGTATGTTGTGTGGGATGATTAAACTCCTGTGTGGGGTATATATAACAGTGTAAAGTCTCGCCTGTGTGGGGCATGACCACTCGCGCCTGGATGAGGCATGACTCAACTCCAGTCGTGGTAGTGTTGTCAATGTCATTTTACAGATCAGTGAAATTGATTGGCTATAGTATAAAGGACCAGAATGTGTTGTCAATCGTCACCGGTGTTGTCAATGTCATTTTACAGTATAAAGGACCAGAAATTTATTGTGTTTTTCTTCCATGAGAAGAAGAGTGAATACTTAGCAATGACAGGTGACAAGACAAAGACCAGACCTTACTTTGGAGAATGTGGATATTAATTGCATTGGAGAATGTGCACGCCAACTTCTATGCGTGAATGCATTTTATTGATGACTATGAGTGTGATTGGGAAGTTACAAGATCAATTTAATTACTAGTATTAGGATATATACAAGGTGGTTGTGCTCAGTCTCAGCTGTTGGATTAAGCACAAAATTAACGAGGTATATATAAGGATGCAAAGTCCCACCTAACGACGTCCATCACAAATTAGGATATATCCAACGTGGTTGTCCTTTTATGGTTCCACATTTAGTCTGTAGCAAAATATAATAATGGAAACCAAATTAAATAACCTAACGACGTCCATCACAAATATAGGCGATCAAAAAAATGTCCATAATCAAAACATGTTTAAAAATTACATACCTAAATATAATAATGGAAACCAAATTAAATAACAAAATATAAAGTCTATGAATAAGGAGGCCAGTGCTGATGACGCGCCTGGCGATCTGGCAATCTACGTCTAACATGTCCACGCGAATACTGAGGAGCAACAGAAGGTTGTTGCACATCATATGGAGGTAGAGTGTCCTCGATCGGCAGCTCTAGAGGATAGTTTGGCTGGTGTGGTGAAAAATCTATATGCGTATAAAGATCATCCATAGTTGTATCATCCCACAAACGAGTTCCTTGACTACTGCTCCCTGCCTCATCCCCGCATGGCATCGACACTGGACTGACATGGTACGCAGGCTGGCCTTCTGTGTCCATCGGTGGGGCCTCTGGCCGATAAAATGTATTAGCCTCTGCCTGCGTAGGGTCGTAATATGTCTGACGAACACCGTATTCATGACCTATGTAGGGTGCCCTAATCCATCCACTCGTGCATGGCCTGGGTGCATGAATAGGCTCAGGAACTGGTGTAATAGGTCGTCGACGGCGTCCTAACCCTCGAACCTCTTTCGCACGATGCCCAATGTCGAGGGATAATTGTGGCTCCTCCGGAAGCTGGGTCGGCGGTGCCTCTGGACCTGCCTCCTCCACCCGAGCGGACTCTCTGAAAACAGCAATTAGACGAGCTACTTCGTCGTGTACATAGTCCAAATCGTGGATCCCAAATTGCTCATGGGACGTAACAAAATACAAATTCTCCAGGCCATCAACCTACAAGTCACAACATAGTTACATAAACAATAATATAACATAATGGTAAAAAAATTATTTTGAGTAAATCACTTACACAACGTGCTAATTTGGCACCCTGCTTTGTCACATATCGCTTGCCAAAAAGTCTATACCAGACCATGTACTCATGGTTCGGTGACATCAGACCATGTATTGCAGGAGGCACTTCAACATGTTCACCTCTCCTATTCCATCTCTGTATAAACTTTCTTAGCTTACGAGCCCAATTTTCTTGGGCTTTACCCCGAAGGGTATAGTCATGAACACCTTTCAATTTTCCAGGCCTATGAGGTATTGGTTGATCCCGCCCAAATTGCCTCATGCATCTATCAGGCTGTGAATACTCAACAATGTGGAAACAAATAATAGGTGTCCTAGCCATCCACAAATGCTGTGTCTCAGTAGATGCACCCAGAAAATCGTAATCACCATAGGGTTGCCAAACCACCTACACAATTAAATAATATATAGGAGTCAGTTGCATATTCACATCCATTTTAAATAAATATATTTCATTAAAAAAACATACCTCATCTCTAGTTAAGGTGTCTAGCCTGTCTCGATACCAAGTCAGTGGGTACGAACGGAACCGACTTAGAGCATTAAATCTAATATCCAGCTTAAACATTCACCTGTTAATTGTAGTACACATAAATACACAGTCATTCAAGTAATACGAAATAAACATACATGTGTCCGAAGTGGCGGTCTGGCTTAGACGGAGCAGGAAATGGGGGAGCAATTGGTGGAAATCTGAGCCACGCCCAAATCTGAAGCAAAACCGTGCAACCACCAATGTCTTTTCTATCGGGGTCTGTGCATTCGCACAACTGCCTAAACAAGTTAGCCAGAACCGCTGACCCCCAGCTATATGTACCAATATCGACAAAGTCACCACCAAGTAAGCCGATGTAGCGACATCCTACTACGCTCCCCCCCCGATCTGTCGCAAAGGATCCAAGATCCTAACATTCGAGCAATGTGAGCCTTCGTGAAGTATATCACATTTTGAGGATTACCAGCAACTGCATCATATGAAGGATACACTTTGTCGAAATATGATAACCTCAAACTGCCGATGGCTAACTCGGTGTCCGCATCAGGGCCGTTACCAAAAATCTCATTACACAATTCTACCCAATCTGTGTGAGTGTGTCCGGTAACGACTTGTCCATCAGTAGGCAATCTGAGAATACCTGCAACATCTTGCAAGGTAATTGTCATCTCACCCTGCGGCATATGGAAAGTGTGTGTCTCTAGCTTCCACCGCTCAACCATAGCACTGATAAGACCAACATCAATCTGAAAAATACAGGTAAGTTATCAATTTTTAAGTTCAAAATACACTATTTCTGAAACCTAGGTTTTGAACATTAAAATTTCAACACATTAAACATAACAATATTCGTAAATCGATATCTGCATAAACTTCATGCAAGCCACATGTATGAAACCAGTCTTAGTCAAATACTGTGCGACTAAGTCCAAAATATCGTCGGGTCGGGGTCCACCACTAGGTCTACCTCCGTGATGAATCTTCAGCTCTCTCTGTGTCTCATCATTCCAAACTTCCTGTGAAATATGAGTGTGCTGTCTGCGCCTCCTAAGTACATCCCATCTGTATGGTCTGGGAAGAACATGCGTTGTGGGATTGGTTGGCTCATGCTCATGGTCACAACCAGAACGAGGTGACTCAGATGACGATGACTCAGCCATAATAATATGCTACACATTTTATAAATAACATTACTATTTTTTTTAATTGGGCCCTCACATTGCTTCCTGCACTCCCTTTATTGCTTGCTTTACTCCTTGTGGTTTATTTTTAAAAAAAAATTAAAAACTGGACGTGTTTTAATGCCAACTAGGGATCATCTATTATTTGTGTTTATGATTTTCCTTTTGTTATATTTTAGTAATATGAAAAATAGCCATAAAACCTAGGTTATAAAACCTAATTCATAACCTACGTGATGGTTAACAATATTCTAAGTCACCAACTAATAGTATTCTAAGTCATAAAACCTAGGTCCTAACCTATGTAACCTAGGTCATAACCTTACGGCGGTACTTAATGATAACCTAATTGACTAACTACTAATATTGTAAGCCAATAAACCTAGGTCATAACCTACGTAACTAACTAATGAAAACCTAGGTCATTAAACCTAGGTCATAACCTACGTAACCTAGGTCATAACCTTACGGCGGTACTTAATGATAACCAAAGTCACTAACTAATAATATTGTAACTAACCAATGAAAACCTAGGTCATAACCTACGTAACTAACTAATGAAAACCTTGGTCACCAACTAATAGTACCCTAAACCCTAAAACCTAGGTCATAACCTTGCAGAGGTACTTAATCATAACCTAATTCACTAACTAATAATATTGTAAGACAATAACCCTATAACAACTAACAAGTTACTATTTCCAATAAACCTAGGTCACTAACAATTTTCTAGATCAATAATAATTCTCTAAGACAACAATATAATATATTTCATGTAATTTAAAAAGCATATATTTGAGCAACACTTACTTGAGTGACAGAGGTTCACTTCAGAAAGCCTTGAATTAAAACCCGAAATCTAGAGAGAAGTCAGAGAACAAAAGCTAGAAAGATGCGGAAGTGGAGAGCAAATGCTGAAATGAGGGTTTATATAGGCTAGCAGGGTCTAGGGTGGGCCTGAATCGCGTCCTGGGTCGACGTGAGTAATCACATCCTGGGCCGACGTGAATGCAGCAGTAGATCCGTAATTAGTTTCAAAACTGCAATATTTTGATATTTTTTTATTAAAATTGCTATATTTTAATTTTTTTTGCCGTATTGCCATTACTCAATCTAGCTGGATGTCCTTAATATCTTCCTTTTTATGATCTTCTTTTCTGGTTGTTCATTCCTTCTCAATCTTTTATAAGCAAGGGCCTGTTTGGTCCCTATATCTAATGCCATGTCTTGGTTTGGCTTCATCAAGTTGGAATAGTAGGGAACAAGACTCAAAAGCATGCCAATTCAGATGAAAAACCAAATAATATACCTAAAACATGGGTGAAAGTAAGTTGGACTCCGTCAAAGACCTATGATCCAACTCATTTAAGGACTCACGTGGTTTGATTTATTTAGCAAAAAAAGTCATGCTCAAACATTTTTATAAGATTTTTTTAGTTAAATAAGTCATTTTGTAAGTCTTAAAAAAGTCTATTAAATCTAATGGGTGGACCTATTTAGCTAAAATATCTTTTTAATTAAAATATTATTACTAATATGATATATAATATTATAATTATTTTAATAAAATTACAAAAATATTTTAGTGGTTTAATTATTTAAATTATTTTAATATTTGGAATAAGTTAATTTCTATATGTATATAAAGATAGTAAGAAAATGAGTTCTTTTCTTTTGGTGAGACTTAAAAGGTTATTGTAGTCTTTTACATGTAATATTTATAGACAAATTTTGATAATATCTTATGATTTAAAAATTATCTTATTATTTTTAATGAAAATATTTGCTTTGTTAAATAAATAAAAAGTAAACTATGAATACAACACATCCAATATTGAGTATCAAAGAATTAACATATGTAAGTTATTGGTTTACACTCTAATATATATGTCAATGCATAATAATTTAATTATTATGTAATATTTTTTGCATTTTAATATGAAACAAACTTTTAAATAGACTAACATGTCAAGTTGAATTTATAATAAAGGTCATGTCTAGAGAGAAAAAATAGACTCATGAAAAATAGACAAATAGCAAGATTGAATTATAAAAATATAAAGTAGCCAAAATAAATTTAGGTAAGACTTGACATGATCAAGTTCATTCTATCATTTCTAACTCACTAAAATTGATTTAATAATGAAAGATTGGAATATATAAAATGTATGAGGTAATAGGTTCAAACCTCAATATTATTATTGTACACAATAAAATAAAATAAACAATATAGCTAAAATCTGCCGACCTAAATTTCTCTACGTAAGTTGGTCTAGTATGAGATTGAGTGCGTGTATATTTTCTTCGTTACATTGGCAAGAGTTTATAATTTCACTTGATAATATTTTGTCAAGAATGTGAGTGGGGTGTCTTATATAATTAAGTTAAGACTAGTAACTTTTGTTGAACTATAGGAACGTATATATTAACTTTTTAATAAATTTCTGTATTTAATTTAATCTATTTGACTTAACTTGTATATATTTTCTAAAATCATTAATATTCAAAACTTATATTGGATTTAATTAAATCAAATTGAGTTCGGGTTCCATTTGATTGAGGGAATAAAGCTCTATTTATACTCTCTTTTTTATATTTAAAAGATTCATTGTTAAAAATTTATTTGAAAAATCAAATTACTTATCACTTGACCAACTAATGTTGTAGGTTTCTTTAATGCACCAAAAATTAAAGACTATTAATATATAAGGACTAATTTGAAAAGAATTTAAAGTGCGATAATTTTTCTCTAATAGCATTTAAAGTCTTAAATTATGAATTTCTATATACACAAGTAGTTGATATGAATGAAATTGGATTTAAACCCTTAAACAGGATTTAGGTTTGAGTCTTATAAATAAATAAAACTTGATTTAAAGTAGAGATCTCATGGTCTGTTAGATTTTTTGGTAATTTTGTTATTAACAAAATTAATTGATACTTTTTGCCTGTAATATGATAATCCAAAAATAAGAACCGAACTGTATTTTCAGATTAGTCCTCTATAGCCAGATTTTGTTCCATTTCAGTTCAGTTCAGATAAATTTTTCTGATCCCGTATTTTCAAAAATAATTAATTAATCCGTAAAAATGAAAGCCGCATTTTTACATAAGAATATGCTTTTGTAACTCATTTAGTTATTTCCTGTCTCTGCCTTTGCCTAAATGTCTTAGGTATAGAGTGGAGTTGAAGTTGTGCATTTAATATGAAGTAACTTCCGGTTGCTTCACTTACGGGTAAGAACGAAGACTTTGGAAATTAGGGTCTCCTTTTGTTTTTCGTTGCAATGAAGTCTTCTATATTAAAGGCCCCAAAATTTTCTCAGCAAAATTGTGGAACTACACCCTTATATTGGACCCTACCACTACCATTAATTTACAGTGGGGACGCAATAATTATTCCTTACACTAATAAAGAGGGAAAAAAGCTTAGCATTCCCTCGTTTATTTAGAGTTATGGAAGTTAAACATCAACTTGCACAGTGAAAAACAAACACACACATATGATTGATGGTGCTCTAATTAAGAAACTACCCTTATATTTGGATTATAAAAATCAATGGAATAGAATGAAGGAAAATACTAGATGGTACTAGAATTATATTTGGTAACCATGGTGTTATGTGTCCTGGTTTGGTTTATCTGTTAACATTGTATCTGATAGTGGTATTCCTTGTACCATTGTTTCAATTAATGATATTACATTTCTTTGGCCGATAAAATAAAATAAAATAAAAAAAACAAAACTAGATGGTACTAGAATGAAATCAAATCAAATATTAAAGATTACTTGATTTGTCCTTAAGCAAAGTTAAAACTTAATTTTTGTGTGAAAAAAAAAATTACTTGATTTGGATCAAATATATAACTTTATATCAAAAGAAAATATTTTTTAAAATAATATATACACATAGAAACCACCAGAGTGAAAGAAGAACGAACCTAAAAAAGTTGCAATTCCGTTACATTAACAACAAAAGTCATAAAAATAAAAACATTTTAAAGTAGTACTTTTTATCATCCTTTTATTTTTACCAATTTTTATCATTAAGTATCATTTTATTTTTAAAAATGGGAATGGTGCAAAAGAACGAATTAATACACATGATGTCTGTTATGTTAGGCAGTAGTTGCTTTGTTTTTGTTATTCGTATCCCATAATAAAAAATATAAAAAATACACACGATGAACAGCGGAAACAAATTGGGATGCTACCACATGAACTGGGCTGAGGCCTACTTTGTATATATATCAAGCCTATGGGCCTGAGCGAATTTTGTACAGTCCTCTTTAGCCAGACAACAAGGGAACTACTATTCTCAGTACCACAATTGCTATGTAAACTACCCACGTGAGTAGTTTTTTGTTTCCAAAAATGCACTTTCCACAGAAAATTTATTTTCATTGTATATTATATGTAGCGAAATCATGACTCTATTGCATAGATTTTTTTCACCCCCCGCACTACACAGCGAAATCATGATTCCATTATGTATATTTTTTTGCCCCCAAACAATACAACAAAATTATACCGGATAAGTATTCTAACAAGATGAGAAGATGCTTATATGGTTTCCTAGCGTGCAACATCTATGAAGCCGTATACCTATTCGTTCATGTGTCCGTACAACATGTCTTGACCTTCAGCACTCAAGTACCATTAGGTGATGGTTATGGTTAAAGAACCCAATTAAAGATAGTTATCTAGTCAGAAACTCTTAAACAAGATTAATAGGCGTATTACTTAACTGATAATCAGAATAGGCAAGTTCATAGATCCAAGGCCCAATAAGTTCAATATATAAAGGGAAGAGCCCCCAAGGTAAAGACATTTGTTCATTTGAGTGTTCACTTGACATCATCGATAGTTTTGAACTGAACTCTTACTTAAGCGTCAAAGTGCCTTTTGTAAGTACCCCCTTTGGACTCATATACACTAAAGATAAGCACAAGTTGTCAACAAAAGAACCATTTGCAACCGCTAGTGACTCTTACGCATAAAAGTAAGGGTACAATCTATTTGTGACAAGAATAGAAATCATGATTTTGTTGTATATTTTTTTTTGTCCCCAAACAACACAACAAAATCATATTTTCATTGTGTAAAAAAATACACTATAAAAATATAATTTAGTTGTGTATTTAGTAAAAAATAGACAAGTCATATTTCTGTTTTGTACTTTTTTACACCCCTTTTTAATTAATTTTAGATCCAAGTTACTTTTTTAAAACAATAAAATTAATTGTAAGATAATTTACCATTTTTAATAGTAATTGATATCTTCTCAAATTAAAAATTTAAATTAAATTAATTGAGTAAAAGTTACTATTTATAAACATAACCAAATTAATTATTAGATGAATTACTTTTATTAACAATAACCAAATCAATTTATGATAATTTGTTTACAATTAAAAATGGAGGGGAATGTGAAAGAGGAAGAGAAATAGTGGAGTGTCATAATGGAGAAGTGAAAGAGAAAGGAAGAAGGGTTAGGGTGTAGGAAAACTGAGAAGGATAAAATGATTATTCGTTGAGGTTGAGTAATAATTGTAGTAATTACAACGCTCAGAACTTGTTTAACTTAAGCAATAATTATCACTCAAATTTGAAAAGAAAAAAAAAAACGAGTCAATGCAATTGCACACGTTAAGTTTTTTTTTTATTATTTACAAATTTTCCAATTCTAATTGTGAATTGAACACGCCCGATTTGAGTTACACGAGATGGACAATATGTGAAACCAACTTTAATCTAAATCAAATCATGTAAACTAAACCAAAGGCAAGAACAAGAATATTCGTGAAGTGACTAGGACATCTTTGTTGGCATACGAGGCAAAAGCTATTCCGATTTCATTGGAACTTCTGTGAGACACTTGTTTGCGCGTTTTTAAAGAATATCAGCGTTTTTCTTTGACAACTCACAAATTATGTATGCTTCCACTTTCCACATACTTTAACGTAACACGTTATGGATAATTGAGCCATTAAGAAATTTCAATAATTGTCTTTTCACATCCGACAAGTCAATCTTTTATCTTTGAAAATTTCATAGAAATTCAATTTAACGGAAAAAATTACTTCTCAGTACACTAATACTAACCATAAACTGTTTTCTAAGAAACAGTATGATTTCCTCTATAAAAAAAAAACAGTTTGCTTCTTCCGGGAAATCTTGAAGCAAAGAGTTTCACCCTTGTATCACGTTTAAGGGTTGACGCTTCTACTTGAAGCTCAGAATGAGTCATTGCAATTTTTCTATAAATTGACATTGGTTCCTAAAACAACCACATCCACATACAATAGTTCAGTGTAATAATCTTTCCCTAGTCTATAGATATCAATATGGAGAAGAAACATGGTAATACAATCCTATTTTTGCTCTCTATATGCCTTGGAATTCTAACATGGAACGTTAGAATAAAGGGTTTTTTGTCTTTTTTGTTTTACTTCAAGTTTGTGTTTAGTTATGTCTCTCAAAAAATGGAAGGCATGGACCAAAACTAGAGTTAATAACTCGAATTGCGAACATGTGAAGCAGGGTTTAGACTACATTGAGAGAGGTGCAAAAGTGTGCAAAGAAGACGTAGTTTTGGTGATGGAAAAGCTGGGAATGAATGTTGAATGTGATGGTGATGATAGGATAGAGGGGTTTGGTGTACAAAGTATTGGGGAATTGTTTGATGATGAGGATGTTACTTTGTCAGAGGTAGAGCAAGCCTTTGATGTGTTTGACCAAAACAAAGATGGATTTATAGAGGCAAGAGAATTGCAAAGGCTCTTATCCTGTTTGGGGTTAGGGAAAGATTTGATGGAATGCCAAGAAATGATTAATGCAGTTGATCAAAATGGTGATGAACTAATTGATCGCAATGAGTTTGTTAAGATTGTGGAACAGAGTTTTGGGTGAATTTTTTTTTCCCATATGCTAGCTATCTTAATCTCATTTACTTGGCTAGCTTTCTTAATTTCTGTTGCATTTACAAGCTATCTCACTTTTTGTAATTTACTATAAATAATAATTTCATGTAATTCCTATGATTATAATTATAAATCAACTTTCATTACTACTTAATTGTCAAGCTCATTGGATTCTGTTTCTAAACCTAATTATTTTTATATGTAATGTTTCTCTACTACTTCCTTTACTCGTGCCTATTTTGGAAACTTCATATCATATAACACAATCTCATGTTATTGCATTGTTTGTGTTCTTCAACAATTAGTATTAACGCACACATCAAGGCCACGATGGGCAAGAGGGGTGACGACTTAGGGGCCTTAACCGGAAGGGATCCAAATATATATAGATAGATACTCCTCCGATCTTAATTATAAGATTTTTTCAATTGAGTGATATTTTTTAAGAAAAGTAGTTAATCATATATTAATTATTTGTAATATTATTGTAAAAAAAAATATCTCTCTATCAACTTAATTATTTTTCATTAATGTTTATAGAGAAAATAATTAAGTAAGGATATGTTTGAAAAAATTAGAAAAGGATTTTATAAAAAATGACAAACAAATGTATGAAAAGAGCTTTATAATTAGGGATGAAGAAAATATTATTTTATGTTATTTTTATAAATATATCGAAACATATAAGGGGAATATTAACAACACTTTCTCTAACATTATTTTTGTAACACTCTTTTTATAATTGGTTCTTTTTGTATTTCCCTGAATTATCTTAATTTATATTTTATTTTCTAACCACCTTAATTTACATCTTTGGCTTCTTGATCAGACTCTCAAATATTTTCACAAGCTTCAGTCCTTTGGGTTGACTATAAGATCCTTGATTCAGGTTTGTTCATACTAAAATTTATCATCTCTTCCAAATTGTATTATGCAAAGATAAAACGCATGTTCTCTCCCATAATTTAATTAAGAATGAAAGACATATACCATAATTTTATCCAGTTATAAACATATTACACATTATTAATACATATAGTGATATAGGTGCATAAATTTTTTGTTTTTCTTTTTATCTAGGGATAGGAGATAGAAAAAGGAATGAAAGGTATACCTAGATAATAAAAAATGAAATACGAATTTTATTAAGGTTCAAACTCTACCACTTTACGTATGGGGTATGGGGTATGGGGGATGCAGAAGCTTTAGGAGTGGTTTTCAATTTTCATTCTAATCAGGGCGATTTGGAGATTTGGTACAAGAGTGATCAGTGGGATTTTAAGGAGAGGATATTAGAGTCCATACAATGTTCATAAAGTTAATGTAAGTTGGCATAAGTGATTCTATCAGGAAATTTATACCAACTTATATTTTGTTTCAATTAACTGAACCAAGCAAGCAATCTTGATACTTGATATAAGTGATTAAGAATTCAAAATAAATTTTCATCTTTTAAATAAATGAGTTCAAATACTACCAAAAAAATGTGGGTTTGAATTTCTGTCACTAATTTTTTCTTGATGGCTATTTTATCCAGAAAAGATCTTTTAACACCCAAGAACGGTCATAAAGTCTGATGTCCTAATGCGGATGAATCTTCGAAATTCAATTTATCTAAACTTTTTTTTACAAGAAAAAAGAAAATGAGCTAATTTTTGTATACCAATAATATTTCAGCAATGCAGTGTTGAGAATGGATAAAGCACTATCTATAAGGAGCAGGACACAAGTACTTGGAATGTAGGTTGGAAGCCTCCAGAAACAGGAAAAATTAATTAAAGCAAACATTGATGCATGTGTGTGTGAATGGTAGTGATGGAAATTAATGGGCTTAGGAGTCATTTTCAAAGAAGATGAAGGTCAACCTCTTGCAACTGCTAAGCTGTTGGAAGTGCATGAAGAAAAGGCCTTTCAACTACTTTGAGGTCATTGCAAAACACTCCAACTCTTTATCCTGACTTCGTGATTTGTTTCATGTTAGTAGAAAAGTACGGTATTAAGGTTGCTCATTGTGTAGCAAAACTAGCACTTTCTACTTTCTAGTACAACCTTTTTCCTGCTCAGATTAACAATAAATGTCACACCAACAAAAAACAAAATCTACTATTCTTCATGTCCCAACTCTTAACCCCTTAAGCAACTATGCAGGGACAGAGCAATAAATATTTAGAAAAATGTTACTAATATAATTTTTTAAACCACACTTATAAATATGTTTTATCATCAACTGAAGTTTGTTAAAAGTGACCAAACTTTATAATAAAAACACAGTTACATTAATGTAACTCAACAAATCTAATCAGACAAATAAATAAAAAACAATCTAATCAAAAGCAACTTAAAAATTCGTTTGCCCCACAAGTTGTCAAGCTAAATGGGCCAATCGGCCCAATTCACACATTTAAACTAAGAATATTTATCATCATTTAAATTGTAATATAATTTCTTTATTACAAATCTAAAATATAATCTATATATTTAAAACATTTATTTATTATACATTTTAATCATAATATATTTTATATTAAAAAATATTAATTTGTTATAAATATTAATTAGTTAAAATAAATTTTACGGCTAAACCACTAGTTTTCGTTTAAATTTAAAAACACACCTTCACCAACATGATGAACCATATCAAAGTACTTCTGTTGGGGCTATATAACGGTGGCTTGCCTAATAAAAAATCCACACCATACATTAGTTACATGAATTCTCACAAAGATTCTGCTGATGAGAAGGATATTGATTTGAACAGTTCCACACAATGAATGCACACATGTTTTAATTCGGTTGCAGGAAATTGTGCCTCAATTATTGCATTCAAGGCCCATGAGAAAGCGATGTTCATAAGTCATAACAGTTCCACCCCCTCTCTTTTATTTCACCTTCTTGGACTTGGACTATTTCTCGTCATTATTTTTCATCACCATCTTCCAAATAGTTCAGAAAACCACCTATGTGTAGCAACAACCAAAACAACCCTATGCGTGAAAAGAGCACATCTACATCTACTAGCACAAAAACAACCTTATTATAAAATAAAACAAGACCATGCCCCAATTCCTGTCTTATCCTAACATTTTTCTCCCTAAAGTGTTTCGATTAGCACTATCATACACACACATTCCTAATGAATTAGCTTATACATTACAAGAAACAAAGAATGTCTAGGACATTATTTAATATCCCACTTGACTCTATTTGGCTTTAACTATTAAAAAAACAAAAAACCATATGAAGGGGAAACAAAGAAGACATGAGCCTGAGCATAGGAAGATAATAGCAATGGAATTAAATTATCATGATTATTTTTCAAATAGTTTGCAGAAGGGTCCCCCATTATGTGTGAGAAAAGAAAGGAAGAAAATCACAATAAAGACACGGGCGGTGATATCACCATCAACACAGAGGCAGTGACGCAAGGTTTACACAGTACACCAAACTCTAGCAACTATTCCTTTCTATTTGCCGCGAATGGCTTCTCCAGTTTATGTTGGACCACACCTATATTGAGGAATTTCCGGGGAAGTTTTGCAGCTTTTGGATATATAATCTGATTCTGATCTTATGTGGCTCCTACTCCAAGGAAGTCAAAAAATGGGGGTGGAACACCATCTGGGGGGTCACTATTCACCACTTTATCTCTGATTTCTGCAACACATGGTGATGATGATGGTTCCCTAGCTGTTGATGCTGCTGATGAGGAATTCAAGAAACTGTAAAAATTGGTGTTGTTGTCTAGCTGTTGTTGCATTGCAATCAAATATTGTTGGGGATAATGAGGGTAGCAACCAGATAATTGGCAATGATGATAGTGAGATCCATTGGTCCTTTCCCTGCTTCTCATATGGCTCATAGACTCTAACAATATGTCATTGCTTCCACCACCTTTCAAACCCATAACCACGGAAAATGTTAGTTAATAACACTGAAGCTAGTTACAACAACATGCTCATATCATTGTTAAGAGAATTTAAGGCAACAGAAAGATATCTGGCTTTGCATCAGTCACTTTTACAAACCAAAAGATTAATGAAATTATGAAAACAAGATATTAATTAAACTTTATTAGAATTAAAAGATAAAAAGAGCTAACAAGTTAAAGCTTAGGAATTAAGAAAACTTGGATGATGCAGCAAGAAGTAAGAGAACTATGTGGAAGCAGTTTGAATGAACTTTGAAGGAACAAAAGGATTTTTAATTAGAGGGAATAGTTAAGGAGAGAGAAAGCACACACCAGAGAAGAAATCAAATGGTGCCTGTTGTTGAGCTTGAGCAAACAAGCAACCATGTGTGGTGTTTGGCATTGCTTCTCTCCCACTAGTCATGTTTTGTGGAGAACAATTTGAGCCAAACTCAACAACCACGCCATTACCCGCAGCTACTCCATGGAAGGGTGGGAAACTAGCCATGTTATTGGTGAGTGCTACTCCATTGTGAATGGGATTGGGATAATAGGAAGGTGATGGTTCAGGTTCTGGTTCTGTGGTTGAGGCATTATCTCTGCTGCTGCTGCAAACAAAGGTTGGATTTTGCTCCACTCTTCTGTGCACAGATTGGCTCATTCTCCTCCTCCTGTAAGCACTGGATTGTTCCCTGTACTTCCTGGCCATTATAACATGCCAGTGATTCTTCACTGCATTATCTGTTCTCCCAGGGAAAAGCCTTGCAATCATGGCCCATTTGTTGCCGTAAATTCTATGTGCCTGCATTAGCCTCTCTTCTTCTTCTTCACTGAATGCTCTTCTGTTGATCCTTGGATCCAACTGGTTGAACCACCTCAGCCTACAACTCTTCCCTAATTCATATACAAACATAAATCACATCAAAGAAAGTTAAGGGAAAAAAAAATATCAAAAAAGTACAAAGAACAAGACCCATATGTATTCCTCTTTCATAAAATTTCATTTCATACATCCACAACATGAGAGAAAATGATATAAGTTGTGTTAACTAGTGATCATATTTGCACTTTGGAATTTTTCTTTCTTTTAACACCTGATCTTCCTTCTAGTTTTTCAGCTATGAGGTTCCAATTCTGAGGGCCATAAAGAGCCACAAGCTCCTTGAGCTTGGAATCTTCAGCAGGCCTCCAATGCCCTCTTGCACAAAGTTTGGAGTGTCCACTATCCACCTCTTTGGCACTGACAGGGTTCTCATTAGGGTTACTTTCTTCTTCACTGAACTTGCCATTGTTATGGTTTGTTTTCTCATTACTGTTGTTACTCTCCACAGCCCCTACTAAATCACTGCAATCTTCAAAGTTTGAAGAAAGAAACTCCCTCATGAAAGGAAAACTCCATCTTGTGCTCCCATTTCCCACCCCAGAGGCATAACCATAACCATAACCATAAACATTACTTTCTTGAGATGAAGAAGCATTATTTGAAACTGTGGCAAGAGAGAGTGACCCCATCATATCTGTAAAGACCACTCCCATTGGAGAAGGGTAACATGTGGGGACATTCTGGTTTTGTTGTGGAGAGATCATGCAACACTTGCTGCTGGCCATGACTTCATTTCATGAATTTGTGTCACAAATTTTGTTTTTGTTGTTGATGATGATGTTGGCCTGTTGGGTATCTGCAACTGTTACCATGCCATTGTACAACTCATGCGAGTAAACGATGTTTTTTTTTTGTGCTGTGGTGGAAACAGTGTTACATGAGAGAAGTAATGTTTGTTTGACACACGGTGAAGTTGAAGAGGAAAAGATTTTGCAGCCAGCGGGGGAAAGAGACTTGGAACACCACTAAGGCACTAAGTATGTGTGAAGTGTTTTTACACGAAACGTGAGTTTTTCACGCACTTCTAAGATGTATAAAACTTAAAAAAGAGAAATTGTTTTTTTTTCTCTTACCAGCAGTACAATTTTGGGAGGTGGGCCGCGAGAAAGTGAACTTTGTGAGTTTGAAGAGAAATTATTTTTATAATAAATTTACATAAATATAAAAAAGGTAAGTTTTTATCACTAAATTAGTAAAATATCTATGAATTTTACATATTTATAATTAATCTATTAAAAATTTGATTGATTCTTTTTAGTAAATTTTTTAATTATATTATTTTATTCACAGAATTCAAATGTAAGATTCAAAGGATTTAAATTCAATTTTACTGTAATCAATGACATTGTAATAAAAAAGAGATAAGGTGAAAAAAAATGATAAAATAAATCAAATGAATCTTTCTTTCATATGATACAATAAATCATATAAAAACAATAAAAGATGCAATAGAAAAAAATTTATCTATGTTTTTCTCCCTCAAATATCTTTCTTTTTTCAAAAATATTCATGTTTAAGACATGATACAAGTTAAATATGAATATTTCTTTTAACAATAATTTGATTTTTAGTTCATCAAATTTTAAAAAACTAACTTCCAGAATTAATTCACTTGACATATGAATAATATAAATAATCATGTTCATATGAATTCTATAATTCACTTGACATGTTCTAACATCTAAACTGACTAACTACGTGCACGAAACAGTCATATTTAAGAATTACTATAATTAAAAACTTTTTCTTTTAGTATTTAATATAATTATATATTTCAAATATAAATTTAAAATTATTAATTAATTTAAAACAATTTAATATCAATTAATTTACTCACAAAGTGATCATTAAAATGATTTAAAAATATTAAAATTAATTTCATGTAAGTTAAAAACAAACTGCTCCTTTTCCTTTTTATTAATGAGACTCAACTTCCAATGGTGCTTTTATCCCCCCTGACATAGTTGAAATAGCACTATTATATTTATTTTGTTATTAACTATTACTCCTCCTAAGTCAGATGAGATGCTGTCATTATACTATTACCATAATCATTCCCTGGATATGCTGCACCTCACTCACACGTGTAAGGGGGAAGAGACTCTCTCTCTCTCTCTCTCTCTCTCTCTCCATTCATGGGGTTGCAGAGTCTGTCTCTCTCTAAATTGACAAAAGATAGACCCTTCAACGTGGTGCTTACTTGTGGGTCGTGGCTATGTAGAGACACCTTTCTTTTCAAAGCAGAAGAAGAAAATGAGGACTCTAATTTTATTTACGGGTCTATCTACTATCTTTAAGATATTAATTAAAATACTGATAAAATTAATATTTATTATAAAATATAAGAAATGTAAAATATATATATATATATATATATATATAATTTTACATATTCTAATAAATATGTTTTTCTTTTTAACTTTTTAACACATGTATTCTAAGGATTAAAGGTACTGATTAATATTTATTTAATTTTTTTTCTTTGCCTTGCCCTAGCCATTGATACACAAGTAACACAAGGAGAGGCCCTGCCATGTTCATGTACACACCCTATGCCATAGCTACCCTATTCATGCATTCAGCTTTATATTCATGCATTCAGCTTTATATATTAGTCTTTCTACTACTATGACTCTCTCTGTCCATCCCCATCACATCACCAGGCCAGTGCATACAAGTGTGCATATATATATTACAGGAGTTCGGTCAGTCACAGAACAAATGCACACATATCATGTTCTCGTATAATAACCTTATCATTAATAATTTTTTTCAACCCCATTTTAAACTATATACTTACTTCCATGCAATAAAATGATTTTAAAAAATGTTATGTTTGATGGAGGGAGGAGGGAGGAGGGAGATAAATTGAGTAGAAATTATGAGTTTTACGTGAATCTTATATCTTTTATGTTTTATTTTAATTTTTATCTTCTCAAAATTTTCAACCAAACACAGCATAAGATTAATTGTCGAGTGAGTATTTCTATAAGAGCAAACTACTAGTATATTAACACCTCTTAAAAGTTTTTCAAAATCACACATAATAATTTTATTGATTTATGTTTGTAATATTTTTTTATCATATTTATATGAAATATTCATCGTAAAAAATAGTGACTAAATTTATTAAAGATCATGAGCATACATGGGATAAAAAAAAAATTTCCAATATGATTCATAGATTTAAACTTTAAATCACTTAATTAAAATATACAAGTTATTATCGTTTATGTCAACCTCCTTTATAAATGTTATCATGAAATATAAAATATACAAGTTATTATCACTTGTGTGAACCTTCTTTACAAATGATGTCATGAAATATATAAAAACATTAAAAATATAGTGTAATATATAAAAAAGTGACAACATAAAATTTTTAAACGAATTAATGTAAAAAAAATATGGTGTTGTATATAATAATAAAAAAATCAAACTACGAGTATAATTCAGATAAATTGTTGTGTATGCTAATTGATTTATGAAAAATTATCGTCAAATATTTAAGCACAATCCTACTCAAGATCAGATATAAAATTGCTAACTAAAATGAAATAATTTTATGCTAATTAGTTAATATCCTAGGAGCAAAACTAAAATATATACACAAATAATGAAAGTGGTATTAAATTAATTATAATATGATCAGAAATTCACAATTTTTTTAAATAGAAATTTAAATGAATACTGTAGCTTTCAGTTGGGCATACCTTCTCAAATAAAGCTTTTTTCGTCATCAATGAATTTTTTGGGTTATTTAAATAAAGTTGAATACAAAATATCAATTTTTCATTATATAAATAAAATAGAAGCTAATTAAACCAGTCATTACCCAAAATGAGGGCTAGTCTATCTGAAAGAGACTTTAACCTGGGATTCAGTTTAACACTTCAACCACCTGCAGTCGACCCAATAACCAAACACTTTTGCCTTTGCGAAAAGCATTAATTCGTGAATAGTTATAAACCATATATATATGTTGTTAGTACTGTTCCTGCACACATGCTGCCTCAACCAATTCACATAACAGGTCACGACAACGTCATTCTCAATACCAACCGTATACTATCTGCACCTTTAACGCGGTAATTTGTAGTATTTTTTAAATCTAGGCCTACAAAAATTTAAATGTAACAATTTTTATGAATACATATTTGATATATAAGTATATTTTTATATAATAATTTTGATTTTTAACATATTAATTTCTTAATTAACATTATGCTAACAATGTTAGAATTTTTTTTCATACATTCTTGTGGGTTACAATTATTTTGACATTTTATTTTTAAAAAAATGGCTAATATTAAGGTGATATTTGATGATACTTAAGTCTATTAGTAATGTGATTAATTATTCACAAGCTTTTTTGGATACCTAATTTTGATTGATGTGAGAAATAATGTGGATTTAATCGCTAGATATATAATGAGAGGTGTCCAATATTAATAAATAACATGATTAGATCTTTTTTTATTGTCAAATACAACTACTCGATAGGATTTATCCTATTAAAAATCCTAAAATGTGAAATGTGTGATCAAGTAAAGAAAAACTTGATTTCTCAACAATTCGTGTAATGTAAACAATTTTGATACATCAGATAGTGTTTTCAATAAGTAAATTAATTTAATCAGTGTTCTAAATGTTGGCACATTGAATACTACGGAAGTATATAAATCGTTTGTGGTTTGGGATGTAACTGATCATCATAGTTTTATGTGTTTACCTCTTGTAGCTTTCAACTTGGTTGATTGGCTCATTGTCTCTAACAAATCTTCCAAACTATCTCTTGAGGGGGAATGAGTAGGGTATGTGGTCACCTCTCTGTTTTCTAGGTTTTCTGTCTCACTGTTAATGACCTAAGTAAGAGTATTTATATTAGTCTTTGGACTCTTCTAATAGTCTCAGCCCAATTAGGCTCAACTAAAGAGCATAGACCCAACAATCTCCCACTTGCTCTTTTGAGTACAAACTTAGGTCTATAGAACCCAAGATCATGTAACTCATAAGTCATCATTAACTGAAACACCTCATCCCTTGTCTCAAGCTAGCTTGGGGATCCACCAGCTGTTATTAATCAAGGCTCCTGATAATCAACAAATGATTATCTAATTCGGTGCTACTCCACTAAAAGCCCAAACTTGAACTCCTAGATTAATAACATATATAACATGTATATGCATCATCCCTTTGTAGAGTGTCTATAATTGATTGACAAGTTTTTTGTTACCCAATCAATTATTTATTCCATTGACTATGATAGTTTCTCTGATGGATTACATGCACTGGCCAGTGTCTTCAATATCCAAGTACCGAAACATATCAAGGGGACATTTCCTACAAATTTCATATTGTTTATCTCATAAATATCGATAATTAAATAATCTCACTCCCAAAATACTGAGTTATTGGCCGTCAATAGATGGCACCTCACCTGTTGGTAAATCAAAAAAATAAAAACTATTTGATTACCTATTTATAATAAACTCATAATTAAGAGCAATCTTATAAATATAGTTAGCTGGAGATTTGAAACCTTATGACAGAAAAAACACCCTTAATCAAACCTCTCCTTGATCCTTTCAATGTGAATATTAATTCACACCAATATTTTACAATGATTCAGACAAAACCATTTCATAAAATATTGTACCCTAAATAAAGTGTCCAATTTTATTTAACAGTTGTGAATCTGTTCATCAATTATGAGAACCTATGATCATGTCCTCCATGAACGTATCCATATGATCATATACTTCACAATTGATCCAGACCTTGGTGTTTGTAAATAGTGTGCAAAATAAATGAATAATTCCTCATTTAAAACTTTCAGAAAAGATTACAATGTCATAATGTTTTGCACAAAAGGCACAAAAATAACAAAGTAAAAAAAAAGCTCCTAAAGCTATAGCAAATCCGGAATCCTCCTAAGACCCATAGATGTAACATGCCTCTCGAACACACGTGTAGGCAAACTCTTTGTAAAAGGGTCAGCAAGGTTTTCTTCCGATGCTATCTTGGTTACCATTGTGTCTCCTCTTTCAATGATATCTCGGATCAAGTGGTACTTCCTCTCTATGTGTTTTTGCCTTTTGTGACACCGTGGTTCCTTGGATTGTGCTACTGCCCCACTATTATCACAATAACGTGTGATGGGACGGCTAGCACCTGGTATCACCTGAAGATCCATAAGGAACTTCTTGAACCATGTGGCTTCCTTTGCAGCTTCTGATGCTGCATCATACTCAGCTTCTATTGTAGAGTCAGCCACACATGACTGTTTGATACTTCTCCAACAGATGGCCCAGCCATTAAGAGTGAACACATAGCCTGAAGTTGATTTTCTTAAGTCAATGTCTCATTGGAAATTTGATTCTGTGTAACCAATGGTTTCAAGACTCCCACATGAATAGACCAACATATAATCTCTCGTTCTCCAAAGATACTTAAGTATAGGTTTAGCTGCTATCCAGTGTTCCTCTCCAGGATTAGATTGGTACCAGCTTACTACTCCCACTGCATAGCAGATATTTGGTATGGTGCACAACATAACATACATAAGGCTACCTACTGTTGAAGCGTAATGCATGCTACTTATGCGTCTCTCTGCTCAGGAGTTTTAGGAGAATGCTCCTTAGAGAGATGAATCTCATGCCTGAATGGTAAAATTCCCCTCTTGGAATTCTCCATGTTGAACCTGGCAAGTATTTTGTCGATGTAATTAGCCTGGGATAATGCCCATACCCTATTCTTTCGGTCTTGTAAAAGTTTAATACCAAGAATATAATTGGCTTATCCTAGGTCCTTCATATCAAATTGCTTGCTCAGCTAGGTCTTTATGCCCGATAATACCTTTGTGTCATTTCTAATAAGGAGTATATCATCTACATAAAGCACCAGAAACAATATTGATTCCCCTTGGATCATTTTGTACACACACAGCTCATCAGGACTTTTCTCAAAAACATAAGACTTAATGGCTTGATCAAACCTAATGTTCCATGATATGGACGCTTGCTTAAGTCCATAAATGGACCTTTGCAACTTGCATACCATATTTTCTTGTCCTTTGGCTATGAACCCTTTTGGTTGCTGCATGTGGATATCCTCTTCCAAATTTCCATTTAGAAAAACAGTTTTGACATCCATTTGTCAAATCTCATAATCAAGATTTGTTGCAACAGCTAAGAGAATCCAGATGGACTTGAGCATGACAACCGGTGAAAAGGTTTCTTCATAATCCACACCTTCTATTTGGGTGTACCCTTTCGCCACCAATCTAGCTTTGAAGGTTTCAACCTTCCCGTTCGATCCTCTCTTTCTCTTGTAGATCCACTTACACTCAATGGGTCTTACCCTTTTTGGTGCATCTACAAGAGACCAAACTGAGTTGGAATACAAAGAATCCATTTCACGATTCATAACCTCAAGCCATTCCTGAGCATCAACATCTCCTAGTGCCTCGTCATAACTCGTGGGATCATCATCTTCTTCAATGATGACATCCTGATACGATTCGCCCAACAAGAGAAATCTTGCGGGTTTACGAACCAATCTCCCACTACAACTTTGCCGCACTTGTTGTTGTGCATCTATAGGATGATCCAAGTTAGGTGGATTAACAATTTTTGGAGGAACCTCATTACGTGGGTTAACCAATTCTTGATTTTGTTCTTCCACAAGTGGTACTTGCATTTCTATAGGTTTCACTTGTTGAACATCATGCTGAACTTCTGGTTCTGAATTTGGTTCCTGTGTGTGTTCAACTATAAGTATATTTTCCCTTCTTTGAACAACCATAGGAACAAAAGCTAGAACCGCCTAAGGTTGAGGTGAAATTTGATCTGAGACTAGCTCATCAAGAATAACCTTACTCCTTGGCTTATAATTTGCCATATAGTCTTCCTCTAAGAAAGTTGCGTGAGTGCTCACTATGATTTTCTTTTCTTTCGGACTATAAAACAACCAACCTTTAGTTCCTTTAGGATAGCCTATAAACATGCATACTTTTGTACGCGGGTCCATTTTATTTGGCTTCTGTTGTAAGACATGTGCCGGAGCACCCCAAATCCAAATATGATTCATGGTGGGCTTACACCCTTTCCATAATTCTATTGGTGTCTTTGAAACCGACTTGGACGGAGCTAAGTTCAAAAGGTACATAGCAGTTTCTAAAAGGCATATCCCCAGAATGAATCATAAAGAGATGAATGACTAAGCATAGATCTTGCCATTTCTTAAAGGGTTCTATTTCTCCTTTCAACAACTCCATTCTGCTGGGGTGTCCCTGGAGAATATAATTGTGAAACTATCCCCTCTTTGGTCAGGTAAGACCTGAACTCTCCAAATAGGTATTCAACCCCTCGGTCAGACCGAAGAGTCTTAATTTGAACCCCAAGATGCTTTTTTGCCTCAGCCTTGAACTCTTGGAATTTTTCAAAAGCTTCAGACTTGTGACGCATCAGGTACACATGTGATGAAATATTGATACCCGCCTTTGGCCTGGACATTTATTGGTCCACATACATCAGTATGTACCAATTCCAGCTGAAGTGTGGCATGATTTCCCTTGGCCTTAAAAGATCTCTTAGTTATTTTACCCTCTAAACAAGATTCACAAACTGGTATCGGTTCAAATTTCAAGCATTGTAAAATCCCACTATTGACCAAACCTTGTATTATATTAGAGTTAATATGACCCAATCTAAAATGCCAAAGATAAGTTTCATTGGAAACTTTTCTTTTCTTTGATAAATTAACATGCTCAACATCTACTAATTCAACATGATTAACTTCACAGGGTACAGGACTAAGGAAATAAAGACCATTAATCATTTCACCGGAACAAATAAAAGAAGATGAATTTTTTATTGAAATTGAGGAATTAAAATGAACTGTCAAACCATGTTTAATCAAACAACTAACAGAAATTAAATTCCTCTAAAAATCCAGAATAAATAAACAGTCTTGTAAAACCAAAGTTCTGCAATTATCAAAAGATTAAATAACTTGTCCCACTGCTAGTGCAGACACAAGCTCCCCATTTTCAAGCTTCAAAACTCTTTGTCCTTCACTTACAGGCAAGCTATGTTTGAACCATTGCAAAGAGTAACAAACATGGTTGGTGGCTCCTGAATCAATGATCCAATTATCATTGCAATTCTTCATTAAACAAGCTTCAATCACATGTAAATTACCCATACCTGGTTGATTCATATGTGGGCAATTTTTCTTCTAATGCCCCTTTTTTTTCGCACTTGAAGCACTTGCCTTTTGGCTATTTCATTGCAACTGGTTTGGCAACTAAAATGTCTGATTTCTTCTTTTTTTTGTTCTTGTTCCTTCCCTTGGGTTTCCCCTTAGGTTTCACAGAACTCTCACCAGCAAAAAAGGCACTACCCTGCTTGACTAGAGACTGTTCAGTACTCTCAAGCTCGTGCATCAGCTGAGTAAGGTCAATATTCATCTTATTCATATTATAATTCATCTTGAACTGATTAAAGTATTCAGGCAGTGATTGCAAGAGAAGGTCAACTTTTACTTCTTGTTCAAATCTGACCCCATGGTCTTCAGCCTTCTTAAAGTTTGCTATCATTGCTAAACAATGATCCCGCACACTTCCTCCAGGCATAACTCTCTTGGTGACTGCATTCAGCGCATTCTGCCTAGCAGAGCTGCTAGACGTAGCAAACATGTCATCAAGAGTCTGGAGCATCATTGCTCCATTCTCAATCATGCTCACTTGCTCCTGAAGGTGACTAGCGAGACTGGCTAAAATATAGTAGCGAACTGCCACATTTGCCTTCTCCCATCTTTCCTTTTCCTGCTGAAAACGTGTCTTTGTTGCCTCAGGCACGTCTTCAACAGGTTGTGCTGGCATAGGGGTAGTCAGAACAAAGTTGAGCTTTTCATATTGAAAAATAATATCCAAATTAGTTTTCCATTGTTTGTAGTTTGTATCATCCATAGGTTTTTGCCTCAAGATAATAGCTAAAGGATTGAATGAAGACATTTTCTGAAAACAAGAAAAGGAAAGGAAAAAAAACACACTAATTACAAACAAGAATAACAACAAACAAATATAGTGCTAGTAGATTCTAATAACTACTACTCGTTTATAGTTTAACAATCCATTAGTTATCTTTACAAGGCTTACGATGGGTAAGATACTTGTAAAACTAATATTGTTACTTGAGCCTTCAGTTCCATTGCCAGAGCCTCGATGAAAGGGTTAACAACTTTACCAAAGTTGAATGTATTTAACCATTGTTTACTTTCAAAATTATCTTTAGTGTATAAGTGTTGCCGACGATGGGTCATACAAAACTTTACTAAAATTTTGAAAATATTAAGGTTTAATCTAGCGAAATCCGATTATCCTTATCCGATGGGGCTTCAGGGATAACCATTTCACTTATAAACCCTCAATTGGAGCCCGTAGGTTTTAAATTAATTACTTAATTAAAAACCTTCACCCATTCAATATTTTAAAATTTTAGAATTTCCAATTTTCAAGAATTGTTTAACTTCGAGTATTCTTTGTTTGATTTCAAAAACTATGCAAGCAGCCGCAAGCCGATAAACGTGCAAGCTTAGCTTAGTGGAATTTTGAAATCATTAAGGTCCTAAAATCTGGTCATGATAGGTAGCGTGTGCTCCACACAATCATGATACATGATTGTGGTATGCAGCGTGTGTTAACACATGACCATTTTAGAAGACCCACAAATCAGTCGCAATGTAAACAGTTCTCTTAGGAAATAATCTGGATTATTTGTCTTGATTTTAATTATTCAAAATTAATTAATTCAATTATTAATCTAGATTTTTAACAAAAATCATAATAATTTCAATTAATTTTTTAGAATTAATTTTGAATCAAAATAATCCTATAATAACTATCATACTAGTTGTGGAATGACAAAATAGCTATTATGCTCATGTAATTATCAAGTTATGCAACAATATGGCACCACTTATTCTATATGACATGTTATCACAATAAGCATGTTATCAATCATATAATTCATCCACTCATAAAAATAAAGCAATTATAAATTAGACTTTAATCCATGGTTTCCTAGAGAAAAAAAATTAAAAATAAAAAAAACATTCCATCCCTTCTTGTCCTTTCTTTTAGTCCATAGGTTTTTTTTATCTCAAGCCCCTTTATGGCAACCATGGGACCAAAAGCCCAAAATACCAAATTTTGGCAAGAAAACCTAAGACAATTTCAAGGAACCTTAACTGTTTTGTCCATTGTGCCATCACTCGAACTCATCTCAGGACGAGACTCCAGGGGAAGGACCGCCTTGAAGAGAAGAAACTGTCGTCGTCAGAATCAATTGGAATGGAGCTTCCACGACCGTCATGCGCCAGATCTTTGCCGACGCGTGAAGCCCAGCCGCCTCCCTTTCCGGCTGCGCGTCCGGCCTCCTCTCCGACTGTTCCGACCGCTGTTCTTCTCGTGCTTCTGTCCTCTTCCACACCATGTGGTTGATTTCTCAAAACGACCACCAGAAAGTCATGAACATGTCCAAACAGTGACAGACGTGTTTCTTTTTACATCTTTTGGGATTAATACAACTTTTGTATAACATAAAATTAATGCTATAATGGAATTAATAAACCAAGGAGGAAACCTAATCATATGGGATTAGCCTTCTTGTTACAACCAAAGAAAATACAATCAAATCTCTACCATGAATTAAAGCCAAAAACCCAATAAAGCAATCATTTTTAATGGAAGAAAAATAAAAAGATATACGTGTGAGCATCATACCAACAATCATAGAATCATAGGTGTCATATTTCATGAAGCAAAACTAATTACATGAATAATGTAAATCGAAAACTAGATCCACATCCAAACACACAAGTTGGCTCTGATACCAATTGTTGGCACATTGAATATTGCGAAAGCATATAAACCATGTGTGGTTTGGGATGTAACTGATCATTATAGTTTTATGTGTTTACCTCTTGTAACTTTCAACTTGGTTGATAGGCTCATTGTCTCTAGCAAATATTCCAAACTATCTTTTGAGGGGGAATGAGTAGGGTATGTGGCCACCTCTCTATTTTCTAGGTTTTCTCTGTCACTGTTAACGACCTAAGTAAGAGTATTTATATTAGTCTTTGGACTCTTCTAATAGTCTCAGCCCAATTGGGCTCAACTAAAGAGCATAGGCCCAACACTAAATAAAATATGCTTTTAAAAAAATTCATATAAAATATATGTGTTTGGCATAATTTTTTCTTACAAACAAAACCCTTAAGTCAATCATGGAAAATAATGAATCAATAGTATGTTGTTTGATTTTGGTTTTGGATTGCTTTCTTGAAAAAGATTTGGTCGAATCCAATTTGATACAGTAAAATAAAATTTGAATTGGATTTGATGATCTAGTTTTTATCAACATATCCTTCGAGGGTCTTGGGACTTCCTCTTTAATTGTTAACTATCTAGTTCATATATAAAAAGAAAGAGAAATAGAGAATCTTAGGATCATATTTACTCTTCTCTTTAGTTTTACCGTGGTCATCTAGGGTAAGGTCTTAGGTTTTTCATTCTCTCTAGGAGCTCTACGAGTATAATTAAGGAGAATGCTTAGGGTGAAATTTTGCATCTCTTCGAGTGTCTTTGAAGTTCTTTTTCTCTTATTCCTCATTTATTTTATTTTCTATTTTTCTATGTCCAGCTAAACCTCTCTTTTTATGGTTTTGTATGGTTTAGGTATATTTATATGTGACATATGGATCTCTAAATTAATTGGGATTTTTAATGAAAATTTATTTTTCTTCTCTGTCTTTGTGTTTTCTTATTTTAATGCTTCTTAAGATTTTTCTTATCAATAATGCTTCTTAAGATTTGATTACCCTTAGGGAGGTTTTACATCTATTAATAAATGGAAATTTACTTTATAAATGTGTTTAAATGCAACCCAAAAAATCCTTTAGGCTAGGAATAGTCATTGAATGCTAGACACTATTAGGGATTTCTAAACTTAATCCTCGTTCCTTATAATTTCACGTAAGGAATTATTGATGTTAATTTAGTATAGGTTTAATGGTCAGTTATAAACTAAACAAATTAGAAAACTTGATAGATCAAGTAAGAACGAATTGAGCTAAAAGATAAACTTATGTTATTTTTTCAAATGATGGTGTGATTATTAAATAACTTTTTAATTTTAATTATTCATTTACAATTGTGTGGTTTAGTTTTACTTAGTGTTTTAAAAATCGACTAGTTGACTGATCCGGCCAGAGTATTGGGTTACTGGATCAATGGTCGAACTGGTGGATCACTAATTGATCCGCATGACCCAGTCTGTAGTAAAAAATATAAATATTTTATAATTCCATAACATAGATAATTAAATACCAAAATGTAAATAAAAAAAATATCATTGTCCAAGTTCAAACAAATAAGTAATAAAGAACATAAACATAAGTTAAATAAGTTTAAGTTCAACATATGTTCCTAAAAAAGTTCAATACTTTAAAGAGAAACTCACTCCTACATATACCACTTATCCACGATTGACAAAGTTCAAGGCTTCAAGTTCAAGTAGTTACTTAATTTAAAAATCAAGCACTTGGTTGAGAGAAAAAAAAAATTATTTAAAAAACAGTTTCATTACTATGTGGATAAGTTCACCAAATTGCATTTTTTTATAATATATATATGCACACACATCCTGTTACACTAAAAGTCAAAACAGCCCCTCGCCCCCCCCCCCCATGCTCGTTACAGAAAAAAAGTGGATGCAACGTAATGTAAAAGGGAAAATAGCCCCCCTCCCCCGTGAAAACAAAGCAAACCACCCGCAACACAACCCCCCCCCCCCCGCTCGACACATAAACCAAAAAACCTGTTAGCTAAGCATAAATGATACCTCGAGTGAGAGCTATGACCGCGAAGCGACTGCTCGACACAGACGAAGAAGACAAAAGCTGTGCAAACTTGGAAGGAAATTTGGAACAACGAGGCAGAGTTGAAAAGAGCCAAGTAGTTTTGAAAACCTAAAAGAAAACAACGACATTCATATGTTTGTAGTGTTTTTTTTATAAAAACAACGACCCGATCCAAATCGGCGGATCGACGATTGAACCATAGACTCGGCCGGGTCGATATGGGTGAATCCATACGAAAAGCATACCCAATCCACTAACATAACCAACCCGATCCACCGTCTAGTTCCCAATCCGACCAATCAGACCGATCAAATCGATCCAAGTTTCAAAACTATGATTTTGCTTCAATTCTCTCACTAACTCATACAAATCACCCTCACACATGATACACTCATATTTGCGTGTGTATCTAATTACTCTACGATAAGTTACACCAACTATTTCACTCATCATAATATATCACTTTTATAGTATAACGTAATTTTTGTGGATCCATAATTGAATTATAACTATTTGTGGCATTGATGTTTGTCTCAATGTTAAAATTAAATAAGAAAAAGAAAAAGCAAACAAATAATAGTTTTATAAATTTTAAAATATATATTACGATAATTTTATTATCCATAAAGGAAGTATTAAGTCATCTTTTATTAATGTAAAGTTTTAAAATTGAGTGGAGAGAGAAACTAAAGAAATTTGAGAAAACACATTTGCTGCTAGTATAATTTATTCAATTAAAAAATAATATTATTTTTTTCTAGCCTCCCGGCCACTCCCTTTGCTTACTGTCACCACCGCCGCAACCTCTTCCAATCTCAATGTTCATCCCTCTCTGCTGTTTCCCTCTCCGACCGTACCTTCACCATGGCTGTCGCCGGTGTTCAAGCAAAAAAAAAAGCCTCTTGAAGGTCATGATGGATCGAAAACGAAGAACCAAACAACCAAATCTGAGATCCAAAACCAGATCTAGAGCCCACGGTGGCCGTTGACGGCGAGGAGGCCAACTTGGAATGTTTTAGGTTGTGCCCGTGGTGGCGATGAAATCCGACTCAGTGCCTATGATGGCAATGACGGAAGGAAACGTTCTATGACGGTGGTTCACGGTGTGTTTCGCTTTGGTTCGCAGTGGATTTTATGGTTAGCTTTGATTTTCTGTTGTTGAGGACTTATAACATGAATTTCTGTTGTTGGTTTTTGTATCAATTTCTCAGAAAAAATTAAACATTATCTTCATAGCTCTATTTGTATTGGATTTTTTTGTTGTGTTTGTTCCTTTGTCTTCTTCTTCTCTATTCTCTTTTTATTGTGTATTGTCGCTTGCTATTTATCGAAAGCCATTGTGGCCATGGTACTTTTATTTTGTGTACGTTCCTGATTTTGTGTTTTGGAATTTGGTTATATGGCGTCGTAGCTGTGATTTCGTGAAGAGCCATGAACGAAGAAGATGAACGAAAGAGGAGAACGACACATTCTATTTTTTAAAATTTATTATCATGTAAGCACGTCACCATAGTCATCATTTATTTTAATTCTCGATTGTATTTAACGCATTATATTACATTATATTTTTGTTTCTTACATTGAGAAATAAATTTACCTTTTCCACCCTAGTCTTTGTCCTTCTATATAGTTCTATCATCAACGCTATTCCAAAGAAGAAAATTTCCACATTCTTCACTTCCAACATACAGACTACAGTATTACTGCTTGGTGTTTTCCATTCACAAGAAACCCAATCCAATAAAGAAAAATAAGAAGGGGGCAGAACAAGGGGAGGAAACAAGATGAGCATGTTTGTGTGTTTTCAAAATGTTCTTGTTTTCTCAATTGATTGAAAACTCAGCTAACAATATATTGTTAAAAAAAAATTGAGAGAAAACCCTATTTTAGTTTACTGCTCTCATTCTGACCTATAAAACCCAATCGCAGACGTTTTTATTAACTTCTGGCATCTGAAACAGGACGTATGGTACGGAACACATCCGTTGAACAGAAATTTTTTAACCAATTATATACCGGTGTGTTTGGATAAAAGGAATTATGTATTTTCTCTTGTCTATCTATATTTATTTTTTATCTAATAATTCTTTAAGCTCATGAAATTATAAAATTAGACATCATATATTATTGACATTTGGTAAAAAATAGGAGTAAAATAGTAATTAAATATTAATTTACTAATTACACCATCTTTTTAATAAATGCACATCTTCCTACTAAAACAAAACAAAAAAATATAACGACGCGGAGTATAGCGGAACAGTCCGTGCATCCGCACCAATTACTTACTAGTTTAGTTGAAAGAAAGTGGAAAAAAAAAGGAAAAAATATTTCTAAATTCTAATAATATTTTTAATTTTTAATTCAAAATTCTTTTTCTCTCTCATTTTTTTAGTACCTTGATAAACATAAGATTAAAGTATTATTGTATTAATTATAAAAAAATGTTAAAATTAGTTTCTTAAATATTAAATTATTCCTATATTATTTTTATTAAAAATTATCACCAAATTAATTAATTTACTACTAAATTTTTTCTAGCCAGATGTCACAATATCAATTTATCATTTTTATACCATTATTCAAATATATATATATATATATATATATATATATATATATATCATAACATTAATAAGAAAGTATAATGAAAATTAAACCCACGAACCTAATTGATACACACAAAGATGTCTGCAGTTCAATTTAGACTAATTTTAAGGAAAAAATTATCTAATTCGAAAATGAAAAAATGTGCATTATTATAGACTGGTCTAAACTAAAATAATAATGCTATTTGATTTAAACCAATCAATTATAATCTTTTTTAATTAATTATCTTTTTATACCACAAATATACTTTGGCGAGATAATTCTGTTTGAAATATTTAACTAATCATTAAAATAAGTTTAAATCAGTTCTAACAATCCTAATTAAAATAAACAAAAAAAGAAGGCATTAAAATGCTCAAACTGAATACAGGAGTAGGTGCCAGTCCTTGGAAACCTTTGAACACAGAACACCTGTTTGATGAATGCTTCTTCAGAAAAGTTGACAAAGATGCGTAGGGTGGCTGGTGCTGCCTTTGCCATTATTAGTAAGGTGCATATATGCATTGATTTGAACAAGATTTCTGAATTCCGAGATTTATTTATTTTACTTCTAGCTAGCTTTCTCATGAAAACAATCGTGTAATATGATCTAACATCGGGAACCTGCGAGAACAACATCTCATCTCCTGGTCATTGGTCAATAGTAGGATTGTACTCCTTGTTCTCTTTCAGCTTCATCTTCTGACGTAAAACCCATAAATGATGATTAAGACGTAGCTTCCCATCTAAATTCGTAAAGAATTCATTTTTTACTATTAAATTACTTTCCTTTTCTTCTGATTCGATCAAGATATCTTAGCTAGTCACATAAATTTTTTTCTATATCATAAAGATAAATTTGTTGAAGTATCTTGCATAAATAAATAAAAAAATCAATTTCAGTGTCATTTACGTGTAACGAAATACCCCTAGGTTAAAAAAAAAAAGAAAAAGAAATGAATGAAAGATCAAACCTCTAAATTACTACCCTAGCTAGCTAGTTATTACTTCACGAAATTGATTTGAGTACTTCATGAAATTAGTTACTACGACATTCGGGTTAGAAAAATATTGTCTTGATTCTGTCATGAAAGAAAGAAAAAATAATACTAAAATAATTGAATCAACACAAATACTGATAATTCATATATATCATAATTATTTTGCATGTTCTATATTTTAAACATTCCTTTGTACAAATTTATGACCAAAATTAGTACACTCTCACTTTAAAATAAAATAATTCATACAAGTAGGGTGAATTTTGGTTGTGTTGAAAGGGTGATGAATGAAATGGAAAATAGATGAAAGGTAAGAAATGAAAATAGATGAATTGTTTGTTAGTAATAAGAGAGGTGTGAAAGGAAGAGAAAATGTGATAAGTGAAACACTTTTAACTTTTATTGTAGAATGAGAAAAATGAATAAAAATTGTAGGTTTGTAAATAATGTTTTGTGAAGGTTTCAACTTTTAAAATTATGTGATAAAGACATTTTTGTTGTTGTTTCATGATAGTTCAAAATGTCATTTGTAATTGTTTATCAAAATTGTGTTTTTGGGGGTGTCTCTTGAGTTTTTATTTTTACTTTTTAATATTTTTGAATGGTCAAAAACGAATCTAATCACTTCAATTCAAATATTTTTTCTCTTTTACACTTCTTTCATCTTAATTAAATAATCTTACTTTTCATTCTCTTTTTGCTTTCTTTTAACTTATTTTTATTTTTCATTAGTCATTTTCTTATATCTTTGCCAAACACAATGTAAGTAAATTATTCTTTGAGTGAGTAAAGGATTGCATTGTGATCATCTGACAAAGAGGTTACCATATGTTTGACTTGTAAATTTCTTTAATTTTATAAATATATAATTCTAAAATATTATTTTTTATTTTTAAATATTTATAAAAAAAATTATCACTTCTTACACAATATTTACAAATAAAATAAAGTAATAACGATATAATCATGTATAAAAATAAAAATATTTTTAAACATACATGCCTAACCGTTCATGTGTTTCTACTCAAAACAAAAGGACAAATTGAGCAAGAATGGAAAAGTAAAAAAATGATAAACTTAGATAAAATACTTTATATGTACTGTTTGTGTTCCTCTTCAATTAGAATTAAAGTTTTAGATTTGTAATCAATGTAATAAAGGTTTGTATTAAAGATTTGTGCAGATTTAAAAGGTAAAACTTTTTTTTTTGGTAGATTTAAAAGGTAAAACGTCAATTCTGTTGGGTGAACAATACATGAGGTACTGTATTTTAGTTTTGTAAACAAAAAAATCATCAGCCTTTCGTTTGGCATCAGGAGACGGAGAAAGGAAAGAGCTTGTTAACCTTATTGGCTTAACTGATGCTTGAATTTTATCAAAAAATTTTGATTGAATCAATACCACTTGTATCAATAATTTTTAATTATGCTTTATGCAGACTTAATCTAATTTTACATTCAGTCCAAAAAGATGTCTTTTTAGTCAAATGAAAAAAATCTTTTTATTATATTATATTATATTTTCTTTCTTTCTTTTTACTTTTTTACAACTTGACAACTGAAAAAAAAAATTCTTCTACCAAATGACCTAAAAAACTATATTACTTTTACTTTATTTTTTATTTTTTATTTATAGAACTTCTACTATGTTTTCATTCTTTCTTTTTCTTTTTTTCCAAAATCAAACATATCATAAATATTTTATGGTGGGACATGGTTCCTCAAATTTAATATGGAAGCAAAAATAAAAAATGTACAAAGGATAAAGATAAAGAAAAATACAATAATCTTTTAACATGGGAAAATCTTTCTTAATGTAAAGAAATAAAAACCCATAGAACACTAGTTCTGAATCAAACTTGAAAAAATGGGTATAAAATATCAAACTTCACAAACAAATGGTGGTACACTCAAACCTCACCTTCAATGTTTGTATTCACTCAAACTTTCCTAAAGATGTCTTACTCTCAAACTTATCTATAGAGGTATTTTCAAATTTTCTCTCTCTTACTCCACGACTCTCACATAAGCTATCCTTATATAAGAAATGAGGGAATGTTCTAGATCATAAATTATGGAGAAACATTGAACAACTCAAAGGGTGTGACCCTTGAGCCTTGCACAAAGTGGGAGTTCCAACACCTTGGGACTTTCACCAAGCTTAAGTCTTGCACCAAGCATTGAAGGAAGGAACAACTCCTAACAAATTTCCCCCTTCTGACTTCAATGCGTTGGGTTTAGAAGCCCCGACACCTTCACAATAGTTTTCAAATTTTCTTGCTGGTATCGACTTCGTCATCGTGTCAGACCAATTAATGTTGGTGTGTACTTTGACGAGTTCGAGTTGTCCATCTTCCATCACATCACGGATCCAGTGATGTCTCACGTCAATGTGCTTAGTGCAAGAGTGATAGGTCGAGTTCTTTGCCAGATGAATGGTGCTTTGGTTATCATATTTCAGCTCATACTTGTCTTGTTAATGGCTGAGTTCAGAGAAAAATTTCTTTATCCACAAAATTTCCTTGAAAAACATCAATCATGGCTATGTACACGACCTCGATTGTCGAAAGTGCCACATATTTCTAAAGTTTTGATTGCCAAGAGACAACTCCTCCTACAAAAGTCATCAAATAACCAGTCATCGACTTCCTTGAGTCAGAATCTCCCCCTAAGTTAGCATCCGTGTAGCCTTGCAATACGACTTCACCTTCTCCAAATCAAAGGCATAAATTTGTTGTTCCTTTAAGATACTTGAAGATCCACTTCACTGCTTCCCGGTGTTCTTTGCTGGGATTAGACAGATACCGGCTTACCATGCCTACAACATTTGCCAAGTTGGCTCTTGTACAAACAATTGCATACATCAAGCTTCCGATGGCAGACTGATATGGGATCTTTAGGATCTCATCCTTTTCTTCATCTGATCTTAGACATTGTTTCTGGCTCAGCTTTATGTGTCCGAATGAGGGGGTGCTTGCTATTTTGGCTTTGTCGATGTCAAATCTCTTTAAAATCTTCTCAATGTACTTTTCTTGACTTAGCCACAATAGCTTTCTTTGTCAGTCTCTGAGATCTTTATTCCAAGAATCTGTTTTGCATGGCCGAGGTTCTTCATTGCGAAGGAAGACTTCAATGCATTCTTCAAGGTGGCTATTCTCGTTTTGTCTTGCCCTACAATCAACATGTCATCAACATATAATAATAAGATAAAAAAGTCTCTAGCCTCATACCTCTTAACAAATACGCAATAGTCAACCTCTATCTTCACAAATTTGTGTTCAGTCATAAAAGATTCAAATTTATTATGCTGCTGAGGTGCTTGCTTCAGACCGTATAAGTTCTTATTCAACTGACATACCAAGTCTTTACTTGGGGCTCGAAACATTTTAGGTTGCTCCATATATATTTCTTCTTCAAGGTCATCCTGAAGGAATGTTGTCTTCACATCCATTTGTTTAACTTCAAGGTCTAATGATCCCGCCATGGCTAATACAGTTCAAACCAAAGTCATCTTCACCACAGGAGAGAAGATTTCTTCAAAATCAACTCCCTTCTTTTGGTTGCATCCTTTCACTACAATTCTAGCCTTGCATCTCGACTTTTGGCTGTTCTCGTCATGCTTGATTTTATACACCCACTTGTTTCTTAAAGCTCGTCTTCCTTGAGGTAGCTCGGTCAACTCATACATATGATTTTAATGCAAGGACTTCATCTCACAATGCATTGCCTTTTCCCATTCTTCTTTATCTAAGCTCATCATGGCCTTATCATAACTTTGAGGTTCTTCATCTTCAGCAACAACAATGTTCATCAGGAGGACACCTTGTAGAAGTTCGTCTCACTCGCGCAGAGTGTTCTAGTTTGTGCTTCAGGCTGAGAACTCGGCTCATCATGCTTATCTTGGATCTCAACATCAACTTCAATAGTTGGCTCTTCTTGTTGCTGGTCATATACTTCATTTTCATCATTATTTTATCCCCATACTTTAGCTCGGACAAGAGGGATGAGTTCTTCACTTCAGACAAAAACTCAAACTTTGGGTTTCAAGATGTCTTGAATAGTCTCCTTCTCATGAAAGACCACATATCGACTTCTCACTATCTTCTTGTTGATTGGATCCCAAAGTCTGAATTTGAATTCACATCTCGGCGAACTGAGGTAAATGCACTCTTTAGTCTTCACATCAACATCACCCTTTCATCTTTGGGATATACACGAAAGCTCGACATCTAAATACTTTTAGGTGATCATAGGCTGCTTTTCGACTTGTCCAAATTTCTTCAGGAATTTCTCCTTCAAGTAGTCGTGATGGTGAGAGATTTATCAAGTTCACAACAGTTCTAATAGCTTCTACCCATAATGATTTTGGCAATCCGACATGGGATAGCATGCTTCAGACCCTTTCTTCAATAGTTATGTTCATTCGTTCAACAACTCCATTCAACTGCGGATTGGGGGGCATATTTTCAAGTCGGATCCTGAACATTCTACAATAAGCATCAAATGGGACACAGTACTTACCACCATTGTCAGATCGAACCACTTTCAATTTCTTACCGTTCTCCCTTTCCACCACAACATGAAATTCCTTAAAGTCTTGGAGTACCTAGTCTTTAGATTTCAAAACATATACCCACACTTTGCGAGAATGGTCATCAATAAAAGAAACAAATTATTGAACTCTGCCAAGTGATTTTTCAGACATGAAGCATACATTAGTATGGACGAGGTCAAAAATATACCTGTGTCATGTGGGTTGATCCAGTCTCACAAATGAAACCCTATATGCTTTCCAGCTACGCAGTGCGTGCAGCTCTCCAGCACTTGGCCCTTCAACCCGGTCAAAAGTTCTTTCTTGTTCAGAAGTTGTATTCCTTTCTCACTTATGTGGTTGAGACGTTTCTGCCACAGCTCCATACTAGGTGTATTTCGGACTAAGTTGACTTCACCACCATTGATCTTTCCTTGCATCACATATAAGGAGCCTTCATTCTTTCCTTGAGCAACCACCAAGTTTTCCTTGCCCAATTTCCATATACATCCCCCGAGGAAGTTCACTAACCCGGAATCATCAAGCTTACCTGCCGAGATTAGATTCAATCGCATGTCTGGCGCATGCCTTACATCCTTCAACACAAGTCAACACCCGACATCCGTGGTCAGGGTTACATCACTGACACCAACAATCTTGATGGTCACCTATTTTCCATTTTCACTGCTCTATAGTCACCACCTCAGTAAGAAGAAAATAAACCTTTGTCTGGGGTGACGTGGAAGGAGGCACTTGAGTTAACAATCCAGGCACAATCATCATAAATAATGTTCAAAAAATTATCTTTGCCAAGTAGGAATATCTCGACTTCGACATTGGCAACCACCACATTGGGGCTATTATCTTCTTTCTTCTTCAGTATAATTTGATCCAACTTCACAGTACCATTCTTTTTTGTCTTTTTTTATAATCTTGTAGTTAGACTTCTTTTGGCTAGGCTTCCCACAATAGAAGCATTTCAACTTGTACTTTGGCCTAGATCGGCCTTTGGACTTGTCAGGACCCCAACTCCTGCCACAATCCCAGGAGTCAAACTTTCCATTGTTCTCAGCAACGTTTGCCTCAAACATGTTGGTTGCACCTATTCTGTTCTCCTGGATTCTTCATTCAGGAGGCTATCATTCATGACGTCCATTGTCAACTTTTCATCTAGGGTCAAGTTGCTCAAAGTCACCACTAGGGTATCCCAACTTTCTGGCAGTGAACTTAGAAGCAACAAAGCCTATAGCTTGTCATCGATCTTCATCTCGATTTTTAAGAGTTGGTTCACAATGCCTTTTGTAGGTGTTGAGGTATTCAATCATGCTCATGTCGTCTTTGTATTCCGGCTTCACAAGTCAGCGAACCAAGTGTGATTTTTTTCCTAGGAGTCTTTTTCTGTATCATGGATTCCAACTCCGTTCGCAACTCGTACGCGTTGGTGAACTCGACAACGTGCTTAAAGAGGCGTCTATCAATGTATTTTCTAATCATGGCCACGACCTTGCGATTTAGGACTTTCCATTGTTTTTCAGTCTTGCCTTCTGGCATTTGGGCTTGTACGATGGATTCATACAGGTCTTTGCAATATAAAAGATCTTCCATCATTGCTCTCCAATAAGTAAAGTTGTCAACAGTCAACTTGAACATGTCTCTGTCATGGGCCATGCCACTGGTCTTCATCTCGTCTACTCAAAACCCTTTGAACTCGGACTCTGATACCACTGTTGGGACGTGGTCCCTTAGATTCAATGTGGAAGTGAAAATAAAAAATGTATAAAGGAGAGAGATAGAGAAGAGCACAACAAAAAGTGAAGAAGTAAAAACCTCACATACAATGGTGGTATTCACTCAAACTTCCCTAAAGAGATATTACTCTCAAACTTCTTGCTAGATGTATTCTCAAATTCTCTCTCTCTTACTTCACAACTCTTACACAAGCTATCCTTATATAGGAGAAAGGGGGAATATTTTAGATCATCAATTATGGAGAAACATTGAATAACTCAAAGAGTGTGACCCTTGAGCCTTGCACCAAGTGGAAGTTCCAACACCTTGAGACTTTCACCAAGCTTGAGTCTTGCACCAAACATTGAAGGAAGAAACAACTCCCAACATTTTCAACTAAATATGTGGAGATAAACATGGATGTTGCCATCGATGGAGGATGTTTTCAATTCTGTTTTGTTGCAAGTAGAAGAGGTGGATTAGTTACAAACAATAAATGTTGTTGGGCCATTTGGGGAGACACTCGGTTAAACCTTTTCAATTCCCTATAGGCCCTTATATTATATTCTCTCGTATATAAGGACAAAGTGGATAACTAAGTTGGTTTCCAACCTGTGAAACCCAACGGAAAGAGATTGAGCAATCTTCGGTACCCGTATGTTAATATGGTAGATGGATTCAGCTGAATTTATGCACCAAGTAGCAGCAGAAGGAATATATTTTTCTTCCTATTTTTACCTCTATAAAAAATGGTCTTCATATATAGTGTCTTAAGGATATTGAGTAAGAAACTAAACAAAAACTATTTATTATTTTCTTAGCCAATGTCTTTAGAACATAAAAACAAAATCACAGATAACATCATTTTTTATCTTTTAATAAAAATATTTACTTTTAAGTTCCTTAGTCAATATCTTTAAAACACTTGGTTAACATTTGCCTAAAAAGAAAGTACTCTCTTTGGCTAGCTAGCTGTTACTTATTGTTTTTTCCATTCTCTTTTTACTCCCACAGTTCCCATGTTTACTCTTTTTTTTTTTTTTTTGATGCAGTGCCTTTCTCCCAACTTTGGATACCCTCTGTTCAATTCAGTCAAATAAGGTGTTAGAACCTGTAATCCAGTGAGGGAAATTGCTATGTATAGAAAGAGGATTGTGATTGTGTAGTATTGTCAATTATACAGTAACATATCCTTAAGACCTTAACTATCTCATGTTAAACAAGTATATAAAGAATAACGTTATTCTCACAATATTGTTTATAATATTTTTCTATTCTTTTCTTATATCTCTTCGAAGGGATTCAAATCATTTGTCTTCAAATTTTATTATCGTCCTTGTTCCACCAATAAAAAAATTGACATTTCATTTAAAATAATTCTATTTAAGGGTATGTATGAAAATTGAAAAATACAAGTGAATAGTTTAAATGAGATATCAAATAGAGTAAACACTAACTTCGCTGTCCACACGCCTTATTTCTCTTTATCTTTTTGTTCTTGTGACATCACATTACCAATTTCATCATTCATCTATCTCTCATCTCTTCTTATCTTTATATCTCTTGGGTATCAATGAACCTTTTTCCCTCTCTTTATTTTAGAAAAACCAACCAAAATTAGAAAATCTAACTTGGTTAATTCCACATATTGGGGGCGGGGATTATGTGATGCAAAACCAGAGATGAGTTGCTTGGATATTGTAAAATTGCCTTACAAAATTCTGCAAGATAAAGGATACAGTAGTCCTATACTAAAAATCTGTTGCAACATTAGTTAAGAGACTGCATTTACTCCATATGTTGATGCATTTATCTGTATGGAAAACATAGACCACAAATTGTTTGAAAGATTTTGAAATATTGCAATTCATGAAAGATCAATTTCTGCATGTACTCTTGCTCCTCATTAATCAGAAAGTAACATTTCATTGTAAAATATAATTTAAAATCAAAAGTACCGAATATGTAGACTCACGAGTGTCAAGTATATAGTAGGGATAGGCATAATGTCAAGGGATAATAAACTCCTTTATTCTAAAAGGCATGTTACCAAGCTTACATTTCTTATACCGTTTTTTACAAGAAAAAGACAGAAAAATCATGTAAGTTTCTTTTTCCCCCCATAGAATGAAGGTATAAATGGATTTTTTTTAAAAAATCTTTGAAGGAATAACCTTATTAGAGATTTATGCATTGAATTTATTGTTTCCATATTAGTGAATAATATGCACCTTTTTTAAGTTAAATTTTTAACAAATGATCATAAAATGTTTGTAACGAGCAACTATTTTTGTGTATGGCCAAGTATAGTTGGGGACAGAGAGGACTATGTAACACCACAGGTACTTGTCACATGATTTGAAGCTTGAAATGGAGATGAAGTTAATTTTCCAAGCCATGAAGCCTTTTGAAATGACAGCAGTTGGCACTTGGGGAGATTGCTTTTTGTGTGTGCATGCACAAGTGGGTACACTCCAGGATATGAAAGTGAGGTTTCATGTAGAAAAAAAGTGATATTGGTACCCATCCCCCCAATTAGTCCATGTGCTTAAGTCCTTTTATTGTGAACACATTTGAAGAACATGGTTTTGGGGAGTGACCCAAATCACAATGTGAAATTGTCTCCAAGACTTATGTGCCTAAAAGTGTATAAATATGAAAAGGGTCAGAAAATAATGGGCCCACCACATTAAGAGTAGGGCTGGTCCATAAGATTCTGTTGAGGCTCTGCCTTTGGAACTACTTGAAAAATCACAATAGCATATAATCTAATGTCATCGGCCCCCTCCCTCTCCCTCCAACATTAGATGCTGCATCAAAGGAACAGGACAGATCTAATTGTATCTTGCAAAATTGAAATCACATACTGAGCCAGAGACAGAGGGAGCATAAGTAGTTACAAACAATAAAACAAAAATGTTTTGCCTTTATACTTCATATTGATCTGTTGGATTTCAATCATGCATCCAGTTAGGCTTGTACTCTGGCAGCACAAAAGAATAAGAAGCACAAACTATGTTCCGTATGGTTCTTGTAAAATTCTCCTTTTCTTGTTTGGTAATGTGTGTAACTTTTTATTACCACAGTCCACAACACTGCATGGCTTGTTTCAACTTTCAAGGGACAAGGAAAATACTAATAAGATTTTTGCTACATAATTTTTTTAATTGAAAGCTCAGATTAACCTCCAGAATTCAAACATGAATTGCCAGTTTGCCACCCTCCTTGAGTGTCCACTCTCTTTGCTTGTAATTAGAGGTGGAAATTAATTGAATTAGACTAGACTTTATAATACCTAAATTTGACTTGATTTGCAAATTAAAGGTTAGAATCTTACCCATTTTCTTGAAATAGACTCCTTTTATTAAGGCCATATTTGCCATTTTCAAAAGTTTGGTATGATTCAAAAACCTATTCAAAAACCTATTTTATGTTAAAGCTTTTTAAATATGTAAAGAAACTACTTTAAATAACTTAATAAACTAACAGGTAGTACATAGTTTTTGTTATATGAAAATGACCAAATTTATGTCTATAAATAAACAAACAACTACATTATTTCAAAAGGGAGGATAAATTATCCTAGTATAATTTATACTAGCTATTAAATCATCAATATTTTTTTAAAATGTGAATTTAAATCATCAATATTTTTTTAAAATGTGAATTTTATCAATGTAACCGTTAAATTATAAATATATATTAGCTTGATTTTTTTGTCTCAAAATTTGTTAAAATTGAATAAGAAAAAAGTAATCAAATCAATCATATTTGTGTATATATTTTAAAAGTATTTATTAAGTTAATTTTTATGTTATGGTATTAAATAAATATAACATTTTATAAATCTGATTAGTGAAAAGAACTTTCGATTTATGGGATGAATTTTGGGATAAAAGTGTCTAATTAAAAGTTATTTAACAGTATAATACAATACTAGTTAAAATGTTATAGCTAGTCTTACGTAAAAATATTATTAACATATTATTTAGAAAGAATGGCCTATTAAGCCTAAATGATTTTCTAAATATCTTAATTAAAACACAACTTTTTTCAGTTAAATAGGTTTTCATAAATATTTACCGTAATTTAATAAACCTAACTTAGGTTGCAGTAATGAATGTGAGTTAAATCATAAACTCTTTGTAGTTAATTTAATTTTTTTTATCCCTACATACAATTCTGAGACGTTTTTTTCCATTTAAAAACAAAACTAGGTAAATTGCATGACTACACTGACAAAATTAGTTGAAAAGTTAATTAAAACTCAATGACAAAAAGCTTTTAAGGTAGTTTCTCAAATAATAAGTGTTCGATAAAGTTAATTATTATAGTAATTAGAAAACATCAAATGACATATTTAAAATAGATAATAAAGAAATTGAATAAATATTATAAGAATAAAAAAGAAATAAAATATAAAAAAGTTAAAAATCAACGTTATAAAAATTATCACTTTAAATAATATTTCAAAAAAATAGAAACTACTTAAAAAAAATTTGTAGAACAATCAAACAAATTTTTCAATTAATAAAAATACTAAAAATTATCTAAAATACTTGTCAAACTTAGTCTATATCTTCCTAACTGAACTTTCATAAATAATAGTTGTAGAGTTTTGGCTTCAATTCTAATTCCCGTTCAATTGTGATTAAACATTGCTGATCAAATTTTGAATAAGCAAATGATAATTTATATATACTTATATAGTAACCAAAACAAGTGATCTACCAAATAATTTTTACGTTCCAAACTTTCAGTGGTTTAATCTAATCGATTTTCAAGGGGAATGCTTGCTAAATGAGCATCTAAATAGTCTTGATAAAAGAAGCATTTGTGCTTTAATGATTGCTTGTATTGACTTAATAGTTAATTCGGTTTGAGTATTACCAACGAGCTTTTGAAATAATCTTAACAAGAAAAGAATTAACGATTAATTAACTTTATAAAATAGACAAAATAGGTGAATAGTAATGATTTCACATCTTTGCTTAATCGATTTTGAAAAATTATAATTAATCAAGTGAGCTTCAAAGTAAAATAAAACAAAGAAATACACATCAACATCAATATCAACAACATCTTTAACCCAAGTTAATTGGAGTCAGTGGTAGATGAACTCAATGATAGATACAAAAAAGTTGTAAAAAGGAGAAATAAGACAAAAGAAAAGAAAAATAAGATAAAAGAAAAGAAGGGTGGAAGTAGGAGGGGAAAAGTGAAGAGGAAATGAACTAAAAATGGATCAATCTGAAACATAGAGATAATAACGGGTATAACCCTCCACCAAACTTATAGTTTTTCTCGATTCCGTCCTAAGACACATCTTTCGCCAATTTATATCCTACTCCGTTAAGTCTTGTTTAATTACATTTTTTTCATATAAGTTTCGGTCTACCTCTACCTCTCTTTGTGACGAGCTCTTGGTAACAAACTCTTGTTCTTACAGGAGCATCCAGGGGTTGTCTCATTATGTGTCCAAACCACCTCAATCTATGCTCCTTCATCGTTTCACTCACCTGTACTAATGCTACCTTTCATCGAATATCTTTATTTCTTATCTTATTCATATTTGTATAACCACACATCTATCTTAACATCCTCATTTCTGCTACCCATATTTTATGCTCATATTACCTATGTGCTGGCCAACACTCAACTCCATATAACATTGCATGTCTTACAACTGTTCTATAGAATTTTCCTTTTAGCTTAAGGGGAATTTTGCAGTCACACAAAAATCCAGATGCACTCTGTCATTTTATCCACCCTGCTCTGATTCTATGATTTACATTCTCATCAATTTCTCCACCTTTTGACCAAGTAGATGCACAGGGTCTTGATCATCATCTCTTCCCAGCAAAAACTCACACTTCATATATTTAGTCTTGCTCTGACTTATCGTGAATCCTTTAGACTCCAAAATATTTCTCCACAATTCAAGTTTCCTATTAACATTGTCTTTGGTCTCATCAATAAGTACAATATCATCTGCAAAAAACATACATCATGACACTTCCTCTTGAATATCTTTTGATATTTCATCCATCACTAAGGCAAAGAGATAAGGACTAAGAGTCGAACCTTGGTGTACACCTACCGTGATAGGAAAATTCCTTGATGTCCCATTACAAGCTTTCACACATGTGGTATCCCCATCATACATATCCTTGATTGTATTAACATACTTTGATGATACTTTTTTCTTTTCAAGAGTTCACCATAAGACTTTTCTTGGGACCCTATTGTATGCTTTCTCAAGATCTATGAACATCATATGTAAATCTTTCTTCTTTTCTCAATACTTTTTCATTGATTGTCACATCAAGAAAATAGCTTCATGGTACATCTTCATTGCATAAATCCAAATTGTTTTACAGAAACCTTAGTCTCCTTCCTCAAATGATGTTCAATAACTCTCTCCCACAACTTCATAGTATGACTCATGAGCTTAATACCTCTATAGTTAGAACAATTTTAGATATCTCACTTGTATTTGTAAATAGACACAAGCATACTTTTCCTCCACGCATCATACATCTTATTTGTTTGAAGAATCTTATTGAAAAGATTGGTCAATCATTTTATTGCCACATCTCTCAGGCCTCTCTACACTTCAATAGGGACGTCATCGGGTCTCAATGCTTTATTATTCTTTATTCTCTTTAAAGTCTCATTAACTTCATGTATATTAATTCTTCTCACAAATCTTCTATTCAAATAATTAAAAGCGTCCTCCAAGTCAACCTCACTTTTATCGTCATCCTTATTAAAAAGTTTGTTAAAGTAGTTTAGCCATCTTTCATTTACATCTTCATCTCTTACCAAAAGAGTTTGATTTTCATCCTTGATGCATCTAACTTGGGTGAGGTCTTTACTCTTCTTATCCCTCATTTTTGTAAGTTTGTGTATACTTTTTTCACTATCCTTGCTTCCAAGATTTTTATACAAATCATCAAAAATCTTGTCTCTAGCTTCCCGCACTGCTATCTTTGCATTTTTTCTCGCTACTCTAAACTTTTGCAAGTTTTCTTCATTGGTACTTTTATGCAAAGATCTAAAACATTCATTCTTCTGTTTAATTGCCTCTTGGACCTCTCCATTCCACCACCATGTTTCCTTTGTAAGAACTTTGTTTCTTTTGCTTTCTCCCAACACCCTCCTTCCTACATTTTGGATACACATAACCATCTTATTCCATATTTCATTTGTTTCTCCAATAGACTCCCACGGTCATTCACACAACATGTTTTTCCTTGAACTCAATTTGTTTTTCCTCCTTTAGCTTCTACCATCTTATCCTTGGATTTTGTGTCATCTTCCTCATATTAAGTATTTTGTTAAACTAAACCTCTAGAACTACCAGCTTATGTTGCCTGGTGACACATTTTCTAGGGTAGATCTTGCAGTCTATACAAGAATTTCTATCTTCTCTTCTATCCATAAAGAAATCAATTTGACTATGATTTTGTCCACTATGATAAGTGATAAGATGAGGCTCCCTTTTTTAGTAAAATGTGTTTGCTAGTATCAAATTAATTTCTCATTAAAAAAATGAGCAGAGTATTTTTTTTATCAGCAAATAATAATTATAAAGATAAGAAATGGGTATAAGACATACCATTAAAAAATTACGCAGTCAGTTTTCTCCACAATAGAGCTGATCGAGTTTTAATGTCTATTTCAAATAATATTTTTTAATTGTTTTTAGACAATTTTTTAATATGGACTACATGTATTTCTATGTCTAATTAGTTGAATTTGCTTCATTGAAATATGATTAATCCTATGATATTGTTTATGGGAAAATTCTAACCAAAGTCTATTGTTGTATTTGTCCGGCAAATTTACCAAAATAATACTTTTTTAATAAAAAATTACGAATTTGGGGCTGTTTTGAAATATATTACAAATTTGGGGCAGGGAGACACGCCCAAAATAGGCATGACCAGTCACGCCCATTTTGGGCGTGTCTCCCTCCTATATAAGCTGCATTTTTTTTTTACTTTTTCACCACTTTTACTGTTTTGCCTTCTCTCTAAAAGTTTTCGAAGCACACATCTGTTAGGTTTTGAGTGATTTATCTTTGCAGCGAAGCTCTGCCAACAAGTAAGTTAATTTATTAATTATGCATATTATTTAATATGTTATATTATTGAATTATAAAATTGTTAGACCCATATTATTTAATTAGTTTTGTAGAAAACTGTTAGGTATTAGGATCTAGGGTTTAGTTTAGTTTAGGGTGTAGGGTTTAGTTGTTAATTACAATTATTTGACTAAATTTACTTAGTTTAGTTTATTGTTAAGGTTAGGAATTATGGTGTTAGTGTTTAAGGTTTAATTAATGGTTTAGGGTTTAGTTGTTAAATTAAAATTATTTTACTAAATTTACTTAGTGTTTAGGGTTTAAAGGTTAGGGATTTGGGTTTAGTTTTGATTGTTTAGTTTAGGGATTATGATTTTAGGGTTTAGGGTGTAGTAGTTAAATTAAAATTATTTTACTAAATTTACTTAGTTCAGTTTAGGGTTAAGGTTACATAATAACCAAGACTAAATAAATAAAAGAAAAAGAAAGAAAGAAAAGTTTAAAATTTCAAAATTCTGTTGCAAAAAGCGTTAGCGACGGCTAAAATTCTGGAGCGAGTGGTGCCAAAGTGGCGTGAGTAGCGCCACAGGTACTGGAATTTTGCGCGAGTAGCGCCACAGATACTGGAACTTGGCGCGGATAGCGCCATAGTGGTGCGATCAGCGCCAGAACGCGACCTGGACCACTATATAAGGTCATTTCACGCGATTTTTGGGCCAAAACTCTTCCTTTCTGTTAGGGCTGGCATTAGGCTTGGATTCTTTAGAAAAGTATGCTCAGGAGGTTGTTCTGATGAATATTGAACTTTGAATCATGACTATTGATGAAGTTTGGTTTTGATCCTGAGATATGTATGAGTAGGAAGAATGTTGGTTAAATGGAGGGTATCATGACATGTATGAGCATATGTGCTTTTACTAAAAGTGTTCAGGAGATCATATAGAAGGTGATTAAGTGTTGGATTGATTGTTTTGAATAACTTGTTTATTCTTGAGATATAGAGGGGTTAAGCAATTGTATGCTTTGAACTAGCTTATGCAGAGTCTTAGAGGGACTCTAGTGCCTTGGTTAGGCTAAGACAGATCCTGCTGAGGGTCTGTGAGTCGCCTATAAGGTGGTTAGTTCTAATAACCCTAAGATAGAGAACAAAGAGATTTTAATGGAAAGGAATAACGTTTTCTTTCATTCTAACGGTTGAGGACTGTTATTGATTGATTGTTTGTATGCCTTGTGTAGGGCGTGATACAGATATTGCTGGTGGTTATGACCACGAAGCTGGGAGAGCCGGTGTAGCACTGAGAGCAGGTAAGCTCTTTGTTCTTGGGAGTGTTTCCCCTTGATTGTATTCCACCATACTCCAGAGGGAGTGATGGTTATAATATGAATTGATGCATGTATATTGAAATTGTGTGTTACTATTTTGATTGAAAACATGTACTTGATATACATGGATTGAGGCTATGTGAGTTGATTGATGAGATTTCTCTGGCCAGTAGAATAGAATAGAATGTATATATGTCTGAGAAAGTCCTAATGAGAAATGTGCCCATATAAATGGATGTAGCTTCCTCAGGCAAATGATAGAAAGTCCTGATGAGAGATGTGCCCATATAGATGGATGTAGCTTCCTCAGGCAAGGATAGGAAGTCCTGATGAGAAAAGTGCCCACATAGGTGGATGTAGCCTCCTCAGGCATTGATAAATGATATATATATATATATATATATATATATATATATATATGCCATGTACATGTGATGTGTTTTAATAGTCTGATGGCTAAATGATGATGATGTATATTATAAAAAGGGTGATGATGAACCCTTGAGACATATGTATATGTGGTGATGTGGCTTGAGAGCTGTGATGGCTAGTTTGTAATGCCAATTTTGATACTATATGCATGGAAGTGAACCAGGGGGAGGAAAGACCTCCAAGAACCCTGAGTTTATAGAGATTGTTATCTCACCCTTGTTGGGGATTATGTTTTGCTGGTGATACTCAGGGAGCGGCTGATAGATCCCAGGGCAAGAAGCCCGAGTAGAGGGATATGGTTTTGAGGGAACCTTAGGCATAGAGTTTAAGAGCATGTTGGCTCTATCTTTTGATTTATGCCTATTGTTTTGTACCCTGAGAGGGATATGTACAGTTTTGTTATATACATTGTATATTATGAGAATTCACCATATATGATGTACAGTTGATGTTGTTAATGACGTTTGGTGACGTCATTTTATTTTATTGCTTCCGAATTGATTATCTGTGATAATTGCTGCGCTTAACGACCATAAATCAATGTTAATGAACCGGATGCATACAGGGCGTTACAGGTTAGGGATTAGGGTGTTAGTGTCTAGGGTTTAGTTAATGGTTTAGGGTTTAGTTGTTAAATTAAAATTATTATACTAAATTTACTTAGTGTTTAGGGTTTAAGGGTTAGGGATTTGGGTTTAGTTTTGAGGGTTTAGTTTAGGGATTAGGATTTTAGGGTTTAGGGTGTAGTAGTTAAATTAAAATTATTTTACTAAATTTAATTAGTTAGTTTAGGGTTAAGGTTAGGGATTAGGGTTTAGGATTTAGTTTAGGGTTTAGGATTTTATGTGATTTCCCTACATATGTAGATGATATTATTATGCTATGGAACTGTGGATGATTTGAGTGAGAAAGAAATGTTGAAGTAGTGACTAAAACCTAAATAATTCCCTACATATTTATTTTTTTGGGTTTAGGTTTTAAATATATTTTGAAATTATATTTAAATGTTGTCTATTGTTTAGAGTTTGGGGTTTAGGTTTTAAATATAATTTGAAAATATTTAGGTTATTTATTTGTAATCTAATTTAATTTGAAGTTTTTAAATTATTAATTATTATATTGTTTTATTTATATTAAGATAGTCATAGATGAGTGATTCATTATCTTCTGCATCTTCACGGTCTGGATCCGATCATGAGGGTGAGGGAAGTGATCCGACGACTCATGTTATGCCTACCCCGTATAAGTGGGGGGTTTTGTGGAGGCGCACCCAGAGAACTCACGTTTCACAGACTGCGTGGCGAGGATAGATGTCGAGTGTTAAAGACGCGACGTGGTAAAGTCGCAAGGGGTCCAGATTGTGACGATATACCTGCAATGGTTGCGGCGATGTTAGGACAGGCTGGATTCCTACATGTCGCACGCATGCGACATATTCAGATATAAAATTATGAATTAAACAATTGTGCATACGAAGTGATTCCTATAAATGTTTTTGTTTGTAAGTGTACATACGAATTGATTATTTTTAACTTGACTTTAGATCGATGTTGCACTTATTAGTGCTTTGGTTGAGAATTGGAGACTAGAGACACATACATTTCCCATGCCGCAGGGAGAGATGACCATCACGTTGCAAGATGTGGCTGGTATCTTAGGTTTAGGCACTAACGGGAATGTCGTAACCGGAGTCACGTCAGACGAGTGGGCCACCTTCATCGAGGACGTGTTTGGTCATCCTCCTCAGGAGGGTGAGCTAAAAGGAGGATTCCTGCGCCTGTCATACTTTGATAGGTATTATGCGCATTGGGGCGAGGTAGCTGGGGATCTGGTAGAAGTCATGCTGTTTACGAAGGCGCACATTGTGTGTATCATTGGAGCATGACTACTATGCGACAGATCCGGGGGAAGCACTATCGGCTGTTGCTATGTCCCTTTGCTGATAGGGGACATGGGAGACATAGGTAGGTATAGCTGAGGTTCCGCGGTCCTTGCACATTTGTTTAGACAAATGTGCGAGTGTACAGATGCAGATAGAAGTGACATTGGTGGGTGTTTTGTGCTTCTCTAGATATGGGCGTGGCTCAGATTCCCACCCATTGCTCCAGCTATTCCTCAGCCTACTCACCAGGAGTGGCATTACGGCCACATGTATGTGTTCTTATTTTCTTTTATTAACTATGTATTAATGAGTCTTATATGTATTAACGAATCTTATAAGTAGTCTAATGTCAGTTATTTTAAAATTAGGTTTAATGCTTTAGGCAAGTTCCGTGCACACGAGCTTCTTTGGTATCGGCTAGCATTAGATTCCCTTGCTTGGGATGAGGTACGTTTTGTTATTTATATAAGTTTTGGTCACTTGACTTGGATAATTGCTATTTTTTGTCGTTGTTATTTCCTAATTGTGTGTTTCATTGTTTTGTTCAGGTGGTTTGGCAACCATATGTAGGCTACCACTTCCTTGGTGCATCTGAGCACGAGCAACTGTTCTGGATGGCTACTACTCCAGTTATATGCTTTCACACAGTTGAGTATTCTCAGCCAGACAGATGCATGCGGCAATTTAGGAGGGATCAGCCAATTCCATGAAGCCCGAGGAAGCTGAAGTGTGTGCATGACCTCTCATTACGAGGTAAACCACATGATAATTGGGTCCGTAAGCTGAGACCCTTTATCCGCCGATGGGAGGTTAGGGACTGGCACATAGAGCTGCCTCCCCTACTAACTGGGTTGCTGTCACCAAACCATGAGTACATGGTTTGGTTTAGGGAAAATGGGAAACAATATGTGTCGAAGATGGCTGCCAAGATCGGCCGTGGTGTAAGTGTTGTTTAAATTTAATTTGGAAAATAAATTCCATTATCATGGCGTTATTGTGTTGACTAATGAATTTGTTTTGTAATTTGTAGTTTGATGGCCTGGAGACGCTGTACTGTGCGAGTGGCGGTCATGAGTGGCCAAGATTCAGCATGGAGTACTTGCACGAGGAGGTGGGTTGCATTATGTGCATGTTTCGATAGAGCTGTCGCTTGGAGAAGCCAGGGCCACATGCACCCCCATCACAGCTTCAGTAAGACCCACAGGTGTATATGGATGTTCCCCGTGGGAGAAATGAGGGACATGTAATAGAGCGTCACCTGAAGGCTATGCCCCATGTTCTTGTGCCCATAGGAGTTCCTAGGCCTCACATTGATGGTTTTTATAGGCCTCCAGTGATAGAATATACATACGGCAGTCAGCCTTTCTATTACCAAGGAACTCAGCAGCGGGACATGGGGTATTAGAGGTGCAGTAGCCAGAGTGACTTTCATCCACCGGCAGACTCCCAGTCACAGCATGTGTATTATGCTACTAATTTGGCCATGGCATCAGCGGACTGTGTGACAAGTAGTGATGTTCCTGCTACGGATTGAAGTGCTGATGATATTGGCAACCTGTTGTCTCAGGTTCATTATACTCCGGCCAGTTGTGGGGATTGGCCAGGACATGCACAATATGGTACCCCGCCTCCTGATTATGCCCGCCCATCATCGCCAGATCAGGAAACTCTATACCCACCTGCAGATGTAGGTCGTTCTCAGTCAGGCCCATCTTAGACAGGCTCTTCGTAGCCAGGCCCTTGTCAGGCAGACCCTTCTGGTGTAGGCTCTTCTCGGCTCCGTGGTAGACGGAGGTTGCCCGATCGTCAAGCGCGTCATCAGCAGTGGCCACCTGAGTCATAGTTTGAGTTTTTTTTTTTACGTTAGTGTTTTTTTTGTGTTTGTAATGGACTTTATTTGATATTCAGACATTTATAACAACATTTTCATGTAATGGTTTTATTTCTTGTCTTAACATAGCACGACCAGTCACATACAACATTTTTATGCTTCGCTGTATGCCAATGAAAATAAATATCATGTTAATAAATACAAACACACACACACCCCTCAAACACTAGGCCGTTACAACATTCGATTCCAAACATTAGTATATAGGGTGAAGACTCGCAGTTTGCATAACTAATTCTGTGATTGGACACGACCAATAGATTAGTTGTCACTTAACAACACTAAATAAGGCGTGATTAGACATGCCCAACAAATAGGGCGGGACTGAACACGCCTGAATAGGGCGTGACTGAACACCCTCAACAAATACGACGTGGCTAAAGACTCCCAATTTAGTTGTGACAGAGAGGGGTGTCACGCCTAAATTTGGGCGTCATTGACCCTTATATAAGGCAGACACTCCCACACAACATACCTCCACAAACAAGATTCGATCTGAATACTATGGAATTCTTAGGAGAAACAAGAAGTCAGACCATTGCTAACTGAAAATTAGCTTTCATTTTTCCAAATGGATCAATGAAACACAACGAAACTGGTGTTTATGTTCAATGTCCTACTCCAATACCAATGCGGGTTCCTAATGAGTGTTCTTTTCAGACACTCAAGAGTAGGATGTGCGACACCCTTCTACTAACCAGTGATCATTTTGTTGATGGAATCTACTACAGACAGCCATCCCTACATCCAGGTCAGCAAAATTTTTTTCATTCTCCGCAACTCACAAATGATGACGATGTTTACTTAATGTTAATGTGCAATGAACAAATGTCGAGTGTTGGCCCTATAAAAATATTATGTACCATCAAAGGAACACCCGCTGGTACACTGAACCTACTTCAATCCACCATCGTCCCAACACATGATGCAATGCTATATTACAACGGCAAGTGGAACATAGCACGACAAGGCGATTTTGTGGGTTATTCCTTCGCTGGAACAAATCCAATAAGATTTGAAATTCCTTCAGGATGCGACATTGAAACATTGAAGGATGTAATCAAGCAAGTTGCGCCTGTTGGGGTTCCCCCTTATGGAATTCACTACTCACAGGTGATAAGAAAATTGTTTTTTCGACAGCCAGCCCATTATGCGTATTCAGACAACACAATCGAATATCACATAAAAGAGTTAATGACTGATGCAGACGTGTTGAAGGTGTTAGCAGAATCCAACTACTGGAAACCTTTTGTCCAATACACATCTTAGCTGCTTTTAGCAAACCAGTTGCCTAAATGGAAGAAGACATGTCAGCTGGACAACATATGAGAAACTGCTAATTAGTCTTGTTATTTTCGTATTTCAATTGTTATTGTTATTTTCATTTTATTAAGTAGTGTTTATTTAGTGTGGTTATTTCAATTGTTGTTGTTATTTCAATTGATGGCGTTATTGTATTTTTCATTTCTCAAACAATGTTTATATTGCGAATTGTCAAATGATGAAAGACTCCACATATTTTAAACTAATTTGTAATTCCTTAAAATGGAATACATTAACATAAAACTATTTAAAGAAACATCATAAAAAAAATCATGAAATAGCACGACGATCAGGACAAGCTCTCCGATTATGTCCAACAAGCTTGCAAATTTCGCATCTGGGGCGTCTTTGACTAGTTTTGACTTCGTCCATCTCGTTACGTATTCTAGTGGCCTTCGGACGAACCTTTCCACGCAACATTTCCCTGTCAGGTATGATAACTGGACTGTCAATTAGTGGAATAGCACCTTCATTACCAATTAGCTCCCATGGGAATGAGTAAGCCTGCACCAAATTACTTACCAGGAAGACATCATCCACATACTAAAAAGGATTTTGACGAACATGTAAAGCAGCAGCTGCAGCGTGACTGCATGGGTATTTGAAGGCCTTAAACTTGCCACATTGACAAAAACGCTTTGCAAGTTTGACTGAATATGACCTCTCACAGCCCTCCTCCACCTCAAATTGTGTTTGATCAACATTATATGTGCGTACTTGGTGGCCTGTAGCAACAGACTGATTATGCCTCATAGCATCAACCACATTTTTACAATGCCGTGTTGAAGGATCAACTTGTGAAATAGCCGCCTGACCCCTCGTTACAAAATACTGAACCAATCTGATGTACATGTGCTTCACCAGAGCAGTGATAAGCATGTTTCTTGCTCCATTCAACACCCTGTTGACTGATTCAGACAAGTTAGTTGTCATATGGCCAAATCTCCTCCCTTCTACGTCATATGCACGTGTCCACTTTTCCTTGGGGATTCTATCAATCCATTCTGCAATCTCAAGACTACTATCACGAAATCGTGCAAACGCTACCTCAAAATCAATCATACATGGAGTATAACCTGCAAAACAATCATACCATTAACACTGTTTGACTTACAGATATATCCATTGAATATATTCAAAATACTTCTTAACCATACCTAAATTCATCAGGGTCTTCCTCAAATTTTTATTTATGAACTTTTGATTAAAATTACTGGCAATATGACGAAGGCAAAACACGTGATGAGCATGACGTGGTTGCCAACCAGGATGATTCGTCACAGCAGATAATATGCTCCGGTGCCTATCTAAAATGAGACATATGTTTTGCCTTTGGGTTACGTGGAAGCGAATGTTAGCAAGGAAGTATTCCCAGGCTTCCAAGGTCTACCCCTCAACAATGGCAAATGCCAGTGGCAGACATTCATTATTGTCATCCTGAGTCGTGACAATCAACAATTTCCCTGTATACTTGCCATACAAATGAGGGCCATCAATCTGAATCATGAGTTTGCAAAAATTAAATGCCTCGCAACACTGTCTGAAAGTCCAAAACATGCGATGAAACACACGTTTTCCCCGTACCAGTCGATGTGCCACAAAATAATCATTGATTTGAATATCATAAAAAGAACCTGGTGAAAAACGAAGCATGTAGCCACACCACTTGGGCAAAAATGCATAAGATTCTTCCCAATCCCCATAAATCATTGCCATTGCTTGCTGCTTCGCATACCAGGCCTTACGATATGAAACTCTAAATCCATATGAATGGGTGATCCTCTCCCGAACAAATGCAATCGACACAGAAAGTTCCTCCTTAATCATTCCTAACAATGAAAATGTAACATTCACATTAAAATGAACAACCTTAAAGAACCATTATTAAAGACATATAGAGGAAATTTAAAAAATACATACCTACTACAAGTGAAGCAATAACATCAGAATCAAGTTGTCTATGACCCTGTGTAATATGGTCATTCAGGCAATTGTGTTTGCCACCCCATCTTGAAACAAGCCACTTCTCACCGAACGCTAGTTTAATTACTCTAACCCTCCATGGGCAACCCTCGTTATGAGCAATACACCTCTTGCTAAACTTGTTAGGCTTGCTCTCAACCACATATGCTTCTTGATGGTCCTTCATGAGGTTCCGCTTAATTACAATTTGTGCGTCCTTTTTGGAGGCAAATTCCTGTTTAACAAACAACTCATCCCCTAATTGCCATGGACCCTGCACTGAACCCGAACCGGAACCGGTAAAAGATTCTTCTTCGCTTGGATGACTCCAATCAATATATGTGTAATGAGGAATTCCATCCCAAAAAAGACCGACCTCAGCACCTTCAAATACAAAATCAGTTGAATAAACATATCATGCAAACTAAAATACTATAACATACACATATACAAATTTTAGACCACTTCATCATTCATTTCAGTCATGTAACATACCTTCAACAGGTTGTTCTGATTATGTACATCCAACATCTGGATGAAGACAGATTTGAGACGACCTCACATTAGTGTTTGATTGGAATCCAGTCGCATGCACACTAGCATCGTCATCCTTTTTATCGTCATCCATAACCTAAGTTGGGTCATGTGAATCTTCCGCAGACATGTTTACAAATGCAGCAACATATGATGATGTAGGCATAGCAGAATTTAAAGGAACTGACCTGATGGGTAAAACATCCTCTGGTACAGTAAAGTCCACGTACAACTCTAGAAAATCTTTGCATGGCACCTTGAAAAATTCTTCCATTAGCAATTCTATGTCTTCATCATCCACAATTTGAAAACCCATGTACTGTTCATGTTGCAATAATCTTCCCGTAAGCAAAGTGATGCATTGGTTGTCTTGCAGACCTAATTTTTGTCGTATCTTCTGATGTAATTCACCCAGTGTTAAGCTTTGCTTAATACGTGTCTGCCTTTTCTCCCCTTCAAAAACAACACCCTGTCGCCCTTCAACTTTCCTTCTATTAAAAAATAATACAACACGAGCAAACTCCTCACCACTTGAACTCATTTCTTCCAGTCAACAAAAACAAAAACTTCTTGGCAGAGCTTCGCTGTAGAGATAAATTTTAAAAAAATTTGTTAGAATATGTTATTACCATTACTGATAAATAAATAAATTCATAAAACAAGATAAACGACATTGTTCAGGTTACAAAAAAAACAATAAAACAGAGATTCATAAAGATACTTTAACAACCCTAAACCCTAAAAACTAATCCCTCGACCCTAACCAACCCTAACCCTTAAACCCATAAACCTTAAACACTAAAACCTACATCTACACCCTACACCCTAAACACTAAAACCTTAACCGTACACCTTAAACCCTAAACTAAACTAAACTAAACTAAACCCTAGACCTTAATACCTAACATTTTTCTACAAAACTAAATCATAAACCCTAAAATAGTTATATGTAACAGTCGCTAGCAATTTCACATGGCCCTAACAATTTAATAATATAACATATTAACTAATATGCATAATTAATAAATTAACTTACTTGTTGGCAGAGTTTCGCTGCAGAGATAAGTCACTCACAAACTTACACTCCATAAACTTTTAGAGAGAAGGTAAGACAGTAAAAGTGACGAAAAAGTAACAAATTCCAGCATAGAAAAGAGAGAGACACGCCCAAAATGGGCGTGACTGGTCATGCCCAGAATTCTCAAATTTGTAATATGTTTCAAAACAATCCCAAATTCATAATTTCGAGTGGAAAGAAAATAATTAATACATAAGAGAAATTTTGAAATGAAGAAAATGAAAGGGATAAAGTTTGGAATATTTATCTTTAACAGTTAACTTTATTTCTCACTAGCTAGTTTCTTTACAAATTCACTTCAACTAAATAAAAAGAAAGTATATTTTTATTTGTTTTTTTACTCTATGATTACTTTACTCCCATCTCCAATATATATATATATAGATAGATATATAATAAAACTTGATTTTAGGACAATAAATTAAGCAATTATTTGATCAGTAAGTTATTTTAGGACAATAAAGCAAGTTATTTAGTTACATTGATGTCATTGTATGGTTATTAATTTTTGACCAAATCAACTTTATTCAATTGACGAACTTGTCACGTAAAACGTTTCAAATTGCATTTGGATTGATTATTTTCCACCTTATATAGATATGAAAAGAGAAGGGACACCTTATATAGATATGAAAAGAGAAGGGAGTCAGGGAGAGAAAAAATGTATATTCATTTTTTAAAGAAAGAAAATGTATATTCTTTATTTAACGAGGAACAGGGAAAGGAGAAATGAATGGGGAGGCCACAGGCCACAAGAAGAAACCTTCACTTCCAACATATTTCAGTAAAAAGTTTAAGATTTTTTGGTTAAATTAATTATTTTTTATTATTGTTATAAGAGTTTTTTTTATATAATTTATTTCTTTATAAGTAGAGAGAATTTTCTCTACTTTCTCTCTTATTTTTATTTATCCAAATAACATATATCCCCTTTTTCACTGTATGCCTTCCTTAATTTCTAACCTTCATATTTATTTTCGCCGATTTCATCTCTCGTCGATGGAGCTACAAATTTGATTTAAGTGAGTCAAGGCTAAAACAACATAACTCAATAGAGAAAATTTAAATTTCTACATATATATATATATATATATATATATATATATATATATATATATAACTATTATTTTCTTTTGAATAAAAAATTTAACTAGTAGTCAGAAAAAAAAAAACTAGACTGGATATAGGAGATACTGAGCTACTTACTCATCAACAAATGCAACCAATATATACAAACACATACTATATGGCTAGCAAATTATTGAAAGAAACTAGAAAAAAAAAACACACTCTCAAATCCTTATCTTTAACTGCAAAAAGGTTTTGGACCACCTCTTGTGTGTCATGCTTCAGTTGCATAAAGTTAACCAATATTTCCAGAACATTCAAGGCTTTGAACATGGTCAGGTGTAATGAACAGAGAAAAACTAAATTCTTTAGATTTGCTTTCATTTTCATAGAATATAACCCGAACATTCTTTTGAACGAAATGTGATAAAGACTAAAGAATAATATACGCTCATAGCAAAATATAATGAATCACTAATAGAGTTCTCAGTGCTAGTAATTTAATAACATAAAATGTCAATATTTTTATAATTATTTTTCATCTTTTATGGTATAAGTACACTTCAAAATCACGAGATTGACCCTTCTTAAAAATTGATGTTACTGAATTTGACTTGATGATTTTGAACAAGGACTGTCAGTAATTGGTTGGGTTACTCGGCCAAAAAAACAAAAGTGCATTTTAAAAAAATCATAAAACAACAATACGGTAGGAAAGAAAGAGATCGAAGCCTAAGACAACTACTCCATAATTAAATAACAAGGAAAATGAAGACTAACTCTAGATATAATATTAACCCTTGATGTCACTTATTTCATGATTTATGGTCGGCTAAATATTGGAGTGCGAGTAATTATTACTAATTGAGCTTGTATAGTCTTTCTTATTTAATTTAAGAAGAGAAGAACAAATAGTAGTATAACATTTTAAAATGAAAATTACGTGCAAATTTAATGAGAATAATTTTATCTCTTAAATATATGGTGATAAATTATTTAGTCGAAAGATTAGTCTTTAGTTTTTAACTGAGGAATACTTGGTTCACACAAAAAGAAATTATCCATATTCCTTACTAAGTCAAAGTATGACCAGATCATGGATGATCCTAGTTTCTCGGGGAGCATTGAAGACGTAACCATACCAAATTTATTTTCACCGTTACATGCAGTAAATGTAACATCTAAATTTTTGTGCATGTATAGATCGATGCAGAAAGATCTCAACAAGATTTTATGAAACAGGAAGAATCAAAACCAATCTCTTAATGGAAAGGAAAGGGCTGAGTCTTAGATGAGAGTCAAAACCAGGCCATCCCATTCTAATTTATAGAGGTAGAGGTAGATATATTCAGATATACTGTTCTATCTATTAACTTTGGTCTTAATATTTGCACAAAATAAAAATTGGTCTTAATATATAAGAATTTTTAATTTAGTTTATAAGAATAAAGGAATTTAACATTAATAGTATTACATTTGCTAACAATTATATAATTTTTCTAAAATTACATTTAAAACTATTGAGAATTTATTCTCTGAATCTCTTATTACCTAATTAATGCTATGGAAACTCAAGAATAAGTCTTTACAAAAAAAATGAAGACAAGCAAGTTGTACGTCAAAGTAAAAAAAATAATAAAAAAGATGTTATAAGAAAATTTATATATTCTGATTACAAACAGTAGAAGACCCACGTTTTAGGGCTGGACCCAGGTAGCTGCAGGGTGTAAATGCATTTCTCCTTTGACACATGTAAAATCAATTGCAGTGTTTCTGCCACAAATTAATTTAATTTGGACACTAGATATCATTTTCAATATGTGCTATAGTCCTATGGACCAAGTGCATTAACAATACTACAGCATTTGCATTTAAAACCATGATATGGTTACATATTATTTTAGGAACCTATCATGAATAATGGTGTTTGCCAAATCCAACTTCTTATAAAGCTGCTAGAAATTCTACGGCAAAAGAACAACAGTCTGGAAGTGGAGTAAAATAAATCCTAATCAGAACTTAAATTTTGATTTATATATGTTTGCCTCTAGATGCTGTACAGATTAGAAATCAACTATAAAGTGGAATCTCGGTGCATTATAGTTGCATTTCAATGATAGAGGATATAAACCTCTTTTTTTCTTTTGTAATTTTATAAAAACACAAATATATGGACAATTTATGCATCTGCCAAATGCAGTTAATATTTGAATAAAAAATGACATGTTTGACTGAGTGAAAACCAAAGCCAAAAAATAATGTAGAATTTTTTGAGAAAAAATTTCATGGGATAATATATATATAAGAAAGAGATAGACAAAAACCATAAAAGGTCCCACAAAATTTGAAAGAACCCCACTGTTTAATGTCTTCATCTTCCATCTTTATTTTCTCATATGGTTCTATAATGTGAAAATCACATACGAGAGAATTCATTTTCGTCTTGAAAAAAAAACATATATAATATAAACCACTTATATCCAATGTGAAACTTTATGATATTGTGTATAGCTCAAGCATGTAAAGTGCTACATAATTTAGATGTACACATTTGTCTTGACGATGATGATTTATTAGTATTTACTATTATACTCCTGTATGTGTGCCACATCAAACAAAATAATAATAGAAAAGACAATATTCACTACTACAACCGCATCATTCAATGTCGGTCATTATAGGCATACAAAGACGGTTTTGTAATTGTCTTTGTCTGGGACTTTGTCGAAAAAGGGCACCTACAATGACGGTTTCCTGAAACCGTCTTTGAAAACATTTTTTTTTAAATTCGTACAATCTAAGATGATTTTTTTAAAAAATCGACTTAGAATGGCAAGATTCAAAGACGGTTTTTACAAAAAAATCGACTTCGAAATTCATTCATTTTTTTTAAAAAAATAATAGAAAGAAATTTAAGACGGTTGTTTTAAAAAACCGACTTTGAAACATAAGATACAAAGATGATTATTTTTAAAAATCGACTTTGAAAGATATGATACAAAGACAGTTATTCAATAAAAACGACTTTGAATGATAAGATACAAAGACGGTTATTCAATAATAACCGACTTTGATGTTCAACAATTTTTTTAAAAACGTTGTTATTTTGGATTTCCCATCAATTAACAAAATAGACTGACTTGAGGTATTTCTTCACCATATAATCCAAGAAACAATTGACTGCAATAAAAATGGACCAAAAAAAGCTAACCACTATATAAAAGTAAGCATATTTCTTGAAATTAAATCATAGGCAACAATTTAGACAAGTATTGATGACTTAACCAATATTTTAACATTGGATGAATTACTTAAATTTGGACAAGTTTTAATCTTGTAATACATTCTCAGCAATATCATGAACCAATTAATTAAGGATATCCATGGCTAGCTTCCAGGAATGCATTCCCAGCAAATCCCAAACCAATAAATTAAAGATAGTTTGGGACAATTGCACTAAAAAACTTTAATTTTGCAATATCATGAGAATATATATAACAGACACAACAAATTGGCTATATAAGATGTTACCAACACGCCACATTGAATAAAATAGAGACCCCTCAAACTAAGGTTTCATAATGTATGACCTTGTTCAGCTTTAACATATATAATTCAGTAGGAAAAAAATGAGTATTCTAGAAGTAAAAAATGAAAAATAGGAACATATAATTTCATTCCATCAGCCGTGGCCGGAAATAAAACAAAATTGGGCTTTAACAGTTCTTAATTAGGTGCAGTTTATAATATTGATACACATGAAATTAAACCCAAGGACATAGGCAATTAATGGCCTAACCAGTTCAATCAGCTGCTTAGGTGCAGTTTATATCACATTACTTAAAATGTCATCAATCCACATATGCAATCAATTGTCTGCTTGCCAATTACCAATCAACTTCAAAATTTATATTTCCATCCAATATTCTCAACATTGTTGTAAATGTGAAACCAATAAGCAATAACAAATCAGGAAAGCATCATTGTCAGTATGAACCAAAAGTCCAAAACACTCACAAAGGAAACATAAAGTATCAACACACTTAGTAGAGACCCCAATTTATAATGCAAAACATAAACTCACCAATTAATTCATGTTGACATCAATATAAAATACTTACAACTTTCTCATATTGATCTCTCGTTGTAGTAGTATAAATTGAGTGATACACATCAAGCCATGTCAGAAATGTGAGAGACAAAATCGACAGACAACCACATTTGACTATATTCTGAAAAACCAAGTAATGACACATGAAGGGTTGTGCCACATAAATTTTGAAGATAACTAGTAATAAACAAATATTATGAATCCATTTGCATTTAACAAAAATCAACATACCAAAATACACTGTTAAAATTAGTGAATGTCAGTGTTTGTAAACTCTTCAAATAATGATGAAATACATCGTGCTGCTAGTTTGTCCTATAACATCTAATGGTGTGTCAGTGACTTCTTTTTAACTTCTAACAAATACGCTGCCCATTTTTGCCGAATTGTTGTTATGTACGCCATGTCTAACAGTGTCGAATCGAGAAACCACTAGATCATACATAAAAGCAAAAACATTACCCAATTATAGATAATCAATGATGTAGTTAGTTCATAGTTTAAAAAGTTTAAACACAGTGCATACAAAATGTACTATACCTTGTTCCATTCACTCTTGACATGCTCGGTGACTATGTTCTACATCCAATGCATGACGTAATAGCCACATTCATAGCCTCCGGTTTGAACATGGCTCTAAAATGAGACAATAAATAATTTGTAATGTTTTTATCCCACATGAACGCTAATAACATACCTATGCAGACAATAATCATTAAAGACCTAATCTTGACTTCAATCCATTTTGGTATGGCATTAGACATTTTAACATGGAATGTTGGCTTCAATGTCTTCATTGCCCTAAATTGAAGCATTAAAAACATGAATGGGGGGTAGGTATTTATATATATGCTTATTTTGATCAATTAGTTCAACTAACTTGTTAATTGCGGTTTTGATGTGAATATCAGGCTTCCTATGTAATGAACAAAACCAAACAACTTCATAAGACCAAGGACATAGCACAACAAGTTGCCAATGGGCCTTGCAATCAATAAAATTTGAAAATGTTATCATGGAAAAATTTGCAAACATTTCCAAACCATTTATTTTGCTTACTGATTGAAGTAAGATCCTAGGTACAGTTGTCTTTGTGATTCCTTGACCCATGTTTCAATGTATTTTTCACAGCCTTGACTTGTTCCCTTTGCGCAGTGAATCAACTGAGGCTTAAGGAATCTATAGAATGATCCATGCCCTATGCTTGTACTTTGCTCTTCCATAAACGTAATTTTAACACATTACATCCCAAAATACAACACCACTCAAATGTTAAGCAGTAAAAAATGACCAATTTAAAGCACATAACCAAAATTAGTGTACTTACATCATCCAGAACTGTAGGATAGATATGTTTAAACTTTTGTCGCCTGAAACAATTTCGTTCACATCAGAAAAAGTTATGAAGAATGATGTCACTACATTAGGGAGACCAAATTTAAATCCATCCCACAACAACTCCACCGGCTTCTTGTAAAAAGCAAAGAGATTCTGAATCAGGTTGCCCAATGGGTCATCATCAGCATCAGTGCCCGACCTCTGAATAGCTTCACTGGGTTTTTTTGTAGACAACTGTAAATCCTATTCTCATAAAGAACCACGTCAACTTAAATAATTATTTAATAGGTTTTGAAAATAACAACTTACTTTATAAATCATTCAACTTGTAACATAACCATGAAAAACTCCATAGATGAATACCTGGGAAGCTACAAGTTTCACAAGATGTGTGGGCCACACAACAAATGTGTCAAGGGTTTGTCTCACATATTGGATTTCAGACGACGGGAAAGGGACTTCAGCTTCCCCATCGATAATTTCCTTGACTGTAACTCTGACGACATTATCTGCATAAGCCAACTGTGTGGCCACCCCGTTCTCAACTTTTCCCATGGCAACCAGCTTCATAGATTGATCACAAACAACATGCAGTCCCATAGTAGGTACCACATTGGTAACATGTTCTTCTGCTGATGGATTCGCTGGATTTTCAGCACAACTCCCCTTTGTGCTGACTCGTGCAAGTATTTGCTGAAAATCTAAGTCAATCAGAGGGGATGGTGGTGATGCCATTTGGGACAACTCCATTTTGATGGCCTCCTTCAACTCTTCTTTCATTCTGTCCTTAACCTCTTGTGTGATTTTCTCAACATTTTTTTTCGTAACTTCTTCTTGTTCTCTCCTCCATTCTTCTTTCATATTTGCTATAAGGTCAGCCAAATCATGTTGACTGATGGATGGCAGAGAACTACTGGAACCACGGGATGCCTGTCCAAAATATTGACGTATTGTGACACCAGTCCCTGCTACACGAACACGACCAGGGTGCTCTGGTCGTCCTAGTGCAGTATTAAGAATATCATTTCGACCATGTGGGAAAACGCTTCCCTGTGTTGTTTGTTCTTGTAACGAGTCCTGCATGAAGCATGACATGACAGTTAGAAGGGTGCGTCAATGGTTAAGCACAAAAATATTAGGTGCTTCAAGACAAAAATATGACATTAACTCACAATTTTATCTGATATTTCTTGGTCCGTTGTAGATGTCATTCTTCCATATTTCTTTGTTCGAGCCATCTTCCACTTAACATGTCTTGCAACTGGAGATGGTGGGTCACCGAGCAATGTAGGGTTCTCAGTGTTCATTGCATCCTGTTGTCTTCTCTTCATCTTTTCTTCCATCAGTTTTTTTTCAAGCAACTTGTAACCCCCTCGAGATAGGACATGTGGGCAATCATTGAATTTCTGAATTTCCTGAGCCTTTTTCCTAACTCCCTGTGTATTACACAAAGTATGAAATGTTTGCAACATGTAAATAACTAAAATTGGCTAATGATTAAAAACATTTTTAGTTGTAGTATACAGTCCTCTAACCTGCCAACTAGGATTCTTTCTGCTTGTAGCAAATGCTTCCCAAGTATCATTATCTAACCCATACTTAACACAAGGATGTTCTTTATCTTGACCCTGTTTATCAGCATATATGTATTTACTTGTTAGGGAAGACTTAAATTGCCTCAATCTCGTGGCCACCGAGGACATCACCTTCTTCTTCACTGCAAGTGGTTCCAGAATCTCAAATTTTGCATGCACCAACAACAACAGCACACATTAAGTGTCTTGACTTCAATGTAATAATTGACGAAAGCGAAATAAGAAACAAACAACGTATTTTCAAATACCAAGATGTCGTCTCATATTAGCTGCTTAAGATTTTTTGGAACATCTTTCCAATATTCGTGGATTATAGGGATTTTTTCTCGTGCTACGACTCCTAGGTAGCTGTGGAACTTGTCTTTGTGGGGCCATGATGCTCTCCAAGTTTGAGGATTTACATTAACGCTTGGTCTACGCTAGTCCAAGTTCCTTGTTGTCAAGCTTCTTAGTCACGTTGATTGTCTGCTCCTCCTCGACGTACATTCTGAAGGTTCATCTGAAGGCGGAGGGGACCGCGGTGGTGTTGCCATTAATGTCTGCAAATACAAAATAAAGTCATTTAAGTTGTCATCATTTACAATACAAGCTAAATGGAAATGCAAAGTTAATAAATAAAATAGTACCCTTAAAGGCTGGTAAAATTAATTGATAATGATCACAAATACTTTGACATTGATTAGTTACGTGTTCTTGTTTTCCCACAAGCCTTCTTCATGATCGGTACGATTTGCATGCTCATCATCCACCATATCTTCATCACCAATTCCAGGTATTTGCGTATACAATGGCCCCACCTCATGTTTGTCAGGTGGAGGTTCTTGACTTTCATGGAGTATGGCAGTTTTTCTTCCTTGAAGAACCACAGACAACCTTGAGTTAGAAGGATCTTAGACATAAAAGACTTGTCTGGCTTGTTCAGCCATGATGAAAGGCTCGTCTTTGTAACCCAGTTTAGCAAAATCAACTAAAGTAAAACCAAATTGGTCTATATGAACGCCAGTGTTTCCATTAACCCAGTTACACTTAAAAACAGGCACTCTGAAATCATTATAATCAACTTCCCATATTTCTTCTAGACACCAAAGTAAGGCATCGATGCTTGAATCGGCTTTTTATCTGATGCACTAGAAAAGTGTTCTGAAGAAGCATCAACACTCACACCACTGTTCTGCACACAACTTTTATCATCCTGTGATTTTGTGTAAAAGGAGTAGTTGTTGATATCGTATCCCTTCCAGGTAGGGACATTAAGGTTTGGCCCAACTGCTAGTAGAGTTAATTTTTTTGAAGCAGTTTCATCTTCAAGGATTTGCTCTCTAAACCACTTAACGAAAGTCTTGTTATGTTGTTGCAGTGCCTTCATCATGTTCATCATTGGGTGAGTATCCGTGATGTATTGTTTGTGAATCTCTATGTACGGCAAAACCTCTTGTGTGTTATTGATGATATACAAATGTGCTTGTTTAACCTGTTCTCGGGTCATAATGACGACATTGAATCCTCGTGTACCGTAACCTCCCTGTGATAAGTCATGGCGCGACTGCGGAATCCCAACAGGTTTAACTGCATCCACGTATTCGGAACAAAACTCAATACATTCTTCAGCAACATACTGTTCAACGATTGAATATTCTGGTCGGTAATATTTTTGGTATAACCCTTGAAGACCTTAATGTACTGCTCAACAGGATACATCCACCGTAAAAAAACCGGACCACATAGCCTTATCTCCCTAACAAGATGAACAATTAAATGCACCTTTATGTCAAAAAAAGAAGGCGAAAATAACATTTCCAAATCACAAAGCACAATCGCAACCTCGTTCTCCACTTCATCCAACTGTCTTGGGTCAATAACTTTGCTACAAATAGCATTAAAGAGAAAACATAGACGAGTTATGGAAACCCTTACTTTGTCAGGCAAGGTACCTCGAATGGCAATGGGCAACAATTGTTGCATTAGAATGTGGCTATCATGAGATTTCAACCCTACCAATTTAAGGTCCTTCATTGAAACAAGGCTCTTGATATTTTAAGAGTATCCTTGTGGGACTTTCAAACTTTGCAAACATTGACAAAAGCTTTTTTTCTCCTTTGTTGACATGGTGTGACATGCTGGTGGCAAATACACTCGACGACCCTCTGATATGGGATGCAATTGTTCACGTATACCTAATTCAACCAAATCTTGACGACTTTTCAAACCATCCTTAGTTTTGCCTTTTATGTTCAGTAAGATTCCAATTAAGCTGTCGCAAACATTCTTCTCAACATGCATGACGTCTATACAATGTCTAACTTCTAGATCGGACTAGTACGGAAGATCAAAGAAAACTGACCTCTTCTTCCAGATGTTCTTTTGCATCGCTTCCTTCTTTTGGGTCTTCCCAAAGATAGTGATAATGTCCTTCACCCGGTCATAAGCTTGCTTTCCATCTAACGGTTTAGGTGCAATTTCAGTTTCCTGGCTTCCATTAAAGGCCTTTTTCAATCGCCGATACGGGAGATAAGGTTTGAGAAATTTGTGATGCCTATTATAGACTGTTTTCTTTCCATGTTTTAGTTGGACGTAGCTTGTTTGAATCTCGTAGATAGGACATTCGTGATGCCCTTTGACACTATATCCACTCAAATTCCCATATGCAGGAAAGTCATTAACAGTGCAAAAAACCATTGCACGCAACAAGAAAGTTTGTTGTACATTCGCATCAAACACTTCAACGCCGTCAACCCACAATTTCTGCAAGTCTTCAATCAACGGAGTAAGATACACATCAATATCATTGCCTGGTTGTCTTGGACTAGCTATCATCATAGCCAGCATAATGTATTTTCGCTTCACGCATAGCCAATGAGGGAGGTTGTAAATCATCAACAAAACTGGCCATGAACTGTGGTTGGTACTTAAGCTACCAAAATGATTCATACCATCTAAAGCAAGAGCAAGCCTCTTAGGTTTCTTGGCTCGGACCCAAAATCAGGATACAAATAATCAATTGTCTTCCATTGGGGAGAATCAGCAGGATGCCGCATCAACCCATCAGTTACTCTTCCTTTTGCATGCCAAGAAAGATGTTTGGCATCATTTTTATTAGAAAACAACCGCTTAAATCTTGGAATAATGGGAAGATACCAACAAACTTTTGCTGCACAGCGGTTCTTTGTTGTCGTACCATCACCACTATCGCTATCCTTCACTTTGTACCGGGATACCCCACATGTGGGGCAATTGCACAGTGTCGCGATGTCATTCCTGTACAAGATGCAATCGTTAGGGCAGGCATGAATTTTCTGGTACTCTAGACCCACAAGACATAATATCTTCTTTGTCTCGTAGTGATTTTTTGGGAGAACGTTGTCTGCAGGAAGCATATTTTTCAATAATTGTAGCAATGCGGTGAAGCTTTTGTCGCTCCACCCATATCTTGCCTTCAAGTTCACCAAACCTAACACAGCTGACATCCTTGTAAAAGTTGTGCACCCTGCATACAATGGCTTATTTGAATCACTTTCTAATTGGTCATAGTAAGGTGCATGTGCTTCACGAAAACCTCTTGGCCAATATCACATATCATTTCTTCCAACCGACATCCAAATACCTCGTCACCACAACCAGCTTCATAGATTGATGGTATGTCTGACAATTCTCCATGCCAAATCCATTTAGTATAACTTTGGATTATGCCTTCACATATCAGATGTGACCTAATCTCATTTAATGATTGTCGTCTTCCATTTGCACATTTAACACAAGGACAGAAGAACTTACCACCCAATGATGGTGCATTAATTTCAGCAAATTCCAAGAATAATTCAACCCTTTTCTCATACTCGTCATTTATAGGTGGTTTTTTCATCCAACTGTGATCCATGTTTAGCCTGCTGTGATACTAACAAGGTTATCCAACATGTGTAAACATTCCATCTACTTCATTAAAGGTGTGGCCCTATCCCATTCAGGAAGATTGAATTTTTTAACCTATTTCATGTGTCAAGGTTAAGTATGGGTTGTTTAATTTGACAAAATTTTGGCAGCATTTCACCTCCATCTCCAAGTACACGAAGTGAAACCAGTTACATTCAGTCACCACATCTCAAATGTGCACCCAGAGATCAAAGCAAAATGCATTTATCCAAAATTTCATCAAAATCCACAAACCATACTTAACCTCGACACATGAATTAGGTAAAAAAAATTCAATCTTCCCAAACTGTCCAAACGAACAATTCAAGGTCCAATACAAATATTAATCTAAACTATCCGTATTAATCATTGTATTGAAGCTCGAACGGGACACTAAGGTTCACTAAAAATGCATATAACTCTAAAACAATCTATAACACATGATACACATGCAAGTGTGATACGCAAAAAAGTCTACGAAAGACATACATACCTCCTTCAGTGGGCACAAACAAGAAAAGGAACTTCGGGGATGGCAACGGAAGGGAATCCACAAATGTGATGGAATCCTCAAAGAATGTCGACTTCGACTGCTGACTAAGTTCCCAACTAACAACGTGACTTAATTGTACCTGCAAACAAAATAAATAGCAAAGTCTGATGTTAAGTGCATATTAACTTGCATGCTCAAGTTAGGATGAAACTACAACTTGAAATTTGGTAAACAAAAGTTCAATATACATTTTTATATTATGCCACTATATTACAAATCCAAATTAAAAGGAAGTTAAAATGGATAGCACTAATGAATGAATGAGTAAAATATGGCATGAATAGTTTGACTAATAACTAATAGGGCACTAGTGATATGTGAGCGACGAAAGGAATGAAAGATCCAATCTAAACAACTATAACTATAATTCACTTTGGCTGGCTGCAGTAACACTTCTCAATATATAAAAAATGATTAGTGATAGAGTTTGTGATTGAAACAAGTCTTTTTCAATGCAAAATTTATGTGAACTATGATTGACCCTATTATTACCTAAACAACTTACTAAATCCCCCAAAATTAATTCATATTAAAGTTCCAATAAACTAATAAAAAAAATTAAACTATCATTGACCCTCCTTTTTAATGCATGATGGTTTTTCAAGAGCAATATAACTAGATTTTTTTTCTTCTTGAAATTTAGTTTTTTTTCCTCACTGGGAATTAGAATTTAATTGATACATTGTTGCAAGCTGGAGGTGCCATATCCAATGTATGAAGATGACATAAGGGGTTGAACTAATGACCAATTCTCATGGTTTAGATCAATTGGCAGAGGTTCCAAGTGTTTACAAGAAGATGAACAAAAACGATGTTAGAAAGAAACTATTCTAAGGTTTACATCTAGAGTTGGAGCTTAAAAAATGTATAAGAACTAGTATAAATTTTCTATTATTAAATTATCTTATAACAGTACCAACTTCTATAAAGTTAATAACTTGTCGATAGCTATTAGCAAAATGTATTTTTAAAAATAGAATAGAGTAATTTGATAACTAATTGTGCATAAAATTATGAACTACTATCATTTTTCACTTAACTACATTAGGGACAAACTGTTTCTGTCCAAATCTAGATGGTTCCTTTGTAAGATTCATGGAGAGACCATTGCATAATTAATCTTAGCAATAAAAAAAAGAAAACACAGGAAGCATAGTAACAATGCATGGGCTAAAAGAGGGAGTGACTCAATGAGTGTGAGTCAGATTAAAATAATAAGGGAATGGGTCTTTGGGTGCCTAATACAGGGTCAAGTTGAGGACCAAATTAATTTAAGAATTTTTATGACAATAAATAATTTGATTTTTAAATTTTTAAGAGTTTTTTAGTTTTCTAAGATTAAAAAAATTAAAAAATCTGTTTGATTTAAATTCTTTTTTCTAAACTTCTCCCACTTTTTGTCTCTCCATCTTTGACACGTTTCCTTCACCAGCTTTGTCCCCCTTTTCCAGATCTAAATGTGGGAATTGTCGCTGCCAGAGGACTTCAAATTCGTGGAATTAGCAAATCTGATCTTTCAAATTTCAATTCTGGTTGCAAATATGTTTTGCAATTCTGGTTTCTCTTCCAAAACCGTTGACTGTTGGAGCTCTTCTATAGTACCAGCAACAACAAACTAAAAAAGAAGTGACGAAAATAAAACATATTTTCCCTTTTCCTGTTCTTAGTTTTCAAAACAAGTGTTTTGAAAACAGTCTTCAAAATTTAGTAAATTTTTAGCTAGAGATTAATTGTTAACAATGTAGAGTTGTTTTAGAAAACAGTTTTTAAAATCAAAAAGTGAAAAGGGAATCAAACAGGCTCTTGATATTTTTTATTCTGCATAAACTTTACCCCATTTCATATCAAGCACCCAACTCAAAGAGAGGAGGGGTTCAAAAATCAAAATTAGCTTCTTAAAACAAACCAAAAAACTCATCAAAGACAACATCCAATCTAAATACAACAACAACAAAGCCTTATTATCCTAAGTGAAAGTGATAGGTTAAGCTACATACATCACATGACGTGATTTGGCTCAGTTACAAACAAAGTTTCAGAGATACAACATCCAATCCAAATAAATGAATAGAAATAACAGAATTTTAATCGGTCAATTAACAAGAAAAGTATTTGCAAATTGTAATCCCAAATGTCTTGTTAAAAATCCCTAATCCAAACTAAGAATTTGATGAACACGAGAAAATAAGAATAAGCAGATATCAAATTGGATTGGGAAAAGAAGATGATACCGATTGCGGGCAAAAATAGCCCTGCCATAAAACGAGTCTTCTAGCTATAGACTCTGCCTCTCATGACTAAGATGGCAGGTGTGACAGCATATGTTTGTGATCCTTCACAAAGGCCAGGATATGACAAAGGCAAAAGACCATACAGGCTAGCAGAAAATTCAAAAAATGGTGACCCTGCCAGAAATTTCGAGTTTCTGCGGGTGGTATTGGTCCAGATGGTGGTGCCGTGGAAGCATCATTTGCCTCATTCCACTGTTCTGTCATTTGAATTTCAATAGCTCCAGCTACATTATGGGCAACCGATCCACGGATTTCACAAGTTCTGTTAATCATACAAATCCGATGATTAGTGCATCTAACAAGCCTATAAAAGTAAAACATTAGTGCAGTAAATTTTAATAGTTTAAAAACACAAGCATAATTAAACTAACTGCATGGATCAATAGACACTGCATTCAATACGTACTATTCCAAAACTTAATGGATGATCAAATTATTGATCTTGAGCCATATTTTATGCAAAAACAAGTAAAGCCATCAAACCAGTTTCTGCAATGCTTTGCCCACCTAGTTCACTTTAACCAATCTAATTTTAGGATAGATAATCTCAGAAATAACAGCAAACAATAATTGATTTACCAAACTGCTGTCACTTCTTAATGTTCTCTTTGTGTTTGGGCTGGGAACAGATTACTCAAAGGAAAAAAGGCTAAGGAAAACAGTCAAGATAAAGACACAAAAAAGTGTTTATTTTTAAAAATAAATAAGTAATGGTAAAAAGATATCAGAATGGCAGACTTGATGAAAAGAATCCTCAAAATGATTGAGGCTGAGGAACCAGCCAAAGGATCCAAGTCAAACTCATAACACCTATGGCAGCAAAAGCCAGAATGGATCAACAATTAATAGTGGTAATCATACAAACAACGGTAACATGTATGACACCTCTACTCACAGGGCATTAGTATGACCAATATTGCAATGCAAGCCTTTAATAAACTTCTCTTTGAAGCCTTTAATTGATTTATCTTATAAAGTAGAGGTCTAAACTCATTTCAAGCCTTAACTGTTGCTATATGACAAACAAACCCAAAGACACGGGATCAATAACATCAACATGAACAACATGTTTAACCAAAGAAATGGGATAAGAAAAAAAAAATCTATACAACTATAGAAGAATACTAACATAGCTATTTGAGCAACATCATGTGCAACTACAACAATATCCTAGACACAACTACATTATATCATAACAGTACGATTAGAATAGTATTTCATTAGATTTGAAGCTAGTACCTCAAAATCAACGATATCGGAGTCCAACTGGCGTTCGATCGAACTGGAACCCTAGCTCCCTGACCTTGTAGACCTTCACTTGCGGCGGACAGATGCTGGAAGCAATGTTGTACTCGTCGTCGGAAGTGACCTTGATTTTGGTGGCCGCAGTGGCAAAGCGACGGTCTTCCAAGCAACTTCTGCGTCAACCTGAAACAACAAGAATGAAGGAATGACTGAATGGAAACAATGTCAAAGACGTTGCTTACTAGTTACGTTGCAATGAGAGTTGTCATTCTTCTTCCAAGATTGAAACGGGTTCTTTGCGAGGGAGCCCTTCAATGGAGAATAGCAGGTTAGGGATTTTTGTGAGAAAGGGGCGCAGAGAAAGGGGGGAGTAATTAATTTGTTTTAAAATTTTAAAAAACATCAAAGTCGGTTCTTATCGAAACCAACTTTGAATAATGGAAGACAACGACGATTATTATATAACCGTTTTTGTATCATGGTAAACAACAACGGTCATGCTATAAACCGACGTCGTTTTTGTATTAATGTTCAAAAAATTACAAAATTGTCATCGATTTTGCTACAACGTCTGTTTTTAAACGACCGTCGTGGATCGTACGTCGTAGAATACATCTTTTGTAGTAGTGATTCAAACATCAAAACTCAATTCAACGTTGAAAATCTAAATATGATGATCTATTGTCCATACCTAAATCTGATTATCTATGGTCCATACCTCGAGGCACAAGAAGTTTATGCTGTCACTAATAAGCGAAACGAAGTATTTATTGATCTATCGTTTTCCTTCATTATTTTTTTAAGGATACGTGGAATATGAGGAACAAAAATAGAGTTTATTTACAATGTTAACTAATTAAAATCCATATCTTATATTTAACTTTCAAAGTAATTATAAAAAAACTTTAATAATTTTACCATATATCATAATTTATTATTGGATCTTAGTACGTAACAACATATCTTTGTAAGTGATTTGAAAACTGAGATTCGTGACTATATATGAAGACTTTAGTCGTTTCTATAATGGGTAGCTAACTTTAGTGAATATATATCCAAACAAAGGACGAATGTAAAATGCTATCATGGCAAATATAATGATAATAACTAATAAGTTAGGGTGTTTAGACTGTAGTAACTAATAAGCTCGAACAGTGAGTAACACATGCTGCTGATTCATAAAGGAAAAGGAAATGAATGAGTCAGAAACATATCATAAAGGGCTGAAGAAGTAGATGACTTCATTGCACATTCAATATGTTCAAGTTCGTCTTGGTTTCCCCCCACTTCCCCAAGATTTCCCCGATGTTAACAACTCATGACAAATAAGTGGTTTAACTGCAAAGTAAAAGGGTTTGATAACATGTATACTTTAAAGAAAATGATTTATGGATACATTAAGAGATAAAGAGATAAAAGTTAGGTTCAATATTAAATTTTAAGATAATATTTGAGTCTATTCTAATAACTATTATTGGATCTAGATCACTTATTTTCAGACTATTATAAGATGAAAAAAATAGAAAAAACAAATAAAAAAAGTCAATTAAGTTTATATAGTATACAATATATGAATGTTCATATGTTACTAATGATATTTTTAAGTTTGGACAAATTTCTCTCCGAGGAGGCTTGAAAGAACAGTACTTTATAGTAAACCATGTGAAGTATCACTGTATCAGGGACACACTGCTGCAAGTCAAAAACTTGTGGGTATAGTTGCGATTATGAGCACTTTTTTCTACAGTATTAATCGGGTTATTTTTAGCAAGAACTGATAATTAAGTAATTGCATTGGAAGATATATAGAATGGATAGTAGAAAGGAGAGAAAGGGCAATGTTGAATTTATATATTATTTTCTTATATGCATTGGCCATGAGAAGCAATTTTACTAACACAGAGGAATTGTCTGTCACTTCTTCTTTTATTTTATTTTTTTCATTTCAGAGTATCCTTTAATTGAAAACTAAAGACTAATAATATCTTGAAGTATTGAGATTTTTTTAAAGTGTTTACTTACCTCTTTTATTCACATAGACTTAGGAATCGAATTCCTTACTGCATCCTTCAGAGGTATTGGCAATGTTAAATGCTAAATCATACTATACTATGTTGGTTGATTAATAATGTGTTTGGATTAAATTTATGGTGAGAAATAATCAATTATTTTTTTATGATGAAGGCAAAACAATAAATAATTGCTTTACTTTTTCAAGGTATCACCATATGAGTTTGAGGAATAAAATTCATTACTGGTGTTATTCAAACACACTATAAAATGCATAAAATAAGACGAAAAACTTTGTTGCTTTCAAAGTAAAATTACTTTGGAATTATCCCAACTTTAATCTAAAACATGCACCAATTCTATGTCCTTGAATACTAACAATTTTCCCTCAATACTCCTTTTGAGAGGTGATTGTAGCAGACAACGTGGGTAGACCCCGTAATGTGCAGTTCTGAAGAAACATAGCAGGCCCAACGGTTGTTCATGGCCAACGAGCATGGCACAAACATGTTACTTTATTATTCTTGTAATGCATGAGGATCTGACACTGACCAGTATCTGCATCCCTTTGAGCACCCTATGATTTATGAAAAAGCTTTTTGCCATAAGGGAAATATTGGTGCTTAAGGGTTATATGCATGTTCACCTTTTCTGATTTGTTTCTCATTCTCTTTGTACCCCCTTAGAGGAGCCCAATTATCAAAAGCTTCCTATCCTATATAACATACCATATGATCCACTATGTTATCGTAATTCACAAAAATATTGAAATACTCGACAGTTCTTGCTAGCAAGCAACTTAAAAAAGGTACCAAGTTAATAAACTTTTGGAACAGAAAAAGAAACAACAAAAATCCAAGTACGTCCAAAGCTGGTTGTTGTTGTTCCAGCTGCATTATTATCATTGAAGCAAAATTGCATTCGTCCGTGATGTGACAAGTCCTTTGTTATAATTGGTAATGCAAAGAGGGGCACCGTGGCAAGTTTCATCAAATGCTTGGAGAATTGGCTTCAGAGATCAGAACAATCATAAAATTGGTCGATCGACCCTACTGCAATTTCTCTCTAGGTTCCCTTTCAAACAGGAGGCCAACAGTAAATAATTTCCCTCATGGTCTTAATGAGACACCCTTTCATATCTTGAGATATTTGGTTCTTAAAGTTTTTTCTTTTCAACAATCACTGGTATTTTATACAAGGTAATTCTTTTTGAATTGAACAAGACTACTATAAGTAGCAAAATTGTTGTGTCTTAGAACATTTATCTTAAGATTTGAACTAGAGACTACTATCTAAATTCAAATAATCACACAGTAGTTTATACATGTGCTGGACGATCTTTGATTCTTGAAGTTCTCATTTGAAAAGTTAAACTTTAATCCCCATTACTAACATTAGATAGAGTATAACACTTTTTAACTTTTTAAGACTATTACAAAAAATTTCGAGTGATACATTGTGCACAAAAATGTTTTTTATATAATGATTAAAACTTAATAAAGGTAGAGAAATAAATTTATGTTAAATTTTATGTTATTATTTAATTATAAAATATTACGTATGATAAATTTATTAATTTTAGAAATAATCATCTTATACAAATAATGATTTTTATAATTGAATGTAAAATTGTCAATGAATAACAACTAAATCATAAGATAATTATAGAATTCAAATGGATAATTTTACCTTTTTTTATGTGAGAGAAAAGGATATGTATATGTAAAATTGTCAATGGATAACAATTAAATCAAGATAATTATAAAATTCAAATGTATAATTTTACCTTTTTTTATGTGAGAAAAAAAGATATATATAATTTTACATTGACATTCAGTTACAAAATGATAATTTTGTTGATATTTATAATAATTATCTTAAAAGTTATATAAATAATAAATTGTGATAGTTGGACCATAATGTAAAATTTGTATGATCATTGAAGTCTTTTTATGTTACATAAAATTAATTTTAAATCAATTTTTATAACCTAATTATATATGTGTAAAAATTCGAAAGGGTAAAACAAACAGGCCCTGAATTTTACTCTACGGATGGAGTGCCATGAGAATTATTGCTACTTTGCTTGGAGATAGTACTCCTGCAATCTCATCTAACTGGATACAAACCCATTAATAGTTGTTAAAACTTGGCACCAACCTGTCAGTAACCTCGTCCACTTGTGACCCAGATGCTTCCATGAACTACAACATCTTAAACTACTATTATATGCTCAAATTAATTGTGACACTGCGTCACCCCTCATGAGATGAAAAAATGATCCACCAAGGGTCAATTAAATTATTAGTACATCCAAAGTGACAATCAATCCCCCACTTGGTCCTTTTTACCAGTTATACACATGGACCAACCCAATATACAACGTCATACAAGATCAAATTAAGAAGGCTAGCTATGTAATAGGCACTACATAGTATATATGCAATAAACCTTCCTTCTGGGCAGGAAAAGAAAAAAGAAAGAAACATTCTCTTCCTCATATTAATGATTAAAGTCATCCTAAACATGAAACCCTTTTGACAAGGTCATGCTTTGTTGAGTATTCAAGATAGAATCATGGCCGACATATGAAGATTATACAGTAAATGCGTGTTTGGAAACAATTAATATATAATTTACACGGATCTGATGCTCTCTCTCTACTACGACAGTTGAAATATACATAAGCAACTCTTTCTTTGTTCAGGCATATGCGCATTACATGATAATTGAGGCAGTACTGAACACACTATAAGACGCAAGACCACATGTAAAGATATTGAACTTCATCATGTGATACACAATCTATATTATTTCCTTCGATCCTATTTATAAGAACATAATTAAAAGTCTTATTTAATCTTTTTTATATGAAATAATATAAAATGTATCATGTATTATTATTTTTTATAATAATACCCTTAACTACATGCCATTAATTACTCTATATTTAATAAATAGTAAATAAAATATATTAATAATTAGAGTAAATTACACTCGCACTTCCTGTGTTTTTTTGTAATTACACTCGATAATTATCCTTTATTGTACCTTACAAAAAAATCCTTAATTATTTAACTCACATTACATAAAAAATACCCTCATGTTGGTCATATGACTTTTAATGAAAATTTATGTCTAAAATACACTCATATTCTTCCTCAAAATCACATCTTGAATTTTACAAACCCTCTTCTTCTTCAACAACTCATCTTCACTTACCACTACCACCTTCTTTTCCTCCTCCTCCCTCTCCCATGGCAACATCATCTCTTCCTCCTCATCGTCGTCATCGCCCACCAACACGGCATCCAAGCGCACCCACTCCTTCCATAGCAACCACCATCATCGTAGCCACTGCCTCCACCGTAGTAACCACCACCACTGTAGTTGTCGTCACCACCGCCATATCCACCTCCACCACCTCCTCGTCCCCTGTCGTAGCTTCGGCCACTATCACCGTTACATCTGATTTCCTGGACACTGGTGTCGTCGAGTAAAAGTAATGTATAAAATGGAGGGATATCGGATGCAATTTAAGAAAAACACAGGGGGTGCTAGTATAATTTATTCTAATGGAAAATTTCGTCTACTCGGATATTTCAATTGACTTTTGTTAACGACGTTAACAAAAAAAGGTAAAAGTAATGTATAAAAAGAAAGAAGTATCGGGTGTAATTTGAAAAAAAATACAGGGAATGAGTATAATTTACTCTAATATATATTATTCTTTGAAACGTTGTCTTGTGTGTAGAGCATTTTGGAAAGTCTCTTACATGTATTGCCAAAAGAAAATAAAAGCAATAAGTATATGATAAATTAAAATATCTAAAGTCAATAAAAATATTTGAATAAAGAACAAGAGTATGTCTAAAATAATTTTGGAAGAAAATATAAATTTAAGATCAATTTAATTCTACTACATAAGTTAACTAATTTGCTTAATCTATTACATAAGTCTTATAAAACTGACCGTGGGTAATATATACGAAAGGAAATTTTAACCTATTTATTTTTATATTATAAATTAGAATACACAATTTGAAGATATCCTAGACTCTTAATTAAATATTTTCTCTTTTATCTCCGAACACTTCACCCAGCATTCTTGCAGCAGTTTAAATAGATTCTTTCAATCATATCAAATAACTCATTTTCTATTTATTTATATACTTTGATTTTCTTAATTAATTAATTACTCATCCATTTTAATATATTTTCTTTTATATTTGACTTAAACAATTGAATATTTTTTAAAAGAAATTATTCATATAATTTTATATGACAATTTAAATTATTCATTGTAAATTTAAAATATATTTAATATATTTAAAGATATTTATTCATCATAAATTTAGTTAAAAATAAAATTTATATATTAAAATTATTTATTTATTATAAAATTTAATTATATAAAAAATTATTCTCTGCAGAAAATATTATTATTATTATTAAAGAGTTCAAGACTAGGACAAGTGGCAACAATTGGAGTTTTTTTTATTTTGCTCAAATGCTAAACGAATCTGTTGTGAAACTTGTGATATCGTTGCAATTAAATGGCAATTTGGTTGTAGAACGTTTTCGGCCGTTGCATGTTCTAGTGTTATAAATTCAATGTTTAGTACCTTTTGAGCACACAAACTATTTTAATAGAAATTATAATTATTCCAAAAGACATTCTCATCTGTTTTTTTCGTAAGAAAAATAAAAACATTTGAGGCATTTTTACTAAACATTTAGAGTAAATTTCACTTCATACCCTCCATTTTTTCACATTACTTTTACCCTTTTATTAAGACCGTCAATTAATATCAATTGAAATATGTGAAAATTCAAATTATTCTTTCCCAATTAGTTTCAGAATTTAAGATTCACGTTTCATTCTTTCTCACCATTCGTGAGTACTGTCACTACTACACAAATAGCATTCCACGACGCGGGTTTAAAGTCGGTTGCCACGAAACCGTCCTTGAATGTGGTGCGGTGGCAAATTTGTAAATATTGCGCGATATCCAACGGCGGCTCTTCCTTGACCGTCCTTGTAAATGGAAAACGACGACGTTCTTCCCAAAACCCGTCCTCATATTAAGTAGAATCAAGGACGGTTTCTCTTGGACCGTCCTTGAAATATTAAGGTTAATTTTCAAAACGACACCATTTTCGTTTAACAGATTACAGTCTCTATTTGGTTCGCGTCATTTTTCCTTAGCCTCACCCTCGTTTGCATTTTGACCTAGCCTCCATTCATCTGAAACCTCTTCGTGTTTTCGTGTCCCCATCATCCCTCGTCGTGGTGCTCTCAGAATCGCAAGTAAGATACCTGTT